>JACEFZ010019751.1:0-46307 GCA_014155875.1 Cepaea nemoralis
GTAAATTTGCCGAGATGTCGTGAACAGTAATTGGGTCACTAATGTCAAATGCCGAGAGTCGCGACCCAATTTGTGACCCTAAAGTTGAATTTTTTTTTGGGCCAATTTCGAGTAAATTCGGCGGGCCCGAAAAAGACGTCCCGATCCGGTGCGTGGGACCCTGAAGTAGACTGTCAAATAAATAGCCGATTTGTGAACACGATGTGTGGGTCAAACCTAGTGTGGTCAAATGAACACTCGAGATGTCATGAACACGATGATTGGGTCAACCTAGACTGGTCAAATGCCGAGATGTCGTGAACACGATGATTGGGTCAACCTAGACTGGTCAAATGCCGAGATGTCGTGAACACGATAATTGGGTCAACCTAGACTGGTCAAATGCCGAGATGTCGTGAACACGATGATTGGATCAACCTAGAACTAGTCAAATGCCGAGATGTCGTGAACACGATGATTGGGTCAACCTAGACTGGTCAAATGCCGAGATGTCTTGAACACGATGATTGGGTCAACCTAAACTAGTCAAATGCCGAGATGTCGTGAACACGATGATTGGGTCAACCTAGACTTGTTAAATACCGAGATATCGTGAACACGATAATTGGGTCAACTTAGACTGGCTAAATGAACAGCCGAGGTGTCATGAACACGATGATTGAGTCAACTTAGACCGTCAAATAAATAGTCAAGATATCGTGAACACAATGATTAGTTAATTAGTTAGTCGACAGATCATCCTCATTGCACATCGAAACATTCGATCATAAGTGCTCGGATTCCCTCCTCGTAAATCCCGCAGAGTGTAGAGACTGATGACACCAGTTCTGTGTTGGTTTATTAATCTTCTTTGGTTTCCCTTGTAGCGTTCTTGTTTTGCCACCACTCTTTTAACTTGATGTTCTCGCAGCCTGACAATGGTTTTGAAGATTCACAGTCATTACTTGATTCTCGCGAACGACTTACTTCTCGTAGAGCATTCAGAATGTCAGACTTGTCCATGGCTCGTCCGCCTTCCACAGTAGCCTTACCAGCAAGATTGTCAGCCCGCTCATTTCATTGAACACCCGCATGGCCTGGCACGAAAATGAAACTAATCTTTCTCAGCCGCGACGCTTCAGAGACAACAGTCGCTCTCTTCGGATCCACCCTATCTCTATCTTCTTGAGCATGTTCATTAAGCCACTAAGGAAACATGCACTAGTGAATGTCTGTGTCTCGAGCCATGTTGTTGCTTTACTTACTGCCATGACTTCCATAGTCAGGCTACTAGTGATCAAAGCAAAAGCACCAGAATCTTCCTTCACAATTCTCCCTCCGGCCTGAGCTGTAAAAACCCATGAACTTCTCACTCTTCGAACGACCGACCCATCTGTGTAAATGACAGCATCACCCTCCAAAGAATTCTCGAAAAACAAAGCCTCTACATAGCCGCCGAATTTTCTTGTCTGCATTTTCTAGTCTATTTGGGTGCAAACTGAAAAAAGACTTACAGAAATCTGTTGGCATTTGTACCCATTCCTCGCCAGGTTCTAAGTCCTCAAGTGAACACACACTTTGAAGAATGTTTTCGGCTTGACCCATCCACGACTTTCCTATTTTTAACCTGCTGCCCTATACCTTCTTAATTTCACTGTGTAGTGGATATTGTGTGCCTGCGTTGACTCTCAGGTAGGCACGTGCTCTGCAAATTTGTATTCTGTCCCTAATGGTTGGAAAATCAAAAATGTAGCGCATTACCCTGCATGCTGTATCTTTTGTACATCAAAGAATAATACGCAAAGCTTCGTTCTGTATCCTTTCAATCCTCTCCATCTGCTTACGGCTGATAGTCAGGATCGCCATCGCATACTCGAAAACAGAAAGGACCAGACTCTTGTAAAGGAGACATAGATGGCGCCGCTTACAGTTTGCTGCCACCATCACCCGCATGGCAGCCAAACCTGGCTTTGCTTTTGTTATCACCCGGTCTATGTGCTCATGATACGCAAGGCTTCGATCAAAACGTATCCCCAAGTAGTTAATTGCTTGCGTCTTTCCACCGTCTCTGAACACAGGTGTACAGTTGGTGTTGGAGTGTTGACTATATGGTTATTCAAAGAGAACCATGTCACTGCTGCCTTCGTTGGGTTGATCATTGCTCAAGATTCCACACACCAAGTGTTTATGCGATTTAGTTCTGTTTGTAGATCCACAGCAACCGGATCTCTATCCTTACCCTGACGATACACTAATACATCGTTGGCATATGACTATGTCCTCCCCCGTCCTCTGATCTTCTCGCCGGAACATTATTATTGGCTCAACCTAATGTGGTCAATGAAAAGCCGAGGATTCTTTGAAAATGGCCGGAAAGGGATCTGGTCACACAATCAAATATAACGGCTACCCACCGTATGCGACGTTTTTCTCGTTCTATACTTCTCCTGCCTTATCTACCATCTGGATGTATGTAGCTTTATACGTTATACAATAATATGTTCAATACTATACAAGTCGAGGTAATATTTTGTAATCTCTCTTCCCCACCCCGCCACCCCCCCCACCCCCCCCCCCCCACCCCAAAAAAAAAAAAACCCAAATAAACGAGGTAAGATACAAATTGAACCACTTTATGCTGTCAATGAAATGTGTATTGTATCCGCTCTTTTGTTTCTTCCCGTGGTGTTTATAATGGCACTTAGCAAACTGTTTGTGAAGAAAGGAACATGTAATTACGATATTTATATAGTTGGCTTTGTTTGCGAGTGAAAAATGTGTAACCGAGATTCCCATTATGTCCGTTTTGTGATCTTTCATGTTTAATTTAACAGTTTGCTTTGAAAGTTCCAAGTTTTCCAGTGGGTATTATTGCAGCGTTATCTGTTTGATAATACATTTTTTTTTCTATTAAATCTATTATTATATCTTTTTGTAATCACGTAAAACCAGTCGCCGTTTTGCATAAAGGAGCGAGCTCTGCGAAAATTTCCATTTGTGGATATCTGTGTAAGACGGAACGTCCGAATTCTTTGAGAGAATCACTTTCATTGAAACAAGTGAATCAGTACAACTATCTCGGAACAGTCACGACATCTGATGGAAGACGTCTTGAAGAGGTTACAACAAGAATCACTATTGCAAAGGTAGCTATTTGCAAGATCAAAACATAGTGACCAATACAAAGCTGTCGATTGCAGTGGAAAAAAGGAAAGAAAAAACAAACAAACAATAAAAGAAGACTAGAAAATTAGCGGGAAAACTAAAAAAAACTAACAAACATCTAATGCAAGTGGATATGAGGAAATTCCGAATTATGTTATGGACGGACACCATAACGAATGAAACATTTCTACACGAAACACGAAAACAGTAAAATGATTTGAGAAATTAAACACAGACAGTCAAAATATTTTGACAATGTTATTTGGGGGGGGGGGGGGGGGGGAAACAACAACAACTAGACGCGTGTGACAACTGGAAACATATTCCCCCATTATAAATCCAATTCCCTCCCATTGACCACAGATTCCCCCATCAGATATTCAGTCCCCCGCCACCACCCCCCCCCCCAATTGACCACAGATTCCCTCATCAGAAATCCAGTCCCCCGCCACCACCATTCCCCCCCCCCCCCCCATTGACCACAAATTCCTCCATCAGAAATCCAGTCCCCCGACACCACCCCCCCCCCCCCCCCATTGACCACAAATTCCCCCATCAGAAATCCAGTTCCCCGCCACCCCCACCCCCCCCCCCCCCCCCATTGACCACAAATTCCACCATCAGAAATCCAGTCCCCCCCCCCCCCCCCCCCCCATTGACCACACATTCCCACATTAGAAATCAAATTCCCTCCCATTGACCACAGATTCCCCCATCAGAAATCCAGTCCCCCGCCACCATCCTCCCCCCATTGACCACAAATTCCCCCATTAGAAATCAAATTCCCTCCCATTGACCACAGATTCCCCCATCAGAAATCCAATTCCCTCCAATTAATCACACATTCCCTCATCAGAAATCTAATCCCCCGTATTGGTCACACAAGGAGAACCTCAGCACAGCCTATGGACTCCGCAGAAACCAGCGAGGATTCAAATGTCTTTAAAGCAGAATCACATGTTTTACATATTGTTTTGTGTGTGGGTGGGTATACTGATGATACAGTATTGCTATTCACAACACAGAATGGTATAGAAAACCTAATAGCCTCAACTCAATTGAATAGTGAAAATCACAACTTGAATCTTAACATTACAAAAACAAAGATAATGCATACATATAAAACCACTATGGAGAAAAAATATATGTTAATGAGGAAAGATTGGAGGTGGTGGAAAAATTTGAATATCTTGGGTCATTGATTACCAACAACGGTGGCACAATGAAAGAAATTAAACGACGACTATCAGTTGCTCTTCAAAAACTAAAACACTGAATAAATTATGGGTGGGACAGACAGAACTACAAAAACTAGATTTTTAAGAGCATGCATCTTTCCCATTGCAACATACGCCTGTGAGACCTGGACACTTACTAAACAAGCTGAGAAGCGCATAAATGCCTTTGAATATAAATGTTATAGACGAGTTCTAAGAATATCTTGGGTAAAGAAAAGAACAAATGCATCAATACTTCAAGAGCTGAATATTGAAGAAGGTTGGCTATTAAAAACGATGAAACAAAGAAAATTGAAATATTTTGGTCGCTTGAAACGTCACGAAAGTTTGGAGAGAACAATAATGGAGGGGTATATGCCTGGGAAGAGAGGAAAAGGAAGGCCAAAGAGAAGATGGGTGCAGAATGTGGCGAATGATCTCCAGATGGGTGTATCGGTAGCAGGACATCTTGCTTAATGATAGAGAGGTTTTCCGGAAGGTTGTTATGGCTGGCCGAGTGGCTAGAACGCCGGACTCTCATTCGGGAGACCCGGGTTCGATCCCTCGGTAAGGTGTGGGATTTTTTTCTGTCGGGGGCAAAAAGAAAATCCTAACCTGCACAGTTCGCGTCGACTACACTAGCCAGGCGGCCTTAATTCCTCAGGTTCAAAGACCCCTCTGCCATACACCGCAAGGTACTATATTGGCAGTAAATGACAGTTTCAGTTTTTGTTTGTTATGGGAGCGAGGTCCTGCAAAGGACATGCTACTGAATGAATGAATGAATGTGGGTGGGTTTTCTAATTTGATATTTATTTAGTCTAGAGAATGGTATTTTGGCCGACTAATGTGATTTTCCAACTGTCGGTAAACTTGTAGCATGGACAATGTACACACTGGTCTTCGTGGTTTTTCGTGTTTACCCGGGAAGGCTAGGCTATATTTCATACCTGGCATAGTTCGCTGAATCTTGTCAGGTGCATACTGCACAGTTATATATTAAAAGAACTGGACAAACAAATAATACTTTCGCTACGCACATATAATCAGTTTGCTACTGGTACTATTGGGGTTGGAACTCTTCGCTGGCTTCTGAGGATGGGGACGGAGCGCTAATAGGAATGCCCCGAATGCATGATGTCGGTTCCTAAATCAATCAATCAATCAATACTACTTTCGCTGAAATAAAGAGACGCAGCGAAATATGCCAGGCAAGAAATTGTGCAATATTTCATTTATGGCGTCTCTGTTTAAATTCACTAAGGGAATACATTGTGTTGAAAATACAGGATGTTTGTAAAGTCTCACTACACTTTATATGTAGAACAGCTGTTTGTTGGAGAGTATGTTTTCCGTCTTACAAATAGAGAACATACTCTCTAACAAATAGCTGGATCTATATACAAAGTTAGTGAGACTTTACAAACACCCTGTAGTGGGAATCCACAAAGAACATATATGAAATGCACTTTCCACAGGGATTATTCCATCACATGCTGATTTTACTCGTAGTTCTCCTCATTGCTCTTTCCCCATCAGCAGCCTAGTCTTATCGCATTCCTTTGTAATCTCTCCACTGACAATCTTTTCATTATATTCCGCCTTACATCAAAGAATGCCCGTTTTTGTGCTTGGCGCCACGTTTCAGGGATAAAACAAGCGCTTGTGTGTTTACAAGTTCTAAGTTAAGTTTGTGTGAAACTACAGGCTTCCCATCACCTGGACACAAGCTTGCCTAGGATTAATACCTGATGGCATCTATCTATCTATCTATCTATCTATCTATCTATCTATCTATCTATCTATCTATCTATCTATCTATCTATCTATCTATCTATCTATCTATCTATCTATCTATCTATCTATCTATCTATCTATCTATCTATCTATCTATCTATCTATCTATCTATCTATCTATCTATCTATCTATCTATCTATCTATCTATCTATCTATCTATCTATCTATCTATCTATCTATCTATCTATCTATCTATCTATCTATCTATCTATCTATCTATCTATCTATCTATCTATCTATCTATCTATCTATCTATCTATCTATCTATCTATCTATCTATCTATCTATCTATCTATCTATCTATCTATCTATCTATCTATCTAATCTGTCTGTCTGTCTGTCTGTCTGTCTGTCTGTCTGTCTGTCTGCCTGCCTGCCTGCCTGCCTGTCTGTCTGTCTGTCTGTCTGTCTGTCTGTCTGTCTGTCCGTCCGTCCCTCCGTCCGTCCGTGCGTCTGTCTGTATGTCTGACTGTCTGTGTGCCTCTTTGTCTATATACCTATCCATCTACCTGTTTACCTACCTACCTAACTAACTGTACTTACGTTTGTCCGCTTGATAGTTCGTACTTCCCACACAACTGTTGACTTCTCCTCTCTGACTTGAGGACTATAATAAAAAGTACCTCTATAAAAAGGTATTATTTGCAACGAGAAAAAGAGTGTTGAGGTGCTGCATAGAAGATGTTCTTTCGTATGGATGTGAAGCGTGGACAATGAGCAGACAAGCTGAAAAACATCGGATGGCTGTGTAAATGTGGTTTCTTAGGAAAATGCAAAGACTACCATGGAAAGACAGAAAAACCTTTAACAAACTCCTACAAGAAACAAATGAAACATCGAAAACTTATTAGAGAAATTAGACGTAGACAGTGAACAATTTTTTGGTCACGTTATGAGATGAAATAAATTGGAGAATTTGGTGACAACTTCCAAGATTGAGAGGAAAAGACCAAGGGGAAGGCAGAGGGGTAAATATCTGGATGGCTTGACCACGTGGCATGGTCGAAACAAGAACACTGAGCTGATCCACGAGTCTGGTGATCGAGTGAGATGGCGAAACATGACCGCCAAAGCTTACCGGCACGGCACATAATGATGATGCCCTCTATGGTTCCGTCGACCTGCTACTGAATTGAGTACACAGAGCGACACTGTGAGCTGTGCATTTCGTGATGGGGTGCTTTGACATCTGTCCGCGGTTGTTTGTAGAGTGAATTACATGTTCAGAAAAATGGTTGCTGGCCGGTTGCTAAAATAACCGGATTGCCTTATGTCGTAATTTGTGGCTGCTGTTTTTCTAGTGACTGCCGCTTTCCTTGACGGTGAACTGCAATTTTTCGTGGCGGACTTTAATTTTGGCAGCGGCATTATGCATAGTATACCTGTGCGGGCTGTTAGTTTGAAGAGACTCCTGTGTGTTCCACTTTTCACATGGGGCAGCTAGGGGTTTTTGTGTGATATTCACTGGCGCAGGAACGGAGCACAATAGGTCGACCCTTTGCCATGAGGTTGGAATCGCGACTACCTACTAACTAATCACAAGTACCTCTGAATTCGGAGAAGAGTTCGATCGACGGCGAGGGACACAGGTGGTAGGGAAAGCTCTCCCTCATGTAAAGTCAGTCCACTGCACTCACTATACGCACCAGCTGCTAGTAGTAATAGCACTTGTGTGGACTAAGTAAGTGTTCAAAAGCGAATGAACGACACAGAAAGCCTCTATGTCACACGATTAGTTTCCAACGGAGCGATAACGCACATGAGTGTGTGTGTGTGTGTGTGTGTGTGCGTGCGTGTGTGTGTGTGTGTGTGTGTGTGTGTGTGTGTGTGTGTGTGTGTGTGTGTGTGTGAAAAGAATCACGACTTCGTTTCATTCCAAATTATGCTAACTATTATAAAAATTGATCTCTGGAGCAACTTAACGTTAATTACGATCTCGTGTGAGAGACAGAAAAAACGGTAGTGTTGAAAGTATGCCATCATGAATCTCTGTTATGCTCCTTAATGAAGCTTACATGTTTCTGATAATTCTATAAGGGAAAACAAAAATGTCTTCAAAGGAATATATTTCAATAATTCTTTAAAGATAGGTTAATGAAATGGCGCTAGGTAATGTAATAATGTATATTACCAGTAGGGGTTTAGAAAAAAACTATTACCTCTCACATCGTAGTTTATTTTAAGTAAAGGGTGTGCAGGTTGTTCACGATAAGAAGAGTGTTGTGAATAGGAGCAAGTGTGTGTACAATTGGATAAACGCAGCGGTTGGTTTATTAGAGATTATGTCAACAAGGCACATTCCTTGTTGTTGACCTCTGAGGCGGGTAGCAGTGACCTTTGTGGGTTACGCACTCTCCAGATATGTTTGCTGTTAGCCATGTCGAATGGCAGACAATTGTTATACGTAATTATGGATATCTGGATACCTAATTGGGGTATTTTAACAGTGGGGAAGTGTAGTGCATACAATTACATCGAGTATTATGACCTTTTGTCTTTTGTTCGAAATCTAGATCATCATCGTTTTCATCATTATCAAAAGAAGAAATAAGATAAAAGTGAAGGAGAGAAAGAAGAAAAAGGACATGGAGGGGGGAGAAGGATGAGGACCAAGAGCGGGAGAATGAAAAGTAAAAGAAGATGGAAGAGTAGGAGGAGGTAGAGGGGCCAAGTGAGGAGGAAGAAGACAGTGAGGACAAGAAAAAAGAAAAGAAGAAGTTGGTGATGATAATAATGATGATGATGATGGTATGATGAGGATGTTGATGATGATGAAGATTATAATGAAGAAAAACAAGAACGATGATGAGTGAGTCGAAATGAAAAAGAAAATCGAGAGAAGGAGGAGGGTAAGCAAATAGAGGAAGAAGATCTATATTTCACAGTACAAGCTGCATTCTTTCGTTACCCACTTCCTCAGCACACTTCAGGTCTTTTTTTAATTTTTTTTTTTTTTTTTTTTTTACATTTAGATAAAATGCCATGATTATTAACGTATTTATCTATTGAGTACATCATCAGTGTCCTATCAATAACACAGTTCTTTCAAAACAATGTTTTCCTGTAGTGAATTTTAATAACGAAGACGGAAACAACAGTTTGCACGATTTATTGTCTGGCATATTTAGCATAATCTCTGCAGAAATCACACACCATAAAGGAATATGATAAATCCTTCAAGCTGAAATATGCATCACATATTCACACAGAAATATGAATTGTCTACCTCAGTACTTTTAAACTGACTACCATGTTGTTTTTGTTGTTGTTGTTGTTGCTATTGTTGTTGTTAATTTTTGCTCAAAGTTGGCTTCTGTAAATGAATGGAAATTGCCTCTGCCAGCTTTAACATGTGACCATTGTGTGTATTAAACAACACACGAAGCGCATTGCCCATATCACACCGGGTTTTAACATGTGCCGTCCAATCGATGACGCGGGGTTTTTGTGGTCTGTAGGCTATGTCAGTTTACAGAGTCTTTGTTTATTATTCTGTCAATCCAATTCAAACACCATTCTTTCATTATTGTCATGTTTTGATCTTATGTTTTGTTGGTTATTTTCATCTGATGCCTTGTATTTCCCAAATGAAGCATGGGCCTTCAACCAACCCAAATAATTCACATAAGCTGGTTTATTTTTCATTGAATGGTGTAGCGAAAACTTTCTACGGGATGAGTTAGTCATTCTCAACCCAACCCTCCTAAGATGCCTCTTAAAACATGGATTGTAGGTTTCAGGGTTACTAGTCTTTCCTTTCTTATTCACCCTGGTAATATACATGCAGGTTTGCGGTTACTTATTAAGATTTTGAGATACTCAGCGTTAACTCTTCGAATTCACATTTTACGCGTTTTCAATCGTGTTTGTTGTAACGTGAATTTGCATAAGGCGAGGCATTATGGAACTGCCACAATGTATTTCTGAAAAACAAAACTTTCTGCATACACATTTACACACTACATTCAGATGTATTGTGAGGGTGGCACACCTACGTCACGAGTGTGGTTACAGAGATTATAAAGTAAGGTTTCCCTAGTCAAACAATGAGGCATGCTATAGGTATATGGTTAGGGCTCATTATATGTTGACCGACTGGTACTCGATGGTCAATGTGGTCAATATCATGCCGCGCGCCTTTACGTCCCAGGAAAGTTATGGATATTCATTTAAAACTGTTCGACATGGGCCCCGGGTCATAGACAAACAATACCCCACTCCAGATAAACGTGCTAACCAATACACCGATGTGGCCCCTTCTGGTTTTATGAATGTCCACTTATTCGAATTAAAACAAATTATTAGAAATTATCACCCAACACTGACGTCACAGTACTGGGGATTTGCTCATTTGTGCTCCGTCGTTTGTAGAAGATGTCGAAGAGTATGAATATTTATAGTTCCAGTGGTCACTTATTTACACTGCTCTGTTTGGTCCTCTACCACGATGCTTCCTGCTAGTGAAGATATGGATTTTGATTCCCTCAGCCATCATGTAGTCAATAGGCTGTGATTTCTATTGCAACGGGTGATGATTCATAGACAGCATCACCCTCCCTGGGTCAATCTGAATGTTTCCCCATGGAGGCAAACAAAGCAGTCTCTAGGCTGCCAAATACATCGGTTTGGCCTGAGCAGTAAAGCCACTTCATCGTTTGTATTTTTGTGACTGTCTGGTAGCCATTCATTCCAGAAATATTCAGACTGAACAGCCCCATACTGACTAAGATTACTTTATTATGACTTTTGTATGAAATGGTTTTCGTGGAAGTCATCTCAGAGCCCAATGACCGCCTCTACGACTATTCTCTTGCTGGATGTCGTGTCTAAATATGCTTCACTCTGCTTGACTGAGAGTTCTCTATTATGACTTTCGTATTAAATGGCGTTTAAGGAAGCAAACTCAGAGCCTCAATTACCTCCTCAACATCTATTCTCCTGCTGCATCTCGTGCCTAAATATGCTTCACTCTGCTCTGCGATGATCTTGCCCCAGTGTTGTTTGTCCATAAAGAATGATGTTGACCATTCATTTCATCAAGTGGGGTTGAAAGTATGGAGCCGTGAGTTCTAAGATGGCTGATAAGGCCTATTTTGGCTCGAAATGTTCTTTGACAATGCGGGCAAAGAATGCTTGACGTTCCAGGAGGATGATCTTATGCAGTGGTTTTTCTGTCCAGCCTTCTCTTAACAGCTTTTGCAGTCCTGGTTGCTTCACAAGTGACTGCACCCTTATGTAATGATGTACGCCATGAATTACGGTCTATAGCAGCAGTCTCCCAGGTGTCAGGATGAATTCCAAAAGCTTTCAGTGAGACTTTCAGAGTGTCTTTAAAGCGTTTCCTCTGGCCGCCTTGGGAGCGTTTACCACAACGCAGCTCGCCGTAAAAAATTTGTTTAGGGAGCCTGTGATCTGGCATACGAGTTAAGTGACCAGCCCAGCGAATCTGATTTTTCATTAGTAGAGTGTGGATACTGGGCATGGATGCTCTTTCTAGAACTTCAGTGTCTGGGATCTTGTCTTGCCATTTAATCTTCAATAGCTTCCTAAGGCAGACTGTGTGGAAGTGGTTTAATTTCCTAGCATGTCGCTGATAAACAGTCCATGTTTCACAAGCATATAGCAGTGTGGATAATACAACTGCTTTATAGACTTTCAGCTTTGTTTGCAGGCTTATTCCATTTCTGTCCCATACATTCTTGTACAGTCTGCCAAAGGCCGCGCTGGCCTTGGAGATTCTTGCATTCACTTCGTCATCAATTGTGGCAGTTTGTGACACGGTGCTGCCAAGATAGGTGAATTTGTCCACAACACTTAGTCTATGGCCGTTCACCTTGATATTCGGCATTGTGATTATTTCCTGGAGCTGGCTGGTACATAACTACAGTCTTCTCCAAGTTGATATTGAGCCCAAAGTTGGCACAGGCATATGAGAAAGCTGAAACATTGTGTTGCATGTCTGCCTCTGAGTTGGCATATAGAGCGCAATCATCAGCAAACAGCAGTTCTCTGACGGTGTCGCTGTTAGTTTTGGTTTTGGCTTTCAGTCTTCTGAGATTGAACAACTTTCCATCCATGTGGTAGTTGATGTCTATTCCAATATCACTGTTCTCGAAGGCATTCGTCAGCATAGCTGAAAACATAAGGCTGAACAGTGTTGGTGCCAGGACACATCCTTGCTTCACTCCATTGGTGACAGGAAAGGGCTCAGATAGTTCACCATTTTCCTGTACTCTTGCCAGCATACCATCATGAAATAGCCGCACTATTCTGGACACACTTTTGTGGACAACCATATTTCGCCATAATCTTCCACAGTCCTTCTCTGCCGACTGTATCAAAAGCCTTGGTAAGGTCAATGAAAGTGGAGAACATTTTGCAGTTCTGTTCCTGACATTTCTCTTGCAGCTGCCTTGCAGCGAAAGTAATGTCAACAGTTCCACGTTCTTTTCTGAAGCCACACTTGCTCTCAGGAAGAAGACCTTGATCGAGATGGGCCGTGAGGCGATTGAGAAGATTTCTGGCGAGTATCTTCCCTGCGATTGTGTGCAAGGAGATGCCTCGGTGGTTGTCACATGATTGGCGGTTTCCTTTACGTTTGTAAAGGTGGACTATTGACGCGTCCTTGAAATATTGTGGCATATTCTCGTTCACCCATATGTTTGTAAAGACGGTTAAGCTGCTCTATTAGGACCGGCCCACCTGCCTTGTGGGATGGAGTCAGGACCAGGCGCCTTTCCACTTGAAAGTTGCTGGATGGCTTTGTTTACTTCCACTATGTTTGGCAGGTCATCAAGTGTATCATTAGTAGGAACTTGAGGAAGGCAGATGATGGGTTCATCATTTAAGATGTTGCTGAAATGCTCTGCCCAGCGTTGAAGAATTTCTTTCTTATTGGTGACCAATGTTCCCCCATCTGCACTGAGGAGGGGAACTATGCCTGATGGTAGAGGACCGTAGACCGCTTTCAGTGAGTCGTAGAAGTGTTTCATATCATGTCTGTCAGCAAAGCCTTGAATTTCATCAGTTTTGTTGCTCAGCCAGAAGTCCTGCATGTGCCGAAGTTTCTGCTGCACTACTCTCTGAACGTTATTGAAGGCATCTTTGTTTTTGATGCTGACTTCGGATCATTCAAATGTGCCTTGAGGAGAAGATGTTTCTCGGCCAGCAATTGGTTGATGTCTTTAGAATTTTCATCTAACCAGTCTTTATGCTTTCGGGGGGTTGGGCCCATGATTTCCATAGCAGTGTTGTAAATTATGTCCTTTAGGGCTCTCCACTCTGTTTCCACATCCTGTTTAGCTGCAGCATTTGGCTTGAGGCGGTCTTCCAGCATATTTTCAAACGACAGCTGCATTTTATTGCTGTTTAGGCGGGTGATATTTAGTTTTCTTTGCATTTTTGCCTCTTGAGGACACCGTGGTGGTTTAAAGTGTGTTTATTTTCGAGATAATGAGACGATGGTCTGTCCAACATTCGGCACCACATGGATTTTGTCACCCGAACGTCTTGTCTGTCACTCCTCCTGACGATGACATAGTCAATGAGGTGCCAGTGTTTCAAGCGAGGGTGCATCCATGATGTCCTATTTCTCGTGTGAAGACGGAAAATTGTGTTGGTGATCAGGAGATCGTGTTCGACAAAGGTCTGAAGGAGGAGGAGCCCATTGCTGCTACAATTTCCGACTCCGTACTTTCAAATGATGCCATTCCAAGAGGCGGTGTCCTTGCCTACTCTGGTATTGAAGTCCTCAAGGAGTATAAGTTTGTCTCCTTTGGGAACAGATGTTAATACATTGTGCAGGTCCTCACAGAACTTGTTTTTGACATCATCTTCATTTGTCATGGTTGGTGCGTAGACACTCACGACGATTGCATGCTTCTTTCCTTTCAGCAGGGGTAATTTAATAGTCATAAGCCTGTCATTTATAGCCTTCGGAAATTCAGCTAGTTTGCCAACCAACTTAATGACAAATCCCACACCAGACTGGAGTCTTTCCTCCCTTTTCCTTCCACTCCAGAAAAATTTGACCTTCATCTGCAAGTCGTGTCTCGCTCAAAGCTGCAATGTCGATGTTGTATCTGTTGTGTCTGCGACTACGACTGCCAGCGTACCCACACCTGCCGCTTCACCGCTCGCCCATCGCCACACGGCTTGAAGGTGATATGTGAAGCTGGATGAAGAATGACTTGCGCGATGAATTGGATTAAAGTGAGAAAGAGTTGCGCAATTCGTAGGCCTCACTCTCTCGCCTGAGTCCATCTGAGTCCAGTGGCAAGACAAGTCAAGACGACTGGCGACGAATACAGGTGCAGTGGATGACCAGGGCGCTCTTCGTGCCTTGCCGTGCTCATTACGTTCCACAACGCTTTGCAGGTAAACGCCGTCTTGCCCGTTAAATCATCAGTGATTTCATCCTCGCAGTCTGCGGAATCCTGTCTTCGCATGCTGGGTAGGCATACCCTAGTTTACCGCTAAGTTTGACACCAAATCGGCTACCCACGCCTGGTTTAGCCAGCCTCTCACAGCTGTTGCCCGGGGGGGGGGGGGGGGGGGGGGGGGTTGGCCGCTGTCTCTTCCCTAGTAATTAGCTGTGAAACCCCATCTCAATTCCCTACGTTGCGGAACAGATCCGTCAGTTACACATGAAGGTCAAGGAACCTTTCGCGTGCCTTGAGGTGTGGTGGATGCATTGTGCTAGCCCCATCTTTGTGTAGACTAACCGGCATGATGGGCGTTGCCTCCCAGGAACATTTCTGGTTTTAAGACGCATCAATATCGAAGTCCAGAACATTTAACGGATTTCGACTCACATGCGATTCGAACTCATGACCACCTGACCGGATGCCAAGCGTGCTAGCCACTGCTATACCGGTATCTCTGATCCTTCACTGTATTGTATTATATTATCCTCTCTAGAGATATCCTCTTTCAGCTGTCTTATTTCCGACTTGTAGCTTTCCCCAGTGATTCTCGGACTTGATTATATTTTGCCCAGTCGGCTCTGTAAATTCATTTCTCCCTCTTAGGAGCATCTTCAACGTTATCATTTACTCGATTGTCTTGTCTGTCATCACCATTTATGATGTTCATCTCTTGAATCTTTGCTCCCTTGCTGTCAGTTAAACCCTGTGTAGAGGGTGTCTGATGCCTGTGACCGTTAAAGAAGCCTTAGTCTGCATGTATAAGAAGGTGATGTACCTACATCTAAAAGAACGGTGTGATTAAATTAAGTCTTCTGGTCTTGTGCGTTCATTGCGAAGTATTATCATCATTGCACTCCGGCATGTTAAAAAGCCAGTTGAGTTGAGTCAAGAACCTATATCACGGCAATCAGGACATTCCCACACGTTCGAATTCCTCATCTTCAACAATCATAAAAGAGTACCAATACTAATTTTACCAGGTGAATATGATCATGTATCCGTGTGACCTTTTCTCTGAATACTTAGTGTCAGCCATAACTTCTGGTCACTCTCTGTACCACCATTCTCTCAGTCATGATGATTTATCTGTTTCTCCTCACTATACACACGATCCCCATGGGTCCTGACCACATCTGCCTTATCGTGCACCAATACCCCACCCAGCTGTGAAGACCCAGCATCCATAAGCCATACGTGGTCCTAATCCTCCATAATAAATCAAATCGCAGAGACGAAATTATCCAGTTCCACTTTGACCGAGGACATCCTTTTCCTTTCTTTGGTGGGCTACTCTATTTTGGTTGCTCTGATATCAATCCGAACTTGTTCATTTTGCCCTCGCTCAAACTGAACTCGAGCGTAGTCGGTAACACTATTTCTAGTAGTGCTGGACTGAATTTTTCATGTGGGTTACATTTCCTTATTAACAGTGTCACTTGCCATCAGGCGCACCCACTCCGACGTCAATGGTACTTGTAATGTACGTCCCCAAGTCAAGGAAGATAGGTCAACAATTTAGTCCAACTATCCGGTGTAGGGGTTGAACCCCTTACCTCGGTATCAGCACACTAGATATTTAAGAATACGCGTAATTATCTATTCGGCCATGCTGACTAATACATGTTCATTCAAATTATCAACGCTGTTTAATTTAGTCGAATGTTCTCGTTCCGTTTCAATTCTCTAACGGTGTTTATTATGTCGGTTATGTCCATTGGATGACACTCTGAAATAGTGATACAACGACAATGCCCACAGAATCTACCTTTGCCCACAACACCCGCATGTCATGGGGGAAGTCGAATTCAGTTCAGGTCAGCGAAGTGAAGGTTTGCCATCGCCAACGAGCAGGATATACAGAGGTGTATGATCTGGGCTACGAACAAAGAATAAGAAACTCAACCAGTGACTAAGGAGCTATGATGGCACAATGGTTAGTGAGCCTACCTGCCAAGATTGTGGTCTAGGTTTAATCCATAACAGAGGCATTACAATTTTATTTAACCAGCTCTGGGATTGACTCAGGGTTTTAAAGAAAAAAATGGGTATTAAATCATGTTTTAATATTTCCTTGGAATTGTCCCTGAAGTAAAACGAGTAAGGGAATTGGCCACACCAGGTCATATATAATGAACTTAGTTAGTTAGTCGACAGATCATCCTCATTGCACATCGAACCATTCAGTCAATAAGTGCTCGGATCCCCTCCTCAGCAAATCCCGCAGCGTGTAGCGGCTCACGACACCAGTTCTGTGTTGGTTTATTACTCTTCTTTGGCTTCCTGCGTAGTGTTCTTGTTTGGCCACACCTCTTTTAACTTGCTGTTCTCGCAGCCTGACCATGGTTGTAGATTCCCAGTCATCGCTTGGTTCTCGTAAACGACTTACTTCTCGTAGAGCATTCAGAATGTCTGCCTGGTCCATGGCTCGTCCGCCTTCCACAGTAGCCCTACCTGCAAGCCTGTCAGCCTGCTCATTCCCTTGTACGCCCGCATGCCCTGGCACGAAGATGAAACTAATCTTTGCCAGCCGAGACCGCTCCAGAGACAGCAGCCACTCTCTTCGGACCCACCCCATCTCTATCCTCCTGAGCATACTCATTGAGTCACTAAGAACACGAGCCCGATTGAATGTGTCTCGAGCCATGTTATTGCTTTACTTACTGCCATGACTTCCATAGTCAGGCTGCATGTGGTCAAAGCAAAAGCGTCAGACTCTTCATTCACAGTTTTCCCTCCGGCCTGAGCCGTACAGGCCCATGAACTTCTCACTCCTCGGATGACCGACCCATCCGTGTAAATGACAGCATCAATCTCTAAAGAATTCTCGAAGATCAGAGCCTGTACTTCCACACCTACAGCAGCTGGATTTTCTTGTCTGCATTTCATGTCTAGTTGGAGGCACACTGAAAAGGATGTATAGAACTCTGTTGGCACTTGTACCCACTCCTCGCCAAGTTCTAAGTCCTCAAGTGAACACACCTGCTGAAGAATGTCTTCGGCTTGACCCATCCACAACTTCCCTCTTTTTAACCTGCTGCCCTTTACTTTCCTAATCTCGCTATGCAGTGGATGTTGTGTGTTTGCGCTGACTCTGAGATATGCACGCACTTGGCACATTTGTATTGTGCCTCTCATGGTTGGAATATCAAGAAGGTAGCTCATCGCCCTGCAAGCTATATCTCTTGTACATCCAAGAATGATGCGCATGGCTTCGTTCTGTATCCTTTCCATCCTTTCTATCTGCTTATGGCTGAGAGTCAGGATCAGCCATCGCATACTCCAGAACAGAAAGGACCAGTCTCTCGTAAAGAAGACATAGATGGCGCTGCTCACAGTTTGCCGCCACCATCACCCGCATCGCAGCCAAACCCCGCTTGGCCTTTGTTATCACCTGGTCTACGTGCTCAGTATAAGCTAGGCTTCGATCAAATCGTATCCCCAGGTAATTCATTGCCTGCGTTCTTTCCACCGTCTCTGAGCCCAGATTTACAGTTGGCGTTGGGGTGTTGACAATATGGTTATTTAAAGAGAACCATGTCACTGTTGCCTTTGTTGGGTTGACCATTGCCCCAGCTTCAACACACCAAGTGCTTATACGATTGAGTTCGGTTTGTAGTTCTACAGCAACCTGATCTCTGTCCTTACCCTGACGATACACTAAAACATCGTCTGCATACGACAATGTCCTCCCCGGTCCTATGATTTGCTCGCTGGTGATTCTCACAGTGTAGGCGTTGAACAGCACCGGAGATAATGGTGATCCATGTGGTAGGCCAGGATATATTGATGTTGGTTCTGAAGCCCAACTGCCACATCTAAAGACTAATTTCCGTTGGAAGAGGGCAGCAGCGATCCAGCTAAGGAGGAAAGGACTTATCTTGAGTTCAAGAAGCTGAAGCATTAAGAAATCCACTGGTACTCTGTTGTACGCGTCCTCAAGATCAATCGCTGCAGCAAATGTTTCAATGCCTGAGTGGAAACCTTCATAGACATCATGGGCAAAAACTGCTGCATTGGTCCAGGTTTCTCTTTTTGGACGGTACCCTCCCAGGGTAGGTGGGAAAACACCTTGCCTCTCCAGCTGGCTTGATATTTTTCTGGCAATTAACTTCTCCAGCAGCTTGCCTATTGTGTTCTGCATGGTTATTACTCGATATCCCTGAATTTTTGTGTGGTCTTTGCCAGGCTTCGGCAAGGGAATCAGATAGCTGTGTAACCACTCCTCCTTGATGCTAGCACTCCCTATACTGTTGTTGTACATGTCTGCTAGTTTCTCTAGTTCGTTGTCGGTACACCTATTGATGTCGTCATAGCTTATGCCATCTGGTCCTGGAGCGCTGTTTTTTTTATCGTCGAAGCACAGCCTTGATTTCTTTCACTGTCACTTGTCTCTTCATCCGAAATGTTCTGGGCCTTGCACCTATCTGAGGTAACCTCCTTGGCAAGATTTCGGCCTCTCATGTCTGTCTGGTTGCTCTGCTCTAGATAGCGTTCGAAGAGGGTTTTGCCCTTGTTCTCATCAGTCCTCTGCCAGATGAGGTCAGCACCTTGGAAGTCAGGAATACTCTTATTCTTGACTACCCCACTCATGCTTTTATGTAGTCGCCAGAACAATTTCAGTGACTTGTCTGTGCTTACTCGCTGACATACCTCTGCCCATTTTTCACTTTTAACCACCTTAGCCAGTTTTTTTTTAAAGTAGCTTACTTTTGTGTGCATCTCTCTTTCTAAGTGCATGCAGTAACTAGGATTGGCTACTCTGTTCTTCTTGGCGTTTTGCCATTTCCTTACAGCAGTACGCTTATCCACCCAGGCCTTTTTAACCTCAAAATTCCACCAATGTGGCTGCTCCCAGCTTTTTTCCCTGTCATGAAGCTTTCTGCGCTTGTAGCGTCTTATTTTACTTACCACATCTTCTCCTGTACTGTCATACTGGAAAGTCTTGACCGTTGACTTGTACTGCCTGGTTCTGCCTTTCTCCACCAATATGCTGCAAGGGCGTTAGTCGCTGCCGTGGTACCATAGGACACCCCATCTACATACTGTAGTGAGTGAAGGAGAAACCAGCGCCAGATCAATAACACTGTCCTCATCACCTGGACGACTTGCTGTCCCGGTGACACAGCCACTGTTGATACAAACCAGGTCAATGGTTTCAAGTGCAGTCTCTAGCTCCTCCCTCTGTGTGTTGGAGGAAATATTTCCCCATGATCTGCCTTTAGCGTTGAAATCACCACAGAAAATAAGATTTCTCTCGTTACATAATATGTCACTTAAACAGTGCCAATTCTGGGAATCCATACTCGCGTTGCGGGCATAAACTAGCACGAATGGTAGACCGAATGGAACTCTAACCGCCTGTATTTGTATGTCATCACTGTCCCAACTGGACATGTCTAGCTCTGAAGCCACCACACTGTCGCGAATGAGAATCGCCATTCCCAGATGTCGCCTGTTGTAAAAACACTTGAAGCCGGCAATTTCGAGTAACTGATCACACAATCTCGTCTCCTGAAGCGCCACAATGTCGTTACTGTACACCAGGTTTTCTAGAATAGGGCCCTGTTGTTTTACGCTGGTACAGTTCCAATATAGAATACGAGTATTCCTGAGACCCAGGCGGTAACACTTGAGTCTAAAACGCCTTGCTCCACCACGTCTACCTTGCCTCTTACGGCCTGCCCGTGGTCTTGCTAAACGCTGTTCCGCCATGTTAAAAAACCGAACACCACAGAAACACACAACACAAACGCTGCGAAAATTTACTCAAGGATTTCTTCACTCAATGCACGAACTCCGTAGCATCGGCGAAGATCTTGAGAAGAAACTCCTGGTTTTACATCCTGGCACACAAATTACACCCAGGAGATGAAAATATCCATCTCCTACGCGAAAAAAAGGAACGGTCACAAAACAACACGACCGTCCGCCGCCATCTTGACAGGAAGCACATAATAAACTTGAATATGTAAAGGTCTAACACTTCACACCCCAACGACAGTATTTGCTGTTGGACAACCGTTTCTCTAAGTGGCTAAGCCACATTTTGAAATCAGAAAGCAAAGGGATACAATATAATCAATTACTTGAAGGAAAGCACCAAACAGGAGTTAATTTTTGATAGAGGTTTATTCCTCCTGCGTCATTAATAGCTAGTTAGAAAATTATATATCATGAGAACAATACTGGCAACTTACAAACTACTTTATTCAATTTCGTCACTGAATCGCTTGCAAAATGTGACACTATTACAACAAGCTACCATTAGAATCACTATGGGATAATGTTTAGCAAGCGACCATTAAATAATTATGACATACTACTAAAGCAAGCTACCATTGCAATCAATGTGGCATACTTCTAACACAAGCAACTATTCGAATTATTATGACTACCTGTCGTGACAAGTACTCACTCTCTACTATAGTGTCTTGAGAGATATTACTTCTATAGTGTCGTCCCTGGAGTGAGGGGAATCAACACCCACATTTATTTCAGTTTTCATATCACTATTCTGGAGATATCCACCAGACTCCGTCCACAACACTCCCTCAGTCCAAGGACACCTTCTTCTCACTCTTGCTCACCCCTGGATCATGCCCCCTCTCATTCTTCCCCAACATAACATACTTGACAACTCTAGCCTCAACAAATAGATACAAGAAATTTATTAAAGCTAAGAGTATATGTGGGAGAAGTGTGTGTGTGTGTGTGTGTGTGTGTGTGTGTGTGTGTGTATAATGTGTAGAATGTGTGTCGTATATTCTTAGGTGTATATGTAGACATCAGACCACAAAGCTCCGGATCACAGTCTGATCATCATTGTACGAGTTACACCACATCATCACGGGTCAGTAAACAAAAACCTCATCACATGCCGTGTCCCTCTTGTTCGATGTTGACTCTCTCCGGTAGCCCGTTTGATAATTCAGATTCCTGGTCACCAATCACGAATATAGTCGGATAATGATCCGGCAGCGATCATACACCCTGTTAATAAATGTCTATAAGGTTCCGAAACCTAAACCTTTCTTGCCTAGTGAAAACAAGTAACACTGTCCCTTGATATAAATGTCTCATTCTTACAAGTCCTACCGTTTTCATTATTACACTATTCTAGTTATTTGAATTAATTCCTATTAATATTTCCCAGGTGGTGTGAAAATGTTAAAACACTCTAATGTTATTTCACTTGTAGTGTGAAAAGCAACACTCTAATTTTATTTCACTTGTGGTGTGAAAAGCAACACTCTAATGTTATTTCTCTTGTAGTGTGAAAATCATACACGATATTGTTCTTACACCCGTGGTGTGACATAATAACACTCCATTATTACTTTCACGAGTGGTGTGACATAATAAACTCTTTTCTTATGGGCCAAATGCACAGGCCACTGAACAGATCTCCTCGTACCAAGTTCTCCACGATACGAACAATTCAGCATCTGTTCTTTGAAAACCCGAGGGGAACCTGTGAAAGAGACACAACAGACTCGGTGAGAGCAATCTGATACTGACTCCTATTAGATGAGTGTAGGCCTACAATCTTACTCAGATCCATCACAGTGAACCAATCTCTGTCATGTCAGAGGAGCTCATCACCCGGGCCTTAGTTAGGGCAAGACAAGGAAAAACCAATACACAAAGTGTAGAACCCCAGTATACCCCCACTGGAAGATCCCACCATTGGACATTTCCCCTATCCCCCAACCATTCCCAATCACACTAAGTATCATCACCTTTCACTATCCTCAACTAGCTGAGCTAATTTACATCTCACACTAGTTAGTTTAACACTGCGACTGTCTACTGTCGCCGACACTGTTTTTATACTTGACTACAAAGCAACCACTACGTTAAAGATCTAACCTCTAACTAACATTTTACTATTCTACATTATTAACATTTAAATGCTAAGTGTAGATACCCTATGAATTCCTAGCTCACAATCCGAATTGAATCTCCAAATTGCCATGAAAGACACATGTTTTTGATTCAAATACACTGATAATAAACATGCGGGATTCTTTTCACTACGAGCACTGAGCTATTCAGCATGTCAGCCTAGGTCAACTTTATTGTGCACTCCCGACAACAAGCTTGTTTTTATATAATCTAGGATTGACCTCGTGACGTTATTCTCCTGTCAACAACATGTGGCAACCGAATCATGGCGGCGCTTTGCCTTTCATCTTGAGTTTGATCCAAGACAACCGGGAAACTCCTTTCCCGTTTCTCCGGGGAATCATCATAGACTAGCGGTGCCTTTGATCCAACGGAATGTCTCCACTAGTTACAAATAATTTGTAAGTTCGAATATAGCCTGCCTCTGTTGTTTCATCATCTATCGTGAATTATAGTGGTTTTCGTGACAATACCACTAACACATGCACCCAATAGAATTATTATGACATACCACTAACACAAGCAACCATTAGAATTATTAGCCATTAGAATTATAGGAAGTTATTGAAGATTAAATGGCAAGACAAGATCCCAGGCACTGAAGTTCTAGAAAGAGCGTCCATGCCCAGTATCCACACTATACTAATGAAGAATCAGATTCGCTGGGCTGGTCACTTAACTCGCATATCATATCACAGGCTCCCTAAACGAATTTTTTTACGGCGAGCTGCGTTGTGGTAACACAATGAACCATAAAAATTATTATGAGATACCACTAACACAAGCAACGATTAGACTTATTATGACTTAACACTAACACAAGCAACCATTAGAATAAGTAAAGGACCATTTACCCACCTAAGTCGCTTAGAACATGTCGAGCAAGAGCCACATTTCTATTTAGACAAAACGACACCAAGCGGTTGATGTTGTCGTATCACCTTTTCTTCCCAAGCTCTTTCTTTGTAACCATTTAAAGCGGGGTCGACCTGAGAGCATACGTCACAGTTTAAAATTCGAATTTACACCCAAAACGACCGGAACGGGATCTCTTATTATCATTAGAATCAGTATGGCATAGTAGAAACCATTAAAATCGATTTGGTATACAACTTAAACAAGTTACCATCAGAATCGATTTGGAATGGAACTAAAACAAGCTGCCATTAGAATCATGGTATATTACTAAAACAAGCTACCATTAGAATAGTTATGGCATTCGGCTAAACATTTTTTGCAGGGCAGGAGCGTCCATATGCAGAATAGAAACAAAAGGTATCTTTGCATCCACCCGCTCCTTTGAGGAGAAACTCTATGGCAATGTCAACAAGTTTATGTTGGCTGCTGCTTTCCTTGCATTTTAGCGTCTGAACCTGAATGGAGGAGAAGAAGAAGAAGAAGAAGAAGAAGAATCATAATGGCATATCGCTAAAACAAGCTACCATTAGAACCACAAAGTATACCATTCAAACAAGCCACCATTAAAATCACTTTGGTACACTGCTAAAACAAACTACCATTAGAATCACTATGGTATACTATTCAAACAAGCCGCCATTAATTCATTACTGCGCACCACTGAAACAAGCTACTGTTAGAATCACTACGGTAGACTGCTAAAACAAGCTACCATTAAAATCACAATGGCAAACCACTAAAGCAAGTGACCGTTATAATTACTATAGTATACTGTATATAGTATACTATAATCTCCCTGGCCTAGGCGTTAAATGACTTTCTCCGTAAACCCGTTTATCCACTTAGGGTAACGCAGCGCGCGAGAATCGTTAGCGGTTCTCGCCGCGTTGGTGATTACGGGATAAGTGAGCCGGTCGCTCAGAAAGCAATGGTAAACTACTGAGCGTAATCTTACCAAGAAATCAACAACAATTTTAAAATGCTGGTGTTGACAGCTATGTACTGTAAAGAATATGCGAAAAAAAAAAAATACTGCTAAAGCAAGGTACCATAAGAATCATTGTGGAATACTGCTATAACAAACTACCATTAGAATCACTATTGCATACCACTAAAGCAAGCTACCATTAGAATCACTATGATTAGTTAGTTAGTTAGTCGAGGTTCCAACTTCACGGCAACTGGTCGTCCCCATTATGATCCGTTCCGGTGCCAGTGAATATCACACAAAATGCTCCTCACTGCTTAATGTGGAAAGGGGATAGACAGGAGTCTCGGCAGGCCAACAGCCCGCACAGATACACTGTGCATAATGCCGCCGCCAGAATGCCAACACAGAAGTCCTCCACGAAAAATACTGTTCATCGTCGATGGAATCGGCAGTCACCAGAAAAACTTCATTGACCCGGGTTTTATCCCACAATGCTCGGTCTCTTTCCACAGGGCGACCCGCCGAAAGCGTCGCACAAAGCACGAACTCCGTAGCTTCAGCGACGACTCCCACGAGTCTCCTGAAAAATGCGTTAACCGATAAGGCAAACCAGTCAGTTCAGCGACCGCCGGCCATTATTCCGAACATGCAGTTCACTGTGCAAACAGCGGACAGATGTAAAAACATTCTGCACGAATCTCACAGCTCACAATGTCGCGCCACGCACTCACTCAGTAGCAGGGTGATGGAACAATGTACTACCAGTCCAACATGAGGAAAATGAGAATGAAAACCGTTGCCAAAAGCAAAAACTCGCCAGAGGACTTAACGGTTCAATGCCTAACCGCCATGTTAAGGACGGAAGTCAGAATCACTATGGTATACTGCCATAATACGCTACCATTAGAATCACTATGGTATACTGCTAAAACAAGCTACCATTAGAATCACTATGGTATACCATTACAACAAGCTACCATTAGAATCACTATGGTATACTGCTAAAACAAGCTACCATTAGAATCACTATGGTATACTGCTTAAACAAGCTACCATTAGAATCACTATGGTATACTGCTAAAACAAGCTACCATTAGATTCATTATGACAAACCACTAAAACATGCTACAATTAGAATCATCATTACACATTCACCCGCGACTGCTAGAAGGATATTTTGGCTCTCAATGAAAACGTTGGTTGAAAATAAACACTGAATGAAATAGGAATCTCTGACCTTCGCTAATGATATTGAATCAATTCTTTTTCATCTTTTGTCCCCCAACAGAGAATGCAAACATTGATACTAGGATGGCTGGACCAAAACCCAGCAGGACATTCCATTCCACTTCCCGCCCTCATGAATACGCATGCGCTTTTGATGCAAAAAAAAAAAAAACGATATTTGGACAGTTAGGACTTTTATTCCTTTTCAAATGGAACCTGGACGAGAACTAAGGGATTATTAATGGAGAGCTTTGATGTTATGGATTTCCGTTGAAGATCCCCATACAGCCATTGTTTTGCTTACTTCTACCACTTGTTTCACCATTTCTTCAGCTGTCGGAAGCTTTTAGCACGTAAAGATAATCAGAAGCAATGCCCGCCAATCTAACAATGACCTGTTATTTCGTTGGTTGTCGACGGTGTAAAAACCGACAGGGTGCCATGATATAATAGGGATGGGTTGTAAGTGTCTTTAGCATTAATTTCTTGTTTCCAATGTTATTACTAGATTATAGATTGCTAATCTCGTTTATTCGTCGTCTTTTGTGTTATGTATTTTTATCTTTCACGGGATGTGACATTATTATTTCTTGTTGTGGAATGCTTATTTAAACTTCGTTGGTGTTCGTCGTTCGTCTTTTCTTTCTTTCTACATTTTTTACATTTATATTTTAACAAATTCACAAGTATTAAATAGCACTCATAGAAGTATGAGAAAGAAGCAGAGATGAGAAATTACGTTTCCTCTAATTTCTACGTCTTTCTTCTATTTCTGTGAGAGGCATTCGTTAGTCATGGATTTCCGCTGAACATTCCCATACAACCATTGTATGGCTTACTTCCACGACTTATTTCAGCATCTCTTCAGCTGTCGGAAGCTTTCAGCACGTAAAGATAATCAGAAGCAATGCTAGCAATCTGACAATGACATGTTATTTCGTTGACTGAAGACGGTGTGAACATCGACAGTGAAATGCTGCACATTCTAGGGATAGGTTGAAATAGACTTTGACATTATTTCCTTGTTGTCGTGTCCTCCTTTACAGTGTCGTCCCTGGAGTGAAGAGAGCCGACACCCACATTATAATATTTCCCTCCTTTTTAATATTCTGGAGAATCCACCAGCTTCCGTCCAACACACTCCATCAGCCCGTGGACACCTTTTCCTGTCACTCTCTCACTGTCGTACTATGCCCCCTCTCATACTTCCCCAACGCAACATACTCAACAACTCTTGCTTCTAAAAATTAATAAAGATTAATTTATTAAAAGAAAAGTGTAACGTATATGAGACGTGTATGTGAAGAAAATGTGTGACGTGTTCTATAAAGTGTGTAGAATCGGACTCTCAGACAACAACCCAGTCAGCTGATCCCAGCAAGGATAGACCACAGCACGTTACGTCAGAACATGTACATCTCACCCAGTGCCGAAACCATCCTGCTGGATACTGATTTGTCTCTGTAGACCTCTGGTAATCCCATTTCCTGATCATCCGAAATAGACACCGGTGGTATTAACAGTTAATCATGGACCGGTTGCACCCTACACAATGTCCTTTCCTATCGTTCCTAAACAAATGCACAAGTCCTTTGTAGTGTGTACACAGTTATTAATGTTAATTGTTAATGTAATTGATCCTCACTCGTGTCTATCTAGCCTCACGTATCATGTCTTGTGTTCTATTACACGAGATTATATCACACTAGGTAACTATTATCATTAATGTTCTCAGTTAGTTACTACTGTCTGATGCTGTGTGGTGCATCAGTAATCATCACCCCTCTTTGGTGAATCATCTTCCTTCTAGCTTTAGTTACGTTCTGTACGCAACTTTATTGACTGTTCCACTGGTGTTCTTCCGAATGGGAATTGAACCTTTCCTAAAAACTTGTTGAGTTTCCTCGGATCTGGTAGGGAACCTAGGATAGAAACAACACATCTGGTGATAGTACTAGTCACTGATCCTATCGGCTGAGTGTAAGCCTATTGCCTTGCTTAATGATCTTTAGCTAACTAAACTATGTCATAGAGCAGATTAGCTACCCACCTAGGGCCGAATCAGGCTATGACAAGGAAAGACCAATACAGAGGGCAACCTCAGTATTCTATTCACCTTAGCAGAGCCAATATCACTATTCTACTCTAACTAGTTTTCCACTAACAGTGCTAATCATCACACTATAGTTTTAACAAGGCTACAGTCTATATTAATTAGAACTAATATTATAATAGGTTATACCTTAAATGGCACTACTGCAGTCCTATCAATCATATCTACATCTGCCATTATAGGCACGTGCAAAATTAAGTCACTAATTAACACACGGTAGATATTATTTCCACTAAGCACTGCAGTGCCATTGCACTCCGACTAGAGCCACATTTCCAAGTCCCCCTAGTTGGCCCCAACTCGGGTTTATTTGGCAAACTACCAAAGTTGGCCACGTGACGTTATCCTTTATGCCCCCACACAGATGGCGCATTGGCAGATCATCCCCTGTCAGGGATCCATCCCCCCTCTGGCTCCATCAAGATTAGATTTGTCATCACTGGTTTAGACATCCAAAACAATCTAGAGAGTTACTGTCGAGTTCCAACAAAGAGCTTCGATACCAAGCTGCCAATCATGATTTTCCAAACACCCTTACATTGTGCACGTGACGTTGTTGATGTCCGGCAGGTGTTCCACTGTATCCCATAACAAGCCCTCAACTTTATGTCATGTGGTGACAGTCAAATCCGCCATTCCGTTTGATGTCGGGAAATACCAAATGACAGTCTCACCGTTTTCTCCCTAGTTGGGCACTTCCGACCTGTTGATAAACTGTCAATCTTCTGTTCAGTGGTGACAATCCCAGCCGCCATTTCGCCTGATGTCCGGAACTATAAATGACAGACAGGGCTGTTCCATGTACTGAGATGGGCAGGTCTATGTGATTCTATCTGTTATTGAACTGTCAACGCGGTGTCTGATTCAGCGCACTCACTTCCCAATGTTTACTATTTGCTGACCCGATGTAACTCGTGCAGCTATATTTACTCTGTTAGTTAAAATCGCTGTGACCTAGAAAATATCCCGTTAATCAAACTTCTGTATTTTCATTATCTGGTTAACTCATGGCGATCTCGTGACATAGGCCCCCTCTTAAGAGAGTAGTCCATCTCACTCTTCTCCACCATGAGTTCAATCCAAATGATTCATTCCACTTCTTCAGGAGCTGGGTGTCTTGACAAGAAATCCGCTCCAACATTTTCCTTCCCAGGAATGTACTCCACTGTGAAATTATAGGGTTGAAGTAACAACGACCACCGCATCAAACGTGCGTTGAGCTTCTGAGAAGTAGCCAGGAACATCAGGGGCTGATGATCCGACTGGACCCGAAACTTAACTCCATACAAATAGGGCTGGAATTTTTGCACTGCCCATACGAGAGACAAGCACTCTCTCTCTCGACGGTTGAATAATTCCTCTCCGCCTGTAGAAGTTTCTTACTTGCGTATGCCACAGGTTTCAAAACCGAAGCATCGTCTTTTCCTTCCTGTAACAAAGCGGCTCCAATTCCAATCGCACTCGCCTCTGTGCTCAACACAAATTGTTTGGAAAGGTCAGGGAGCTGTAATACAGGTTTGCTGACCAAGGCCTCCTTTAACTGACTATAGGCATTCTCACATTCTGGTGTCCAAATGATTTGGTCCGGGAATCCCTTTTTCAAGGTTTCCGTCAACGGAGCTCCCAGTTCAGTGAAATGTGGGCTAAATTTGTGGTAGAACCCACACAACGAGAGAAAAGATCGCACATCCTTCTTTGTTTTTGGTCTAGGTGCCTTTCTGATTTTCTCCAGGTTCTTCTCTTCTGGAACAATGTGTCCTGGAGTGATGGTGTGACCTAGAAATTCCAGAGTCTGGTAACCAATCATGCACTTGGTTGGACGAGCAGTAAGCCCTGCTTCATTGAGTCTATTAAACACTCTCTCCAAGGATTGTAAGTGGTCATCCAAGCTGTCACTGGAAATCAGAATATCATCCATGAATGAGATGATGGACGGATCCTGTAACGGATCTAGTAAAGTCCTCATCATGCGTGTAAACACACTAGGTGCATTGCTGAGTCCAAAGGGCATGACCTTGAATTCGTAGTGGCCACTGGGTGTACTGAAAGCTAACAGTGGTCGAATCTCCGGTTTGACTGGTATCTGATAGTACCCCCGACTCAGATCCACCTTTGAAAAGTACCGAGCCTTATGGAGCCTAGCGAATAACTGAGTTGGATTCGGCAAAGGTTCCACCTGAAATTGTGTGTGACTGTTCAGAAGTCGGTAGTCTATACACAACCGGTGTTCTCCACTTGGTTTGCGTAACAAAACTACCCCGGCATTGTATGGGGATGTGGATGGTGCAAACACGTCATCCTCCAGCAGTTTTTGTATTTCCACCTCCAGTGCCTTTTCTTTAGAGAATGGCACTGGGTAAACCTTTTGGCGAACAGGCTCCTGTGTGGTCAAAGTCATCTCGAACTCAACCAACCTCGTTCGTCCTGGTTTATCAGTCAGTATCTCCTTATGAGACTTGAGAACCTGGGTTATCCTTTCCCTCTCCTGGGAGGTCAGATCAGGGTTCACTTGCACATCCCTATAGGTTTCCTGGTGTTCCAAGGGATATTCCCTGCCCTCGCTGGTTCCCACTTCTGTCTCCACTGCAACTGCCATTGCCATGAGGTGAGCTGCCTTGTCTCCGGGTCTCTCTTCGTATTTCCGCAAGAGATTGATATGGAAAATCTTCGACTTTCCCCGGATCCGGATCTGATAGTTGGTTCTGGATATCACCCTTTCCACGGGAAATGGTCCTTGCCAACCTATCTCCAGTTTGTTGTTTCCCGTTGGGAGTAGCAACAAGACTTTATCTCCCACCTCTAGAGATCTTTCTTTAGACCTACGGTTGTAGTAAGCCGCATGTCTTTTCCTGGCTTTTTTCAAGTTTTGATTTGCCAGAGTCCATCCCTTGTGGAGTTTTTCTTTCAGTTCCTCCAAGTATTTATAGGATGAGATCACTTCTTCTGACGTCCCCTCTTCAGTCCAACTCCTCAACATGGCTTCCAACGGTCCTTTGATTGGACGACCAAACAGCAACGTAGCGGGTGGTAGTCCTGTTGAGCCATGAGGAACTTCCCGATAGGCGAAGAGTGCTGCTGGGATATATTCATCCCACCTATCAGGTTTTTCCTGCGCTAGTTTCCTGAGCATTGTCATCAACGTGCCGTTGAAACGCTCCACTTGTCCATTGGCTTGAGGGTGGTAAGGGCTGGTATGTATGTGGTTAGAGTGAAACACCCTAAATACCTCCTCCATGAGTTTTCCACAAAACTGAGATCCATTGTCCGTCAGAATTTGATCCGGAAAGCCTAATCTGGTAAAGGCCTCCATCAGTGCGTCCGCCACTCTTTTCGAGTCAATCGTGGTCAACGGTATAGCCTCACCCCACATTGTACAGCAATCCACCATTGTGAGTATATACATGTTCCTCTTCCTAGTCCTGGGAAGTGGACCCACGATATCGATGGCTACCCTCTCGAAAGGAGAGTTCATGATGGGCATCTCACCCAACACCACCGGTGCTGTCCAGTGTTTCGGTGCCACCCTCTGGCACTCAGGGCATGACTTCACATACCGACGCACATCATCTGTCATTCCCGGCCAATAGTAGTGGCAGGAAATCCGCTGCATGGTGGCGGCAATACCCATGTGTCCACTAAAGGAGATGGTATGCCCCATATGAAGAATCTGGGACCGGTGAGCTTTCGGGACGACCAACTGACCGTATAGGTTGTCTCCCCTTCCTGCTCTCCTGTAGAGTATCCTATTCTTCATGTAGTACTGCCCCCGTCCTGGTGGATCAGCACTTTTCTGCAGCTTTCTGTAGCAAGGACGTAAAGTATCATCCTCACTCTGGGCAGTTCGTAGCTCCCCCGGCATTGGGTTAGTCACAATTGCGTCTGCCTCTTCCGTTTTCGTCTGAGAGCGAGTCTGCATTGCTCCCATATGGATTGGCTCCCTGGGCATTCCCAGAAAGACATACCGGCAACCTAGGATGACTGGAAAAATGGGATCGGTCAATACAGCGGCCTTGATGGTGCCGGTGACGTACCTTGACCGAATCTCCACATTAGCAATAGGCAACTTCATGACTACAGCACTCTTCTGTGCAGGCTGTATATCCAATGTCTCACCTGTGAATTGTTCTGGATGTACCAGATCCGCAGAAATCACGGCCTCCCCGTCCAGTCCTGTGTCGTATAAACACTCCACTTGACGACCGTTAACCTCTACCAATTCCACTACAGGTGGTTTTTCCTGGTCTGGAGTCTCTTCATCGGCCTCGACCTGTTCGGTGGGCTCCACCTTAGGTTTCCCGGGGCACCCGACGAATTGAGTGTCTCCTGACTTTCCCCTGCAGTCAATAGCATTGTGCGTGTTTGACTTGCATTGGTTGCACCATTTCCCTGTCCTAGATTTTCTATTGTCGGGCTTGAGTGAGCTCTCCTAGTGGCGAGCTTCCTTGTTGACCTTGGTATTTTCCGTGACAACCTCCTTGGAAGTCACTTGACATGCTGCGAAGTGAGGGTTCTTAGCCTTCGATTTGCAGTCCCTCGTATTGTGAGAGGGTGACTTACAAATTGAACACCACTTCTCCGACCACGGTCGTTTAGGTGTAGAGCTTGAAGTGCTTTTGCTTCCCTCCTTCTTCTTCTCTGAACTATCCTCTGATTTTTGCACATAAGGTTCCAACTTTTTGGTTCCTGAGTTTTTGGCTTTCTTCTTGTCATGTTTCTCTTGACTTTTGGTGTTGGTGGAAAGGTTTTCCCCTGCCTCCCCATGTACCTCGACGAACCGTTCTGCTAATTTAGTCACGAGGTCAATACGTTCCGCTCCTTGTTCTCCCAGGAACGTCCTGAGAGGTTTAGACATTTGCTTCTTCAGCTGGTCGACCACCATGAGCTCTTCCAGACTCTCATAGTCATGTGCGAACCCAGCCAAATCCATCCACTTATGGAGATAAGATTTAAGACGCAAACTGTAGGCGGCAAACAACTCTCCTGGTTCTCGTTTCGCTGCTCGAAATTTTTTCCGGTAGGTATGTGACGTAACCTCCAATCGTTTCAGCAGAGTCGTCTTTAACTCGTCATAATTGTTCTCATGTCCTGGTGGCAGGCGAGAATAAACCTCGTAGCCAGTCCCGCGTAAACCCTGGGATAGCTTAAGATTCCATTTGTTACGCTCCAGGCCCATAGCAACTGACATAGCCTCGAAGCGTTGAAGGTACTGGTCAATCTTCTCTTTGTCCTCCTCGTAGACCGCTAAAGGAAACTTCATAGCATGGTACCCATGTCCACCTACTGGTGTTGAGCCTGGGATGGAGGAACCTCCAACTGCTCCCTCAGTTTCTCCATTAGATTGACTCTTCAACTCGAGTTCCCTCATCCGGTACTCATGCTCCCTTTTCTGTGCTTCCTGTTCAGCTTCTAATTTCCTAGCTGCTTGCTCAGCTTCCAATTTCCTAGCTGCTTGCTCAGCTTCAAATGTCTTAGCTGCTTGCTCAGCTTCCAATTTCTTAACTGCTTGCTCAGCTTCCAATTTCTTAGCTGCTTGTTCCAACTCCATCCTTCTCAATTCCAGCTCGGCCTTTCGATCTTCCCTTTCTGCTTGACGATATTCTCTCTCCACTTCCTGTATGTAATCCGTTAGAGCAGAACCCGACAGTCCCATTTCTTCCCCCTTTGCCTTTAATTCTAACGTGCTTAGTTTAGGGGTGGCCATTATACAGAGAGGTAAGCTAGCAGGTCTAGTACAATATAACTGCAAATTACTATACAGATATATGAACAAGTACTATAAATCTAGATATTACCACGCACAGCACATTCACTCAGTGACAAGAGTAGAATCAGGACCACAGACCTATGCAGACGTGTGAAGTGTGAACAGGTAAGATATTAGTCCTAACCCCTATCCACATTCACTCTAGCTGGATTCTCCAAAATGATATCTCCCTCTTATAACTAAGGATCCCGTGTCAAAAGACCCCGTTGTCAGAAGATCCCACTGTCAAAGGTTCCTGCTTGCAGGAGATCTCGCTGTCCAAGGATTCCGTTTACGGGAGATCCCGCTGTCCAAAGATTCCGTTTACGAGAGATCCCGCTGTCCAAAGATTCCGTTTACGAGAGATCCCGCTGTCCAAAGATTCCGTTTACGAGCCCCCAATAATGTCGTGTCCTCCTTTACAGTGTCGTCCCTGGAGTGAAGAGAGCCGACACCCACATTATAATATTTTCCTCCTTTTTAATATTCTGGAGAATCCACCAGCTTCCGTCCAACACACTCCATCAGCCCGTGGACACCTTTTCCTGTCACTCTCTCACTGTCGTACTATGCCCCCTCTCATACTTCCCCAACGCAACATACTCAACAACTCTTGCTTCTAAAAATTAATAAAGATTAATTTATTAAAAGAAAAGTGTAACGTATATGAGACGTGTATGTGAAGAAAATGTGTGACGTGTTCTATAAAGTGTGTAGAATCGGACTCTCAGACAACAACCCAGTCAGCTGATCCCAGCAAGGATAGACCACAGCACGTTACGTCAGAACATGTACATCTCACCCAGTGCCGAAACCATCCTGCTGGATACTGATTTGTCTCTGTAGACCTCTGGTAATCCCATTTCCTGATCATCAGAAATAGACACCGGTGGTATTAACAGTTAATCATGGACCGGTTGCACCCTACACAATGTCCGTTCCTATCGTTCCTAAACAAATGCACAAGTCCTTTGTAGTGTGTACACAGTTATTAATGTTAATTGTTAATGTAATTGATCCTCACTCGTGTCTATCTAGCCTCACGTATCATGTCTTGTGTTCTATTACACGAGATTATATCACACTAGGTAACTATTATCATTAATGTTCTCAGTTAGTTACTACTGTCTGATGCTGTGTGGTGCATCAGTAATCATCACCCCTCTTTGGTGAATTATCTTCCTTCTAGCTTTAGTTACATTCTGTACGTAACTTTATTGACTGTTCCACTGGTGTTCTTCCGAATGGGATTTGAACCTTTCCTAAAAACTTGTTGAGTTTCCTCGGATCTGGTAGGGAACCTAGGATAGAAACAACACATCTGGTGATAGTACTAGTCACTGATCCTATCGGCTGAGTGTAAGCCTATTGCCTTGCTTAATGATCTTTAGCTAACTAAACTATGTCATAGAGCAGATTAGCTACCCACCTAGGGCCGAATCAGGCTATGACAAGGAAAGACCAATACAGAGGGCAACCTCAGTATTCTATTCACCTTAGCAGAGCCAATATCACTATTCTACTCTAACTAGTTTTCCACTAACAGTGCTAATCATCACACTATAGTTTTAACAAGGCTACATTCTATATTAATTAGAACTAATATTATAATAGGTTATACCTTAAATGGCCCTACTGCAGTCCTATCAATCATATCTACATCTGCCATTATAGGCACGTGTAAAATTAAGTCACTAATTAACACACGGTAGATATTATTTCCACTAAGCACTGCAGTGCCATTGCACTCCGACTAGAGCCACATTTCCAAGCCCCCCTAGTTGGCCCCAACTCGGGTTTATATGGCAAACTACCAAAGTTGGCCAAGTGACGTTATCCTTTATGCCCCCACACAGGTGGCACATTGGCAGATCATCCCCTGTCAGGGATCCATCCCCCCTCTGGCTCCATCAAGGTTAGATTTGTCATCACTGGTTTAGACATCCAAAACAATCTAGAGAGTTACTGTCGAGTTCCAACAAAGAGTTTCGATACCAAGCTGCTAATCATGGTTTTCCAAACACCCTTACATTGTGCACGTGACGTTGTTGATGTCCGGCAGGTGTTCCACTGTATCCCATAACAAGCCCTCAACTTTATGTCATGTGGTGACAGTCAAATCCGCCATTCCGTTTGATGTCGGGAAATACCAAATGACAGTCTCACCGTTTTCTCCCTAGTCGGGCACTTCCGACCTGTTGATAAACTGCTAATCTTCTGTTCAGTGGTGACAATCCCAGCCGCCATTTCGCCTGATGTCCGGAACTATAAATGACAGACAGGGCTGTTCCATGTACTGAGATGGGCAATTCTATGTGATTCTATCTGTTATTGAACTGTCAACGCGGTGTCTGATTCAGCGCACTCACTTCCCAATGTTTACTATTTGCTGACCCGATGTAACTCGTGCAGCTGTATTTACTCTGTTAGTTAAAATCGCTGTGACCTAGAAAATATCCCGTTAATCAAACTTCTGTATTTTCATTATCTGGTTAACTCATGGCGATCTCGTGACACTTGTCTCCAGTGTTATTACTTTTAACACAGACAATACAAACAATAAGTTGCAGGATTTATTGCCTGGCATATTTCGCTGCATCTCGTCGGGTGCATACTGTAGGGTTCTCTATCTAATGAAATGAATAAACGAGTTTTTCTTTGGCTAAAATACTTGAAACACATAAATTGGTTGTTATTATTTCAAATATTGCTATTCTCTTATATTCGCTTATTGTGTTATTTATTTCTATCTTTCAAGTGATGTGAATTTCTTACATTATTCATTTGCGTTGCGGTGTGCTAAATTATACTTTTTGGGTTCTCTTCTGCTGTTTTTTTACTAATTTGTTTAAAGGCCTCTTAGTCCCACTATGTGCCGTCTGCGATTGTTAGTGGTCTGTTGTTTTTTATTATTCGACGTTGCAGTTTGGATGACCGTCTCTGCACTCTGACCAGATCAAGTGCAGATAAATCTATACTTTGACTGTAGCCAAAAATCGGGTTAATTAGTTCATTTTTTTTTTTCTTTCTAATAAAAACTGCGCATATGTTTATTGGCCCTCAAAGAAATAGAAGAAAGAAGCAGAGATTAGAGATTACAAGTGTCCGTAACCTCTACGTCTATCACCTGCTCCGTGGCGAAGGAGTTACGGACTTAGTTCGTAATCCCGCATACCCGAGTTCGAAACACAGCTGCGGGCGATTTGGCAGCAGACCGACTTGCTTTGGTTTTTTTACGAAATGGTATGGGTGCCGGTCGTTCAGAAAGCAATGCAACCTGCTGAACGTAAGCTTGCTAAGAGATCACAACAGCAACACATTATGGTGGTGACTGCGACGTTCTGTAAATGATATGCAACTAACTTTAACTACTTCTGTCAGTGCTAGTTAGTACTTGTGAATTTGTTCATGTGTTAAGTTAGTTGCCTTGAGGGTTCCACAACAACTGATAAATGTGCGTATCACATGTTTTCTAAATTGCTCGATATTTATGTTCTCACGTACAAGTTGTAATCGCGTCCACACATCATGTATTTGTGTAACTGCTATGGTTTTCGTTTAGATTCCTTTTCTATCGCTGTCCACATTTACATTTGCCAATATGTTATTTCCCCTTTTCGGTAAATTATCTCCCACATTCCTCAGTAACCAGAGACGCCAGAGTGTAACGAGGAAAAACTCTCAGAGACTTGGGAAATATCATATGTGACCGTGCATTGCTCATCTCTTGGATTGCTCCGTTCACAGAATCTATCGGTAAAACAATCTATCGGGATTAGTCGCTAGTGTTGTCTAGCGTTTGTTTCTCGTTAATATTTCCTCGCGTGTGTTCTAGGTTAGTTTATCAAGTTTCCGTTAGTCGCAGATGTCTACTGTATAGTAAATCTCATTCGCAGTATCAAGTGTGGGGATAATTATAATTATCGTTATCCCAATGAACGACAATCCCTTTCAGATTTATATACGGAATACGGTTGATTCTGACACAGGATTGTTAATATGAGGCTGGGATAGGGTCTAATTAGAAATTCTCTTTCGAGATTGGACGGGATGGGGGTCATGGAGAAAATAAAGGAACGAAGTGTGGGATCGTGACTGAGGGATTAAAGTGTCTGCCTCAAGCTCATATGGTCACAGATTCGATCCCAGCATAGAGCTGGACATGTTCTCAGAAACCATTGGGATATAGTGATATTTCAACGGACCCTCCTACCTTTGAGCTTATATCTTTTGGTAGTGAGATTGGACATCTAACCTTCTCGGATAAAGGCATACAGCAGTTGGTCTCGTGTGTAAGTTATGTAGATTAGAAACTTCACGGCAGTAGGTCTGGTGTGCAAGTTGTGTAGATTTTAAAAAATTGTCACGGCAGTAGGTCTCGTGTGCAAATTGTGTAGATAAAAAAATGACACGGCAGTAGGTTTCTTCTGTTGGTTGTGTAGATTTAAAATGTCACAGCAGTAGGTCTCGTGTGTAAGTTGAGCAGATTAAAAATGTCACGGCAGTAGCCTCGTGTGCAAGTTGAGTAGATTAAAAATGTCACGGCAGTAGCCTCATATGCAAGTTGTGTAGATTAAAAATGTCACGGCAGTATGTCTCTTGAGTAGTATGTAGTGTCCTAAAGAAGGTACAAATGAGGCGGAATTGCGATATCCGTCTCATAGTAAATCCTTGTCTGTTCAATGTGACGTTACAGGCAGCCTCATAGAATTTATGCCTCATAGAGGAGATAAATCATGAATAATAAATCGACTGGTTTATTGCAGAGTTACCTTCCTTTTTATACAATATTTGTTTTGTTTTTTATTTTTAAATAATTTTATTGGGTATCGCTTAGTGTCTTAAACACATGGTTAGAGGTACGGATTTGGGTTACGGGTTAGAGATCGTCAAGTGAAAACCGTAAAAAAAGTAAAGATGGCTGGTATTATATGTTGTAGTGGGTATTGCTTAGTGTAATTCGTGGGTGGGTAGAGGTGTAGCTAGATAAGTGCTTCGGATCGTTGCTAATGGGTGGGCGACTCGTGGTATGGCTACATAAATATGTCCGGTACTTATTAACAGACGGAGGAGTTGCTAGATAAAGACTCTGGGTCGTTGCTAAAGGACGAGTGAGTGGTGAGTAGCTAAATAAGTGTTTCCGATCATTGTTAAGGGGTGAGCGAGTGGCGGATGGCTAGATAAATACGTCCGTTCCTTGTTAAGCGACAGGTTGGTCGAGAGGAGGAGTGGTTACATAATTTTTTTCATACGTTAGAAAGGGGGGATGAATGGACAAAAGGCTAGATAAGTGCTTCTGATGGTCGCGTGGTAGAGGATATGACCCAGTTGTAGGCATGGCTGAATGTATGACACAGTGATCTCCGTGGCTGAGTGTATGACACAGTGGTCGGCGTGACTGAGTGTATAACCCAGTGGTTGGTGTGACTGAAGGTATGACCAAGTGGTCTGCGTGGCTGAAGGTATGACCCAGTAGTCGGCGTGGCTAAAGGTGTGACACAGTGATCGGCGTGGCTGAGGGTATGACCAAGTGGTCGGCGTGGCTGAAGGTATGACCTAGTGGTCGGCGTGGCTGAAGGTATGAACCAGTGATCGGCGTGGTTAATTGTACTATCCAGTGGTGGGCGTGGCTGAATGTATGACCCAGTGGACGGCGAACTGAGTGTATGACCCAGTGATCCGCGTGGTTGAGTGTATGACCCAGTGGTTGGCATGGCAGAGGGTATAACCTAATGGTCTGGGTGGCTGAGGGTATGACACAGTGGTCGGCAATGCAGTGGGTATGACTCGTATTTTATGTTTAGATCTCTCTCTCTCTCTCTCTCTCTCTCTCTCTCTCTCTCTCTCTCTCTCTCTCTCTCTCTCTCTCTCTCTTTCTTTCTTTCACTCTGTTTTCGCTCTTGTGTGACATTTGTGTGATACCAGTACTTGTCTGACTATTTATTGTGCGTGTATATGTGTGCGTGACTGTCGGCGTGATTCTATCCTTCTGTCTGTCTAACTGGCTAACTGTCTATATGTTCGTGGTTGACAGTAATTTAATGTCATCATGTATCCTCCTAATGACTGTGCGTCTATATTTAGCGGCTATCACTATGTGCTTAAGCGTTGCTACAAAATGTAACATGTCTCACAAAAATATTGGCATGCACTAACAGCGAAGAGGTACGACTTATGTTTCACAGTGCGAACCGTACCAGAGATAAGAATAAACTACATGGCCTGGTCGTAGTTAATTAGCTGGCGGGGTAAATGAGTTTGTCACAGTAGGTAGTATGGTCTGTATATGTAGTGTAGATGATCGGGATCGCCCATAAACCTGAAATACTTTCTTAGATGTGATTATGTGTCGTCACAACAAGCCTTAAGGAGATGAATTGTCAAATCAAATGCGTTACTTATCTGCTTCCGGTTTTGTATATTTAAAAAGGTAAACTTTAATTACTAAAAGTAATACTATGTACGAGGTAATATTAGAAATAGTATTGTTTGATGCGTAAAGTGAAAAGTAAAGATGGCGGCAAGGGTTAAGAGGTCTACCATCGACAACTTCGACGGATATTTCAGAATCAGATCGTTAGAAGACCGTAGGTTTTTCCATTATGTACCTAATGAAAAATGACCTATTATGAATTATAATCGCAGTTAATACTGTCTTTAGTGGACGGTTCATAAACACTATCATCATACAATTGGCGGATTGTTAGAGTCCTCGTCCTTGATTTGTGTGATCATCATTTAACTGCTTTTAATTTATCCTAATTAATAATAACAGTTCGACATATTTAATTGTTTGCGATGTATATTTCGTTAGCGCATTCATACGTTTAGATACATTAGCTTCTTTTATTGCTTCCTTTATTTTCGCCACAATGGAACTTATCGTGGATGGCTTCCCGTACATGCGGCCGATTTCAGCAATCGTAATACCACACTCGTATTTTATTATAAGCAGGTGATACTCACACAACGAAAAAACAAAGCCAAACTGGGCTAGAAAAAACGCGTGGGTCATTTTATTTTTGCAAAATCAGCAGCGACGTCATGTGGACACGCCGACGAAATCTGAGGCAAACGACGAAAACCGAGACAAACATTTCGCGGAATAAATTTGACGAAAACCGAAAGCAATGTAAATCGAGATTTTACTGTATGTTGAAGGAAGTTAACACACAAAGCAGAACTGGTCACTCCGTCTTTCTTGGGCATGTTATGAGAAGGAGAAAGCTGGAGTACGTGTGCACGTCGGAACAGCTGGAGTGAGGGAGAAGCTGGATGAAATCGAGAAAGAAGATGCTGGACAGTTTGACATCATAATATGGAGGAACATCGGTAACAGAAATGATTGACAGCACCAGATACAGAAGGCTGTAAACACACATATTCAACAACGTCACTCGCATGGACAATAAGAAGAAGAATACTGATACTACGCCAACTTGTTTTATAATATCAGATTTTAAAATATGTTTTATGTTTGTGTTTGAGGATGCTATAATTAGAGACGGGCGTTTTACGATCGTTTTTGTGACATGAGCACGAAATAAATTTGCGTGGCTCCACTGAACTGGTTGTTAAACATATCAAGACTTGATTTTAACCTAGTGAAAGTGAGATAGCCAGGACATAACTCACGTCATAAAGATTCGTCATATAGTAGTCACGACTATGGGGTCTCTGCCGCCTATTATTGCATACACAAACACATATATCTTAAAACAGGAATGTGCAATGTGTCTATGATGTGAATGGGCCATCACATTTTGTAGGTCTGAATGCATTGAGAAATAAATATGCATTTTTCTTTTTTTTAGTGGATGGCGAACGCAGGCATCAACCCCTCGTCCGATAGCACTCTTGACATTATTAGCGTACCTCCCTATCGACTACGCTAAGACGCCCGCGCTTCTCTCTCTCTCTCTCTCTCTCTCTCTCTCTCTCTCTCTCTCTCTCTCTCTCTCTCTCTTATTATTATTATTTTTATTTATTTATTTATTTATTATTATTATTATTATTATTATTATTATTATTATTATCATCATCATTATTATTACGGAGCCATTGTAGCTTAGTGTTCAGTGAATTCACCCGCCGACCCCGTAATTCTGGATTGAAATATTCATTCAGGTAGGATTTATTTTCATACATTACAGGAGCCGTCGACCAAGGCTCATAAAGAGCAAAAAACTGGCATGGTACAAGTCTTATCCTACTGCGAGAAATGCAACCTAAAGACTAAATGTCATGGCAGGACAGGTCAGTCTCTAAGCCTTGGTCAGCAACTGATCTAGGATCAAAGCTCAGACAGGTGGACAGTTAGAGTATTGCTTTGCTGATCCGGCAGTTTCTACTGCTTGTCTTGTTCCAGATGTATTTGTGTTACCTTTCCTTTGGAGCTAACGAAGCAGGCCAAGAGAGGAATCATACTGCATGGACAACACATGGTCTCTAAAATTCAGCCCAGGCTTTATGCTATAGGGAGGTATAACCTCAGATGGGTTGTAATGACTATGTCCTTGAGGCACGGTGTAACAATAGTCTGTATAGATGGCAAGGTGCCATTATTATTATTATTATTATTATTATTATTATTATTATTATTATTATTTATTTATTTATTATTATTATTATTATTATTATTATTATTATTATTATTATTATTATTATTATTATTATTATTTTAAAAGTCATGTCAGCAGAAATTGTAACTTTTGACATCACGAACATAACGCTCAAAGAAACCACAGCTAAATGTAAGTAACATGACAGCACAGAGTCGAACGGGAAAGCACAAGCTTTGTAAATAAAGAGATCACAACTTTCAGAAAAAAGAACAGAAGGATTTAATAGCAATGTGATCTCTTTCAGCAAGCAGAGCAAGATCCTTAAAAAAAACGAGATCAATAGAAGCATCTGGTGCTTGATGAAAACGCTTATTTGCGCAAAAAACTGTGAAATATTAGATGACGAGAAAGGGATGAAGCCGTTTTGAAGCTGTATACATTACCACTTCTCGTGTTTCGTCATCAACTATTGTTGCTAAAGACAAAACTAGGTTTTAACTCTAACGGGCAGTTTCTCTGCAGCATTCAAAGAGATGGTCGGGATAGAAGTTTAAGCAACAAAGAGGGTAGAGGGGGTTAAATTCGCAACTGCAATATGAACGGGCTAAAACAGTAGGGGGCGCTGGTTTACCGGGACCGTTCAGGAAGGAAAGAAGATTACTACTGTAACCCACCATGCATGATGTACGCGGTGACTAATGAGGATTGGTCTGCGACTTGCTCCTACATTGATGAGACTATCTTTGAACAAGTTTAAAGATGATGAAATGGTTGGTCTCCGCGAGGACGTGTCCAACCTCTTGCCGCGTGCTCCGAAGGCTGTGGCTTCGTTTTTAGACCGCGCTATTCGGTTCACAGGTACAATTATTTCGGAGAAACCCTTGGGGTGGGGATAGGGCGGGGGTCGTCTCTGGAGCTACGGAGTTTGTGCTCTAGAGGAGGTCTTCGGCAGACTGCTATGTGGAGAGAGACGGGGCCATATAGGATGAAACCCGATGCATTGAATTCTCCTTTTAGATTTTAAACTCCTGTTAAATCTAAAGATATGGAAATAATAATAGCCCAGTTTAGCAAGATGACAGAAGGCTGTTTTAGAAAAGGGATGAGGTGGTGCGGAAAAAGCCGCTAGAAGACTTGATCTTCATTTCATTTAGGAATATCTACCGAACTGGCACCTGGAATGTTAGAGCTTTGTATGTATTGGAACAGACAGCAGGGGCGGTAGAAGAAATAACGAAATAGTTGGAGACCTAACATCACAAGGGGAAGAGAAATAGAGACACACATGATGGGGATGAAGAGCAGCGGTAGAATGAGAAGAAGAAGAAGAAGAAGAAGAAGAAGAAGAAGAAGAAGAAGAAGAAGAAGAAGAAGAAGAAGAAGAAGAAGAAGAAGAAGAAGAAGAAGAAGAAGAAGAAGAAGAAAAACAAGAACAAGAACTAGAACTAGAACAAGCAAAAAGTTGTAGTTAAAACAGAAAAGATGTATGCACGAGATGGGTGCTATAGGATGAGTTAAATACAAACTCTATTTGTGTTTTCAGGAGCACTATAGAGCAATCATACTCTAACATTTTATTACAGAAAGATCCCTGTTATCGTTTATTATGTTTCCCCCATAGAGCTTTTAAACTAGCGGGACTATTTTCTTGTATGATGATGTTTGGATGGGACCACTGTCCTTATCATCTCTTTCCCTATTCCACACTTGCCGTTCAGAGTATCGGTGGGAAGTCCCAAGCTTGCTTTCCAAGACCAGATGTGTTGCCTTCCTTGAGTCATATCCGTGTTAGTTTAGTGTACTTTATGATCTATTTTTAAAGTTTGTCTCTGGTTTTTGTATGTTTGTGTGTCTGAGGCCATCTGTTGCAGACAGATGCCATGGTTTAAAATTATTGCGTTTCTTCCCTGTACACAAGTTGAAAAGAGTTAATGTTGCCAGTACCATTAAGGCAGCTTAAATTTCCACGTATACAAATAATGATTTGTGTAAACACCAATGTTCTGTCCACCTGGTGCTAGGTATTATAACCACCGTTTTCGTAAATGTGATCATGGTAGCTGAAACACCAGAGGTCATCTACGGAGTGTCCGCTGTCTATGACCTTTCTTTATGCCACTATGCGAAAATAGGCTAAGTTAGTCAGTTAGTCGCGGTTCCAACTTTACGACAAATGGTCGCCCAATTATGCTCCGTTTCTGTACCAGTGAATATCATACAACATGCTCCTCACTGCTCCATGTGAAAAGTGGAACAGACAGTAATCTCGGCAAACCAACAGCCCGCATAGGTGAGTGGAACCTTGCCGTCTTTACAGGCGAAAGTATGCGGATTGGCATTAGGCCACAATTCCATCGTACAATGTCTGGGCATGGATTCAGAGAACATGTGTTGCCCATGCAGCATGTCCCCTTCTCGGCCTTGCCTTGTTTACTCCAGAGGAAAGGATGACCAGTACGTCTGGAACAAGGTAGACTGCAGATGCTCAGAATCAAACCTCCAAGAGCAGGAGGTGGGTGGCGGCCAGGCCCTCACATCCGAGGGATTTGTCTTAGAGACATTCAGCCATTTCCCTCAGCTGGGAGCCTTATACCAAGTGTCTGGACCAGTATGAGCGTGTACATCTGTCATCGTAAGTGTCTGGACCCATAAAAGCGTATATTACAGTCAGACTCCTCGCCTGACACTGTGCGGATCCCGCGACCAGCGAGAATCGGCCCGCCGGAGATATTGCTCGTCTGTTGGGAACAAATCTCACCGTTCGACTGAATAAGTAAAGAAACGATAAAAGTAGTGGTATTTCAATTGGCTCCCACCTATGCCTCACCCTTCATGTTTCTTCACAAAGTCAAACTAGAGTCAAGCTCAACTACTATGCATAAAGAATGCCAACACAAAATTCCGCCACGGAAAATACAATTCATCGTCGATGGAAGCGGCAGTCACTAGAATACCAGCAGCCACACATTATTGCATAAGGCAAACTCAGTCAGTGCAACGACTGGCCGGCCGCCATTTTTCAGAACACGTCAGATCACACTACAATAACCCCGGACTGATGTAAAGGGGCTGAGTAATATGAAATAAAACCAGGTGCTCTGAAATTGACTGTCTTGCCATTTTAACCCCTTCAGGCTAAGATGATCGACGCAACGCACATAGCAGTAAACTAACGTGTGTTAACAAAAGCCATATTTATAGTTCTATGTCTTCCATAATATAAATGAGGTTAGCATGATCCAGTGGATAAGAGAGCTCGTTCTTAATCATCCGGTGTGCTGATACCGAGCTAGCGAGTTCAAACCGTGCACCGCCAAGTTGGACTAAAATGTTGATTTCTCGTCCTTGACTTGAGATCGTAAATTACAAGTGCCTCTGAAGTTGGAGTGGGTTCGCATAATAGCGAGTACCTTGGTAATAGGGAAACCTAATCCGCACTCAAAAATCAGTCCAGTGCACGAAAAGCAGAAGCACGTTATGGACTACGCTTGAGTTCAAAGCGAACGCACGCAAACAAAACAAAACCAACAAAAAACATCACACACACACACCACACCACACACCACACACACACACACACACACACACACACACACACACACACAAATAATGTAAATAAATAATTATAAAAAGGAGAAATTGATCCAATAAATGCTAATTTTTATGGTGATTGACCACACACACAAAAAACAACATCAACAACTCTAAAACTTCGCCACATTTCCTTTAATAATTTATATTTGTAATGTTTACTCTTCCAAGCCACGATTATTTCCATAAATTTTTATTCGTAAGGCTTAGTCTTGCAATCCACGATCATTCCATAAACTTATTTCTATGATAAGAAAGTCATTACTCTGTTCCACTTTTCTGTTATTTACAGAAAGACACTTTCATTACAGCCCGCTTGCAATACTCGATCTGTCGTCGCTACTCCCCCAATCATAAATTCGATAAACACAAACATAATCCCTGAGCGAGTCTACAGTAATTTACTATAATCTTGTTTCGACAGTTGCTACGAGTTATTATATTCCTAAGCCTTTTTCCAGCTCGCATCCCTAAAGGTTATCATGGATGTTATCAAGGAACATAACAGTCCTCTATAGGTCTTCAAAGCTTCCATACAAGTTATTGTATTTGTTAATATCGCAGGATTAATAACATACATTTTATGGCACCATATCGTGAAGTTATTTTTAGCTGTTTGTTTGGTTTTTTTTTTTTTTTGCTTTATATGATTTGTGTTGTGACTGTTCCTTGTTAAGAGGGACAATTGTACGATGTGTGATCTACTATTATATCTACTTCACTAGGGGAT
>JACEFZ010019752.1:0-42500 GCA_014155875.1 Cepaea nemoralis
CCCCACTCTCCACTTTGTGTATCTCTAATGGGTCCAAAGATGCGTCTTAAAACTTTGTTCTCAAAGGTTTGTAACAAGGCTTCGTCTCCTTTCGTTGTACTCCAGGTTTCAGAGCCGTACAGCACAACTGGTCTGATCAGTGTTTTGTATATTGTGATCTTGGTGTTACGAGATAGCGCCTTTGATTTTAGTAGATGTTGTAGTGCATAGTATATCTTATTTCCAGAATTGATTCTAGTTTGTATTTCTTCCCTTATGATGTTGGAGCAGTTGAAGATTGTACCCAGGTATTTGTATGTTTCCGTTCTTTTAATGGTCATATTATCTATTTGTATGTGGCCAGAGTTTTTAGCCATTCCTTCTCTTGAAATTACCATATATTCTGTCTTATCTTGGTTGATAACCAGCCCCATCTGTTGGGCTTTTTCCTTTAAGTGAGTCAATATTTCCAATGTCTTTTGTTCATTTTCCCCTATACTATCTATATCATCTGCATAACCAAGCAGCTTGGATGTTCCTCCAATATCACATTCCTCCTTTACCCTCCTTACAACTTTCTCTAGAGCCAGATTGAAGAGTAGCGGCGATAGTGCATCACCTTGTTTCAAGCCAGATGTTATTTGGAAAGGATCTGATTTCCTGCCTTTATATGTTACTATATTATACGTATATTCCATGCATAGTCTGGTCATGATGATTAACTTCCTTGGTATTCCAAATTCCCGCATAGCATTCCATAGACTATTCCTATGGACACTATCATAAGCTTTTTTAAAATCCACAAAAATGTTATGGAGATCTCTTTTATATTCCCAATTTTTCTCGGCAATTTGTCGTAAGATAAATATCTGATCTATTGTTGATCTGTTTTGTCTGAAACCCGCCTGGTAGTCACCTAATATGTATTCTGAATATGGTTTTAGTCTATTTAGTAGTACTGCGGATAGTATCTTATAGCTTATGGACAGTAGTGATATTCCTCTATAATTTTCATACTGGAACTTGTCTCCTTTCTTAAAGATAGGTATCAATAATGACTCTTTCCAGTCATGGGGTAATTCTTCAGTCCTCCAGATTTTTATTATTAGTTCGTATAGCTTTAGATGTAATGCATGGCCACCTGCCTTTATAAATTCAGCAGCAATTCCATCAGCCCAAGTTGCCTTATTGTTTTTAAGTCGTGTGATTACATATAGGATTTCTTCAAATGCAGGTTCTTCAGTTTGTGGTTCACACGTTAGAACCTCTTCCTGTGAGAAAGTGTTACTTGGAGCTTCACAATTTAGTTATTCAACAAAGTATTCTTTCCATGTGTTGCACATTTCCTCATTGGTGTTTATCATATTCCCATTTTTGTCTTTTAAACCATATGTGTTGTGTTGGTGCCCTCGTTTCATTGACTTCAGTTCTTTAAAAAAAACTTTCTGGATTCGTTTTTCTGGTGATTAGTTTCCATATCTTTGATTATATTGCTCATATATTCTCGCTTCTGCTGTCGAACTATTTTTGTAGCCTCTTTACATTCATTTCTATATTGCTCTTCATTTTGGATGTTGTTGATGTCATTTAGCCATAGCTGTCTGGCATTCTTTTTCCTAAGTAACATGAGTAATATAACAAGTAATTATGCAATAACTAAGAAATATGATCAGACTGGCCCAAATGGATACAGACGCGATATTATGATGCTACTCAAGTAGTTTTCGACTCGTTGTCAATTGGTAACACCGATGGCAACTATACTCAATTGGCTGGCACTCTACTATAATTGCCGACACTCGGGAAATAACTCGCAGAACTCAGGGTAGCAGCTCGGCAATGTTTTATTTATCAACATATCATATCAACACTTGACCGCCGACCATGACTGGATCACACTTCCTGTGAGTCACTGCAAGTACGCCTTACGCTGATGACAGTCCGATATACAGTTGACTATGTTCATGCCAACGCTGACGTCTTTGTTACTGACAAAAATTAATGAATGTAATCCTAGTGAGTAAAGTACTTAATAATCTTTAGTGGTCATCTTACTTGACGTCGTTGAAGCTGGATCACATAAAAAGCTCATTGTTATATAAGTACCATAACATTGTCCGTGAATATCAGTTCCAGTGTCAACTATAGTCTGTCCAGAAATGAATGCCGTCGTTCACGATCAATTATTTTGAAAACTGTCTGTTGCATCGTTATAATGCCGTCTTATATTTACCCCCACAGAAGGAATATGTCTTTGATAGGTCCAAAAGCAACTTAAATCATGGAAAGCGGCGACATTTCTTTGATGTTCTGGCGAAAATGTAGTGAATTCACGCTAACAAACTAGTCTTCCAGTAAAGCACAACAGTAACTTTTATCAATATTTAATAATGCGGACTGGGTTAGTATCTTGACGTCAGACAATTTGAATGTAGTTTTGTCAGCTGCCACCTATCCTTTTTAGCCCACACAAGTTCTATAGGGATTAAATGAGAATGATACGGCGGACCAGTCCACGCTATTAAATATTGATTAAAGTTACTGGAAAAAATGTGAGGACCATGTATTGAAAGAGGAAGAGGACTATTGGAGAAAGGATGGACTGAATTTTATGCAACCGAGAGCAGTCATCAACCTACTGGAATCGTCCGATCAAATCACAAATACTGAAGTATTGGAAAGATCAGGATGTGTAACGGTTTATTCCATGCTCAGTCTTCGTAGACTTAGATGGATAGGACATCTTAGGAGAATGGATGATGGTAGAATACCAAAGGACATCTTTTTTGGTGAATTACAGATGGGTAAGAGATCTCAAGGTCGGCCTCTACTACGATACAAAGATATGTGTAAGCGGGACATGGTTGATACAGGCATTGATAATGCACACTGGGAACAAGTCGCCGCTGAGCGTGTTGCATGGAGGGCAAATATCAGAAATGGAATAAAGACAAAGGAGAAAATTATTGCAGATAAGTCACACACAGAGCGTGTGAGACGTAAGATGGTGCATGATGGTGGAAATGACCATGTGTTCACATGCAACCACTGTGGACGAACATTTACAGCGCGAATTGGCCTTATCAGTCACATGCACTACCGCCATGGGTAGTAGTTATTATGCCTTTTTGAAGCACAACCTATCGTCTGTCAAGACGGCAAGGTGCCAATGATGATACGGCGGAAGTCTCAAGCACCTATGGCCATGCTCTTCTATCAACTTGTCGATTTGATATTTCTTGCTTTTTTGCGCCTGTTTTACAAGGGACAACAACTGTAGCTTGAAATATGTTTCTGGAAATGGTATATTTTCCCTTCGGAGCCATATCTTTATTGCTTCCTTTGTGCTCGATGCCGTAGGTATTTTGTCTTCTTGGGCAACAACATTGTGATATGATGCATTGTCCATGATTAGACAAGACGGTCTATCTAGGGATGGAAGCACTGTATTCTCGAGCCAATCTCTAAATACATTACCATTCATCTCATTATGATAGTCCCTATTGTCTGTATGCTTTGATACGAACACGAGTCCAGGATTCTGTAGTAAGCCATTATGCCTACTACCAGCATCAGCTGTGACCAAACGCTGGGCAAACATCGCTGTAACTTTCCATCCACTGATTGCCATTCCTTTTCACTTGTGTGGTGCGCATTGATCCACGTCTCATCCAAATACACTATGTCATAATTTTCTTTGCGCATTTCCCTTATTTCACGTAGGTATCTGCTTCTCATGGCTCCTAAATGCGGTTGCTCGCAAAGGATATTTCTACCTCCCTTGTACTTTCTAAAAGTGAAGCCTAATATCCTTATAATTTTCCACAAAGTTGTTTTGGATAGCCCTATGTTATTGTTCTTTCTCAACTAAACCCTATGTTTTCTTACAGTCACTGTTTCTTTGGCATCCAGCATTTTTATAATAGCTCGCCTTATGAGCTATCTACAATTGCCTTTCTGCCTACCTTTTGCTTATCACGTGTCGGTTTCATTCCAGATTCTTGCACCTATCAACGAAATGACCGTTTACTCAAACTCAATGCATGCACCGTTCTTTTTTCGGGATTTGTAACAGTTTGAAACAGTTTCCTGCGATAAGCTTCTTGTCAAAAAATTTGTGTACAACTTCATAGCGATGGTTTGAAGTGTACAAAATTTCATAGTCAATCCCATTGAACAATATTCACACATTCAGATGTTAGCGATAAGTGGTAAGATTTAAAAACCAAAAATCAGGATTCATGAAAGTCTACACATATTGACGACACCTCTGAACACTCTCACTTTAAACTACCCAGGGTTCTTGTCATAAGGCCAACCACGTGAATCACGAGAACATTAACCACTCAACGCTAATGTTTCGGTGTGACGATGTAATACTTCTAATATTGTGCACTTCATCTGTGACCCGTAAATTATATACCGCATATAAACAAACTTTGTCATGTTTATTGTCATGTTTCTGTAATGTTTAATCATCATGTCTTTGTACTGTTATGTCCCTTAACTGCAAACCAGTAATTACGGCCGTAATTCTGTGTCTGTCGCTTTGATATATTCCTATAAAAGTAATTGTTGTATCGACTGCCTGTTACAGTCCATATCTAATCCGTTCTGTCAATCATTTATGTTGGCCGTTTTATGTCTTTTTTAGTCCGACGAATTCTCCTGTCTAATCCACATTTTAACAACAGTTTTGCCTTGTCACAGTCTTCAACTCTTATTGTTTATTTAAAAACTCACATCACAATGGTGTAAGGAGTTATACTATCAATTTAATCACAAAATGGTGGAGATGAAACCTGATATTATAAAGCAGCAATCAAAGGTAATTTCCATAGCCAGAAATATTCCGCATGATGCAATTCATGTTTATAGAAGAATCGGCTGTGGTAGATTTTCGCTGCCATGGGCCATTGACTCCCAGTGAGGGTAAACCTATTAGAGAAATTCGGGGCTTGTGTCCATTGGTCTTTAAATTGAAGCACTTGCCCACGTTATCGCGTGGGGCCCACGATAGATTTAACTATACTGTAATTGTTATTGCTGGTATTTCAGAGTATTTTTAGATACAAATAATATCAAGCGTGTTCATATGATGACAATTTAATCTTGACACAGCTTGGGTAAGAGTAAAATAATGTTATGATATGAAACCGTATATAAAGGACTGGGATAAATATGGAGAAAACCTAAATAAAAACTAGAAACTTCTACAAAATGATCAGTGCAATGCGAACCAGAGCAGAAGCTTTTGGACCAACTGAAATAATTAACAGCGATAAAGGAGAACCAATAAATGAATAAAAACAAATCCTACAACGATGGAGGCACGTCTTCGAATAACTTCTCAACATTCCATCAGATGCCACAGGAATTCAGGAAACGGGTGCAAATGCCATCGAAGAACTTGAACCAGATATACTGGAAACAGAAATAAGAGAAACTATAAGATTAGCTCCATTGAATAAATCACCGGGACAAGACAAAATATCAAATGAACTAATTAAAACAGCAAGAGACGTAGGAACAGCATGGCTATATAGACTATTTTACAATGTTTGGATAGAGCAACATATACCACGAGACTGGGGAAACTCCGTAATTATTCCAATTTGGAAAAACATAGGCAATAAAAGAGACTCACACAATACAGAGGCATTCCCATTTTGAGTCCTACTGGAAAAATATTTTGCAAAATTCTTGAGAAAAGGTTACGAGCTACAATGGAACACCAGCTAAGTGAAACACAACTTGGATTTAGGAAAAACAAAGGATGCAAAGATGCTATCTTTGCTCTTAGACAACTTATAGAATAATCAATCGAATGTAATTAAACACTCTACTTAGCCTTTGTCGATCAAGAAAAGACATTTGATAGAGTAGACAGAAACAAGTCGTGGGATATCCTTAAACGATATGGGTTGAGTACACATCTAACAAACTTATGTAGAAGATTTTACAACAGTGAATGCATAGTGACAGCAACTGGAGGACACTCAGAACCCTTCACCACATCATCCGGAGGAACGACGATGTTGTATTATTCTGTATACCCCGTCTTGTTCATAACCTATATAGACAACAGACGTAAAGAAAACAACCAAATAGAGAGGCAAGAACACCACATGACGAACAGAACACAGAAGAAGACCAACGGCAAATTACACCATTAAAGAACATTTTGCGGATGATCAAGCACTAACAGGAAAATCAAAAGCAGAATTACAAGACTACATGAATAATATAACATGAAAATTAGCACCAGTAATAAAGAGGAAAACACAACAACGATTCATCTAAAAGAACACCCTCTGAAACAAGTAAAGAGCTTCAAGTACTTAGGAAGTATATTATTATCAAATGGCAAATCAGAAGACGAGATCGAAAATAGATGCAATAAGGCAAACCAACTCATTGGACAAATGGCATCAATAGTAAAGAACAATCACGTATAACTAGTTACTAAAATGTACTCCACAACACAATCGTCATACGAACTCTATGCTACTAATGCCAAACCTGGACAATGGCAGAAAAAGAGTAAAGAAACATCATGCCAACAGAAATGAGATTCCTATGAAGAATATTCAATGTATCAAGAAGAGAGAAAATCAGAATTCAAGAAATCAGGACTAAAGTGGGGGTTGTAGCAGCACTAGATTTTATCAGAAGGCAACAAGTTAAATGGTTTGGCAATGTAACTAGATTACCAACTAACAGTATACCACAACAAGCAATGCTGTACAGACAAAATGGAAGCAGAAGAGGTCGGCCACTTAAGCGATGGACAGGGGGAATAGCAGAGTCCATGGCAATCTCGATACACGAAGCCCATAAACTGACACTCTCCCGCTGTTTATACTTCTATCGACACCGCAAAGTACGAGAGGGACAAGATGAGATGAGCTAATGAGATTATGCATACATTAGAGACGTGTTTCATATAACAAGTACTGATCACCATACAAGAGAGGCATGTGTAATATTAAACGTTTTTATCCATACGAGAGATGGTCGTAGTATGAGAATCGCATATCACAAAGGAAGATAATGTATACTGTAGATCAGGGATGGGCAAACTTTTTGTGCGTAGGACCACATTGACAAACGTAAAGCCAATGTGGGCCGCATATACATTATGTCCACTTTGTTTACAGCAACCTATCACAATAAGTAATTATGAATTATTTATACGTTATTAGTCGCAAGAACTCCGACACGGAGCAAACACGACAGGGGGCTTCCGAACATCAGAAGAAAAAGTCCCCTTCCTAAGCATTTCGGACCATTAATTTCTTAATACTTTCTGGGGGCGGTCCCGTCCGGGTCATGACTCCGGGAGTCTGGCCCCTGCCGTGGAGACGTTCGTTCGGTCATATTCGTTATCCCTGATGTTAAGCTTGTCCCTTCGCTGTTAGGGTGAGAGATGTGTGGGCGGGGATGTGTATGAGGAATGCATGTGGGGGATGTGTGTTTGTGGGGAATGTGTTTATGGGTGGAGTTTTGTGTGGGAGGGGAGATTGTGAGAGGTGGGGGAGGTGTGGGATGTGCAGGTGGATGATGGATTCTGTGAGGATGGGGGATGTGTGTTTGGCTGGGTGGTTGGGGTGTGTGTGGGTAGGAGGGTAGATGAAAGATGCATGTGTTGATGGACCGGTGGGTGATGTGTGGGTGTGAGTGGTTGATGGATGAGTACGTGAGTGGGTGGATGTGTGTGAGAGATGAGTGTATGGGTGGGGGATGTGTGTGTTTGTGGGAAGATGTGTGTGAGCGGTGGATGTGTGTGGGTGGGGTATATGTGGGTGGTGGGTGGTGTGTGGGTGGGAGGTGTGTGTTTTTTGGGGTGTTTGTGGGTGGGGGATATGTGTGGGCAGGTGGAGAGATGTGTTTGTGGGTGGGGATGTGTGTATAGGTGGGGGATGAGTAGTTGAGAGGTGGCGGATATTGGGTGAGTGAGTGGGTTTAGGTTAGCTGATGTGAATGTGAGTGGGTGCGGAAAATTGTGAGGGTGCGGGATGCATGTGTGGATAGGTGCGGGATGTGTGGGTTGACGGGGGTATGTATGTGTGGGTGGGGAAACGTGTGTGGGTGGGGGATCAGTGGGTGGGTGGCGGCATGTATGTTTGCCTGAGTCTGTGAAGGTGCGTGGAGGTATGTGTGGGTGGGTGGGGGTGTGGTGGGTGGGGATGTGTGGGTGGCTGAGGGATGTGTGGGTGGCTGCGGGATGTGAGGGTGGATGGGGGATGTGTCTCACAACATTGCAATATGCACTGTTTATGTTTACAACTTTCATTTGACAATATTTTATTTCCCATGTGAATGTATCATGCGTAATATGCATTGTTTATACTTTAAAAATCCATTAGACAATGTGTTTTTTTTCCTATGTAAATGTAACATGCACATTTGATGAATGAAAGATGAGTGATCGGAAGGGCCGAATTTAAGACGGGCCTGCGTGCCTAATTTCTTACCCTTTTAAAATAAAGTTTGTTCGTTCGTTCGTTCGTTACCTTGTCCACTATCAAGCCCTCCCTCCCTCGGTGGGGAAAGCCCGTGCAGTCTGTGCCTGCTCCTTGACACGTGTGGTCTTGGGATGCCTGCTTTATCCCCTGCCACGGCCTCTGTTGCCTCCTCTTCTCTCCGTTGCCGTGTGCCTTCCTCGTGCCCCGTTCACGGCACCGCACCTTATTAGGAAGCCGGATTCTTTCTTTCTTCTCGGACCCACCTCTTGGTCTGTTTGTAACTGACTAGACCACGTAGTATGCATATCTCGTGACAATGTGAGGTGGGGGTTATTATGGCAGCCTTGTTAAATGCTCGGACTGGGTGCGACCTACGGTCGATTATCGCTATATTGTGGAGGTTGGACGTCGGCCGACATTTTGCGTGATTGACTGCACTAGGACTCTCCCCCACGTTCAGAGGAATGGCTAGAGAACTAACACGAGACGTTGTAAAGTTTGAGGTCTTAGTTGAGAAATTGTTGGAATTGCAATTACCGCTTCTGACCATACTATTGCCGAGACTCATTCCAATTTAGGCTGCGGCAATTCCACAGCCAGCACGAAGCCTTTTCGGCTGCCTGAGATAGTTGTTTTTGGGCCTGGGCCCTTGCTCGTCCTTATATGCCCATTCGTTTTAGCACATCAAACACGGGGTAGGAGACAAGACCTCGCGCTCCTATCTCGCCGGCGAACAGCTTGACCGTGTAACCCTCCCGTCTAAGACTCGCGACCATGTCATTGTACTTCTCTGTCTTGTACAGGTGCTTCTCCTCAATATTCGTTTCATACGGGACAGTCAGCTCAATCAGCGTTAGCTGCTGGGCTGACGAGGAGCTAAGCACAATGTCAGGGCGCAAGCCAAACCTTCGGATCACCTCAGGGTACTTGCCACGGTCCTTTAGGTCTACGTTCAGTTGCCAGTCCCTCCCAACGTCGAAGAGAGTAGCAAGCGGCAGGAAGTCAGCTTTAAAATTATTGCGCCCTGCTCGGACGAAGAAAATTTCCATCTGCCTCGGTCCGTTCCCCTCTTTGTTAGCCTTCATTCGTGCTACGTCCACTATGGCGGCCAACTCGGTCAGGACTTTGTTATGCCGCCACGTGAACCGCCCTTGGGTCAGGGCGACTTTACAACCAGACAGCAAGTGTTCCGTTGTCTGGACTATCTGGGCTTTCTTACAGAGGGGACAAAATCTGGTCGGTGGTTAACCCCCACTTGACCAAGTTGGTAGCTGATGGCAGGACATCGTAGAGGGATCGGATGACGAAACTTAGACGCAGTGGTGCCATGCGCCAGATCTCATTCCATGTAATGGATCTCTGCACTACAGCCTCCCATGACATCCACTGCGCCTGCTGCGCTTGCTGTGCAGCCTTGCGGACTCTTCCGTCATCTTCCTCATTGCGGATCTCCTTAAACACCAGGTCCCTGCATTCCTTGGCCGTCGCCTTTGACCACATCGGATCATTCACTTGGAATCCAAACCCTTGCTTGCCAAGCTGGGCGTGCCCATTACCTCCTTCAGCTGGAGTGTAGCCTGGGCTTCTTCGACGGCACTGGCGACTTTCCACTTCCTTTCCGTTTTCAAGGCGGGAACTGAAGCACTGACCGTTATATCTGGAGACTCGCGCAGCATCATCGCGAGTCTGGTTTTCCGGCTTTGAACGCTTGCCGAAGTTCAGCCATCGAACATTGGTGTGGTTCAGGACATCGGAATGTTCAGTTTCCAAATAGTCAAGTAATGCCTTGAACTATCTGTGATTAAGTCCCCTTGATCTGATGAGGTTGACACTGACAACTGGGTCAATAACATGCTTGATATTCAAAACAGTTTTACACAGACTTTCTTGATGGATCAGACAATGAAGTGGTAATAATGTGTGGTCACATGAGGCTTTAACCTCATTACTTATCAACTTTACCTGACCTACTATGTTTTTAGTCAAAGCACGAGCTCCGTCAGTTGTAACACTTGCCATCTTGTTCCAAACCAACCCACATCTTTTAATACAGTTAGTAACAGCACTGAATATATCATGGCCTGTGGTTGTGTCTTTGAGTGACTCAACACTCAGTAACTCTTCAGTGAGTTTGAAAGAAGTGTTCATTCCACTATAATTGGGTAGTATGATGTACATCGGCACTCTCACCCAATGCAAGAGAGTATCACAAAAATTGTTTACTTGCATCTTGAAGTTTACGCATCAAATTGACACTTATCTTGTCAACACGTCTGACCACAGTTCTCCCTGATAAAGTAATGTTGTAAAATTTGTTTTATTTTGTTCTGTTTCGTTTTGTTTTGTTCTGGATACATAATGTTTGCTGCATCTAGCAAACATTCCTTGATGAACTCGCCATCAGAAAATCGCTTGTTCTGTTTTACATTTCTATGTGACAGCACAAGACTAGCTTCTGTTGCAGCATCTTGAATTGAAGACTGCTTAGTGAAAACAGTTTGCTGTTTCTCCAAATTTTTTACCAACTCCAGGAATTTCCTTTCCCTCTCTTCGGTTGTTAAATGTATCCGAAATGGGAATCTTTTGTTTGATAATGTGTTTTTAAATTGTACTCATTGAAGACAGCCACTGACTCACGACACAACAAGCAAACTTATTTGCTACCAACTTTTATAAAACAGTACTTAGTTTCCCATTCATCATTAAAAACTGGGCATTCATCTTCAATCTTACGCTTTTTAGTGACACTCATTGTTTTAATTAAATTCTAATAGTTAGAATTTTACAAAACTTTAAAAAGGAAATGAAACAAAACCTACTTCCGGCTGTGTGTGAAAATAAAATATTCGGAAAACAAGGAGTAAACTCAGAATAAATTTCAGAAATATATCATGACTACTACAACAAATAAATTAATTTGAACATTATAAATGTGGAAATAATTTATAACAGCAAAAAAAATAAAAATCTGTAAATTTAATATTTTCTTGCAAAATACATCATTTTATTCACCGGAGATATATCTGTTTTTCATAAAATCACTCTTATTAAACTTCTAAATGTTTGCATATCCCTTACAGGACATCGCTGTCAAAATCAGCATCTCTCAACCGACTGTTGATTTCTTGGCAAGATTACACTCAGTAGTTTGCCATTGCTTTCTGAGCGACTGGCTCACATACCCCGTAAGTTACCGACGCGGTTAGAACCGCTACCGATCATCACCGTCGTAACGTCACTCACGAGAGTATACGGGATTACGGGGAAAGTCGCTAACTCCTAGGCCAGGGAGACCAGATTAAATTTCTAGATGTCGATAAATATTTCTCTATATTAAAATCGATAAATTCTCATTTTATCCTTACATTACGAAGGCCTCGGACTATTTACAAAAATAGAAAATTAGACAGAAATGTTTATTAAAAATGTTACAACAATCATAATGTTACATGAAATTCTGTAAAATGCAACAAAATAATTTGAAAACGAAGTAAAAATTGTTGTTTCTAAATGCCCCTCGAGGGCCGCATAATATCAGTTGCCGGACCGTAGTATTGCTCAAGCCTGCTGTAGATTATCTCATCTCATCATGTTCCTCTTGTACCTTGCCATGTCGAGGTGAAGTATAAAAAGCGGCAGAGTGCCCGATTATGAACTTCATGTATCGATATTCTCTTGGACTCTGCTATTCCCTCCGTCCATCGTTTACGTGGTCAGCCTCTTCCTTTGCTTCCATCTGGTCTGTACATCATTGCTTGTTGTGGTATGCTGTTAGTTGGTAACCTACTTGCATGGCCAAACAATTTGGATTGTTTCCTTCTAATAAAATCTAGAGCTGCTATTAAGTATTCTTCTCAGGAATATCATTTATGTTGTTGGGATTTTTATTTTCTCTTTTTCTATCATTGTCCAGGTATGGCATTGGTAGCATAGAGTTGGTAGGAAAATTGTAGTGTACAGTGCTTTCTTAGTAGCTGTTGATACATGTTTGTTCTTTAGTATTGGTGCCATTTGTCCTGTGAGTTGGTTTGCCTTATTGCATCTATTTGGATCTTGTCTTCTGATTTTCCAATTGATGATATTATACTTTCTAGGTACTTGAAATGCTTTACTTATTTCAGGGGATGTTCGTTTAGGACAGTTTAGGTGAATAGTTGTTGTTTCTTCTTTTCTTATAGTCATTACCTCTATTTACTTGTGCTAATTTTTACGTTCTGTTCCTTACACATTTCGTTTAGACTATTCATGTGGTCTTGTAATTCAGCTTTTGATTTTGCTATTAGTGCTTGGTCGTTCACAATCGTGTATTTTGCAGATGTTTCTTCTTCTGTTTTCTCGTCGTGCTATGTTCTTGCGGTCTCTGTTTGGCTGGTTTTCTTTATATATGTTGTCTATATATGTTATGAACAAGAGAGGGGACAGGACACAACCTTGTCGTACTCAGAATCTGTGTTTCGCTTAGCTGGGGTTCTATAATAGTTCGTAATCTTTTCTCAAGAATGTTACAAAATATTTTCCCAGTATGACTCAAAACGGAAATGCCTCTGTATTGTGTGCAGTCTCTTTTGCTGCCTTTGTTTTTCCTAACTGAGATAATTATGGCGTTTCCCCAGTCTCGTGGTGTCTGTTGTTCTACACAAAATGCTGTTCCAACTTTTCTTGCTGCTTTAATTAGTTCATTTGGTATTTCATCTTGTACCGATGATTTGTTCAATGAGGCTAATCTGACGGCTTCTATAATTTCTTCTTTTAGTATGTCTGGTTCTACTTCTTCTGTGGCATCTGTGTCGGCTTCTTGACATCCTGTGACATCTGATGGATGTTGAGAAGTTGTTCGAAGTACTGTTTCCGTCTTATTAGGATTTGTTTTTCTTCACTTATTGGTTCTCCATTTTCGCTGTTAATTATTTCAGTTGGGTCAAAAGGTTCTTTCTTCTCTTGTTAGTATTGCACTTATCTTTTTGTAGAAGTTTCTAATTGCCATCTTGTAGTTTCTATTTAGTGTTTCTCCATAATCCGCAAATCTTTTTGTATTTCTCTCTACTATCATTTACTGTCAATATAGTACCTTGACGTGTATGGTAGGGGGGGGGGGGGGGGGGGTGGGTCCTTTGAGCCTGTGGAATTAAGGCAGCCTGGCTAATGCAGTCGCCGCGAACTGTTCAGGTTAGGATTTTTTTTTTCCCCGACAGAAAAAATCCTACACATTACCGAGGATTCGATCCCGGGTCTCCCGAAGGAGAATTCGGCGTTCTAGCCACTCGGCCAGCCGCTCCTCCTCTTTACTATTCTATTCACATGTCTTATCGCTATTCTATATTCTTTGTAATCATGTTCCTGTTTGCTCTTCAACCACTTTTTATATATTTTCCTTTTATGTCCTTTACAGCTTCTTTGCCTCTGCGTTCGCCCAACTTGTTATTTTCTTTAACTGTGTTTTGCGTTTTTTTGTTTGCAGTATTTAAAATGCTTTATTTGAACATCTCCCATTCTTCTTCCACTGTTTTTCTTTCTACATGTAATTTAACAAAGATTTCAATTAGTTCTATCTCATAATATTTCCTCATTGCCTCTTTTTTGAGGTTTTTTAAGCTTACTGATTCGCATTGCACGTATTTTCCTAGTCTTTGCTTTCTTCTTCTGTTGGTTCTTATTCCGGCAACATCTGATTTGTGGTCTGTGTTTATACTTAAGTTGGGCACTGCCCATGCATCTAACATATTTCTCTTTCTGTTATTTCTTGTTAATATAAAATCAATTTGGCCTTTTGGGATCTAGATCGTTCCATTTATAACAGGTGTATATGTGTGAGTCTTTGTGTTTAGAGAATGTGTTTGTTATATAGAGGTCGTGCTGGCTGCATAGCTCTATCAGTCTACTTCCATTATCATTTCTTTCATTGTGTTGGTCTCCGAATGCACCAAGATTTTTTTTTCTATGCCTGCTCCGTTATGTCATAGTCTTGCATTGAAATCTCCCATAACTATGATGTTGTCTTGCTTTTTTTATTTCGCACGTCAGGGTGTCTTCGTAGAATTCCTTGAATTCTTGCTCATGTTCCTTTGTAGTACATGGTACGTATATTTGTACACATGTTGTAATTGTTTGTTCTTTTATTCTCACTTTTACTATTCATTCTGATATATATATTCATTGGCACCTTGCCGTCTTGACAGACGATAGTTTGTGCTTTAAAAAGGCATAATAACTTTTAACTATGGCGGTAGCGAGTGTGACTGATAAGGCCAATTTGCGCTGTAAATGTCCGTTCACAGTGGGTGCATGTGAACACGTGGTCATTTCCACCATCATGCACCATCTTACGTCTCAAACGCTTGATGTGTGACTTTTCTGCAATAATTTTCTCCTTTGACTTTATTCCATTTCTGATATTTGCCCTCCATGCAACTACGTTCAGCGGCGACTTGCTCCCAGTGTGCATTATCAATGCCTGTATCAATCATGTCCCGCTTACACACATCTTTGTATCGTAGTAGAGGCCGACCCTGAGATCTCTTACCCATCTGTAATTCACCAAAAAAGATATCCTTTGGTATTCTACCATCATCCATCCTCCTAAGATGTCCTAATCCATCTAAGTCTACGAAGACTGAGCATGGAATAAACTGTCACACAACCTGATCTTTCCAATACTTCAGTATTTGTGATTTTGTCTTGCCACTTAATACCAAGAATTCTTCGCAGACACCGCATATGAAAGCTGTTTAAGTTGTTCTCTTGGTGTGAGTAAGTTGTCCAGGTTTCACTGCCATAGAGAAGAGTACTAAGGACACAGGCTTGATAGACAAGGACTTTTGTTTTGGCAGTAAGCTTCCTGTTCTCCCAGACTCTTTTTCTTAACCTGTTCATTGTTGTTGCTGCCTTACCAATCCGGATGTTGATTTCCTGATCTAGGGATAATTTGCTATTTACCACTGATCCTAGATATGTAAAATGGTCTACTATCTCTAGTTCAGCGTCGTCAATAAAGATTGATGGTACCCCATGTGCACCTTGTGACATAATCTGTGTCTTCTTTTTACTAATTGTTAAACCAAATTCAGAACAAGCACTGGAGAATGCAGATAGTAGACATTGCAATTCTTCCTCAGAGTGGGTCGTAACTGCAGCATCATCTGCAAAAAGCAACTCTCTGATCAGTACCCTCCTAATTTTGGTCTTAGCCTTCAATCTCTGAGCATTGTAGAGGCCGCCATCTGAGCGTGAGTGAATGTATATACCACCATCCTGATCATGAAATGCATATTTCAGTAGAAGTGAAAAGTATATTCCAAAGAGGGTGGGAGCTAGTACACAACCTTGCTTAACTCCACTCTTGATTTCAAATTCTTCAGAAGTTGCACCATCAAACTTGATTATACCCTTCATGCCTGTGTGGAACGATTCCACAATGGACAGAAGAGTTGGTGGGCAGCCAATCTTCTTTAGTGCCTTGAACAGACCCTCACGACTGACCAAATCAAATGCCTTTGTGAGGTCGATGAAGGCAATAAACAGTGGTTGATTCTGTTCACGGCATTTTTCTTGCATTTGTCGCAATGAGAATATCATATCAGTGGTAGACCGGTTCTGTCGAAAGCCACACTGTGATTCGGGGTAGACTTGATCTCCTAGGACTTGAAGTCTGCGCAGAACAATTCTGGCAAATACTTTTCCAACAATACACAGAAGTGAGATACCCCTATAGTTGTTGCAGTCGCTCCGATCGCCCTTGTTCTTGTACAGTGTTATGATGCTTGAATCTTTGAAATCCTGTGGGACTTGTCCTTCACGCCAGCATAGCTCTATTAGCTGGTGGATCTGTATAGTGAGTGTGTCTTGCCCACTCCTGATAACCTCTATTGGAATCCCATCCTTACCTGGAGCCTTGCCAGATGCAAGTTCATTTATAGCACACTTAACTTCTGTTATGGTGGGAAGTGTGTCCAGGTGGTCAAGAGTTGGTAGAGCCTCTATGGCATTGAGGGCATCATCCGCTAGTTTGGTCTCACTTGAGTAAAGCTCCAAATAGTGCTCTACCCATCTGTCCATCTGCTGTTTCTTATCAGTGATGATTTCTCCAGTCAAGGTTTTCAATGGTGCACTTCTTTTGATCACTGGACCGCAGGCTTTCTTTATTCCTTCATACATGCTTCTTATGTCTCCCTTATCACTTGCGATTTGAATGGACTCACATAACTTGATCCAATAATCATTTGCACACTGCCTGGCAGCCTTTTGCACATCCTTCCTAGCTTGCCTAAGCTCACTCAGAGTGTTACGCGTTGGTCTTTCCTTGTTTCTTAAGAGAGCTTTCTTCTTCTTATCAATCAAGGGCTGCAGAGTCTCGCTGTTGGCCGCAAACCAGTCCTGCCTCTTATGATCCACAGTGCCGTAAACCCCTACGGCAGTTTTATAAAGAGTTTCCTTAATTTGACCCCACTTTTCATTTACTGTACAATTTTCTGGTGTATCAGTGAAAGCGTCTTCAAGTTGCTGTTGAAACTGAAAGCACTTTTCAGGATCATGAGTGTTAATAATATTAATCCTGAGGCTAGATTTGTGTTTAGCTGTGTAGATTCTCTTTGGTCTCAGTCTAACCCTTGCAACAACCAAAGAATGATCCGTATCACAGTCAGCACTGTGGTAACTACGAGTCAATGATATATGGTTCAGATGTTGTCTCCGTGTGATGATGAAGTCCAGCTGGTGCCAATGGCCGGATCTTGGATGTTTCCATGTGACCTTATGCATCTCTTTTGTTTTAAAAAAGGAGTTATATATATATATATATATATATATATATATATATATATATATATATATATATATATATATATATATATATATATATATATAATAGTATAAAAAGCTCATTTAAAAGTCCACAGGGTCGACTTCATTGCACCGGGTGTTATTCCATATGGCTCAGTCTCTTTCGCAGCACGGAAAGCATGGCACAAAGCACGAACTCCGTAGCTCCAGTGACGACCCCCTGGAGTCTCCGAATAAAATGCACTTGTGAATCGAAGAACGCGGCCCAAAATCGAACCCGCAATCTTCGGAGCCCGACTCAGACGGCTTGACCACTTCGCCACGGAGACTCCCAAAGATTTGCGTAGTATTCCTCTAGCTATCTGTGGTTCAATGACTATTCCCAACCGTGTCTTGCCCTTTCTTGCTGTTCCTCTCCAGAATAGACAGTCGTGTAACAGTGGTGGATCACCTTGCATCCTTCCCCCTTTATTCTGGTGTCCGCTACTCCAATCAGTCAAATTTTCCTCTCTTCCAATGTTTTCTAGAAGTTCTTCTTCTTTACTATTAAAACCGCAGACGTTCACAGTGCTATTTTTTCAAACGCTGATCTATCTCGTAGTCTATTAACATTGCCGGGTCTATATCCATTTGGGTCAGTCAGTTTATACTTCTTAGTTTTTCTACGAGCAGTATGAAGAACCCCTGCCGTCTTGCTAGTCCAGTCGCAGGTTTAGGACATAAATCTGACCATAGGAAGTCCATCCTCTATGGCGAGCTATATACTGTACACTATACGAAAAAATATAGACCAGGAACACTTTTTGAAAGAGATGTCAGGAATATGCTATGAGATTGCCTAAGAAAATACGGAATTAGCAAACATCTAATCAATTAATCAATGCGTGCATAAGTTTATATACGTTAAGCAAAAATTTCATAAGGCAGGTGTACCTTTTGAAGTAAATTAAGGTGTACGACAAGTATGCTCAATTATTACTTTAGATTGGAGAATGGATAGATAAATCAGCACACAGTGTGCAAAGACAAATTAAGTACTGGAACAACTAGCGCCACTTCTGACGCATAGAAAGACACCCATAAGTACTAAATCAAATTTCACAAGAACTAATTTTTGACCAACATTATTCTACCAATGTCAAACATGGATGATTACTGCAACTAATGAGCGCAAAGTCATAACAATACAGATAAGATGCTTTAGATGAGCTTCGAGAGTAACTGTAAGAGATGGAGACGGACGGACGGACGGGCGGGCGGACGGACGGAAATTAGGAAATTAGGAAATTAGAAATGAGATAAACACTAGGTTTCAAACTAGTTATACAATGCATTAAATGATAAATTGTCATGGGATGATTAATCGTCTTAATCCACTTCCCGTATCTTCCGTGGCCTAATATACGGCAGTTTTCCCGGTCTGCCACCACATTAACAACTTTTAAGTCACAGCCGTGACACGCCCTTACTTTTCATTTTCCGCAATCTATTTTTGTTTTGTCCAAACTTACTTTTTGTTTGGTACTGAATCTGTTATAGAAGAAAAGGTTAAATGGCACCAATGGAAATACCACGCAAAAGATGGAGGATGGTATCAAGAACAACTTCAGAGATGTGAATACCACCTTACAAAGGGCATTAGAAAGAGAGTATAACATATTATATGCCCCCCTCCCTCTCTCCCTCATTACTTTAAAATAGTAAATGGAGGTAGAGGAGAAGAAGACATCGCAGGACCAATTTCATGTCAGTTATGGCACTTCCTACACTGCATGCATCACAATCAGCAGCTTCTACAAATTGTATTGTTTCATCAACATCAATTAAAAGCACACAAAAGCACTTTCCAGAGTCGAGAGAGAGATTTAATTTAAAAAGTACTTATCCATACACAAGAGACATGTGTAATATAACAAGTACTTATCCATAAAGATTTTTTTTTTTCTCGCATATCCTTTACAGGACATAACTGTCAAGATCCGCGTTTTTCAGCTGATTGTTGATTTCTTCGCAAGATTACGCTTAGTAGTTTGCCATTGATTTCTAAGCGACCGACTCATATACCCCTAAGTTACCAACGCGGAGATAACCGCTACCGATTCTCGCGCAACGTCGCGTTACTCACGGGATTACGGAGAAAGTCTTGTAACCCCTAGACCAGGAAGACCGGCTCCATAAAGATAGACAGGTGTAATATAACAAGTACTTATCCATACAAGGGAGACATGTGTAATCTTAAAAGGTATTTATCCATACACGAGAGGGAGAGAGATGTGTAATATAATAAGTATTTATCCATACAAGAGAGAACGGTGTAATATAACAAGTACTTACCCGTCCAAGAGAGACATGTGTAATATAACAAGAACTTATCCATACAATGAGGACAGGTGTAATAAAACAAGTACTGACTCATCCAAGAGACACATGTGTAATATACCAAATGCGCATGCATACAAGAGGTGGGCGTAGTATGAGAATTGAGAATCACATATCCAACAAGATAGATAATGTATGTGTGCACGGTACATCAATAGCATGTGTGTTATCGCAGTTCCTGTAGGACATATTTGCAGTACATACAACACAATTAGCAGCTGCCACAAATGTATTCATGACATCCAATTAAAAACATGCACAAGCACTTTATCACAGTTGCACGGAGTGTACAAAAGGTTAACTAACGCCAGATACATTACAGCCTAGAACGAATAATCGTCTTCAAACCGTTTTAGATTACCGGAGCATGTGGGTCAGTGTATGCAGTTCTTAATTAGCTTTCGTTCTCATTGGTCGGCCAGTAAGTATAAGAATTGTGTCAAGATAGCTCAAAGACAAAGATATTTAAGTTTCGTAAATGTTGTTGTTTGTCCATCAAGAATGATTATGGCCATTCATTTCATCCAGTTGGGTTGAAAGTATGGAACCGTGAGTTCTAAGATGGCTGATAAGGCCTATTTTGGCTCGAAATGTTCTTTGACAATGTGGGCAAAGAATGCTTGACGTTTCAGGAGGAGGAGGATCTCCTGCAGTGGTTTTTCTATCACCCCAATCTTCACAAATCTTGCAATCCTGACTGCTTCACAAGTGACTGCACCCTTGCGTAATTATGTACGCCACGAATTTCGGTCTTTTGCAGCAGTCTTCCAGGTGTCAAGATGAATTACAAAAGCTTTCAGCGACATTTTCAGTGTCTTTAAAGTGTTTCCTCTGGCAGTCTTGGGATCGTTTACCACAACGCAGCTCGCCTTAAAAAAAAAATCTTTTAGGGAGCCTGTGATCTGGCATGCGAGTTAAGTGACCAGCCCAGCGAATCTGATTATTCATTAGTAGAGTGTGGATTCTGGGCATGGACAGTCTTTCTAGGACATCAGTGTCTGGGATCTTGCCTTGCCATTTAATCTTCAATAGCTTCCTAAGGCAGACTGTGTGGAAGTGGTTTAATTTCATAGCGTGCCACTGATAAACAGTCAAGGTTTCACAAGCATATAGCAGTGTGGATAATACAACTGCTTTGTAGACTTTCAGCTTTGTTTGCAGGCTTATTCCAGTTCTGTCCCATACATTCTTGTACAGTCTGCCAAAGACCGCGCTGGCCTTGGAGATTCTTGCATTCACTGCATCATCAACTGTGGCAGCTTGTGACACAATGCTGCCAAAATAGGTGAATTTGTCCATAACACATAGTCTATGACCATTCACTTTGATAGTTGGCATGGTGTGATTATTCCCTGGAGCTGGCTGGTACATAACTAGTCTTCTCCAAGTTGATATTGAGCTCAATGTTGGCATAGGCATATGAGAAAGCTGAAACATTGTGTTGCATGTCTGCCTCTGAGTTAGCATATAGAGCGCAATCATGAGCAAACAGGAGCTCTCTGACGGTGTCGCTGTTAGTTTTGGTTTTAGCTTTCAGCCTTCTGAGATTGAACAACTTTCCATCCATGCGGATGTTTATTCCAATGTCGTTGTTCTCGAAGTTTGGTAAATACCGCAAAGTGAACAGTAAGCATCTGACACTTGATGGTGGAATTGGCAGGTATCAGTAGTTTTCCCGCGCTTTTTTTTTATGGCGTCGGACCAGTTGATCCCATTGCAAAAATATCGTGTTCTGGTGAAATTTTGGATGGAAGAAGATTCAAAGCCTTCTGAAATTAATCTTCGAATGTTATGTGTGTTGTAGCACTTTATTGAGTGTTTGAGTGGTCTAAACGCTTTCGTGGATGTCATGAATCCATCGGGGATGGGCCCCGTAAAGGCCGACCGAAGAATGCCATTACGAGTGAAGAAGCCAGACAGTGTTGAAAGGGTTGTTTTGGGCGATCGGCGAGTTACTATAAGAGAAGTCACGACGGCTACTGGTACAAGTCAAAGTTATGTGGACATTATCATCAGGGACTATATCAATTTTCATAAGCTTTCCTGCCGATGGGTGTGGAAACAACTGCATTTTTTTTAAACGGCAAGAGTAGTGACTTACCGAGAACTGTTGGGTTAGTACTAATGTGAAGGTGGCGGTTTTCTGCGCAGCATCGTTATAACTGATGAGATATGGGTGAATCACTATACGCTTGAAACAAATATATGGTCGATGCAATGGGAATATCCAGAATCACATTTGACTAAAACAGTTTCGCACAGCACTTTCAGTGGTTATGGTTGTGGTATCAATGTTTTGGGACACAAAGGTATTGAGTTTGCGGATTTCTTGAAAAAAGATTGAAACTATAAATGTTGAGTACTACTCCTCCCTTTTTTTTTAAAATTCGCATATCCTTTACAGGACATCGCTGTCAACAGCAGCATCTTTCAGCTGTCTGTTGATTTCTTGGCACGATTACGCTCAGTAGTTTGCCATTGCTTTCTGAGCGGCTGGTTCAGTTATCCCGCAAGCCACCAGCGGGGGTAGAACCGCTCCCAGTTCTCGCCCGCTACGAGACTCTGCGTGATAAACAGGATTACGGAGAAAGTGTTGTAACCTCTCGGCCAGAGAGACCGGCTACTCCTCACTGCGTTCTAATAAATTTCGGAAAGCAATTCACCATAATCGTTCAGGGCTGTACAGTACAGGGGGCGCACATCAACGGGACACCGGGTCAAGACATTGTGAGTTGAGCAGTTCTGTTTGTTGGTGATGTTGTTCGAGTTGCTGTTGTTGATGATTATGATAATGACGAATTAATCTCCAAACCTTTTACGCTTACTAGCAATTGTGGATATACGTGTACAGTACTTGGAGTGCTTGGCAAGCTTTCGTTCTCATGCGGATAAATAAATCATATATACTTCACGATCATTAGGAAATAGACGGCTAGTATTGTTTACAAAGCAGGACTTTATGTGGTGAGTCGTGGTGTTGGAAGTGGTATTTGTGGTGTCAGTTGTATTGATGGTGTTGTTGGTAGTGTTGGTGATTGTGTTGGTAGTATTGTTTGTCGTGTCAGTTGTAGTGATGGTGTTGTTGGTAGTGTTGGTGATTATGTTGGTAGTATTGTTTGTCGTGTCAGTTGTATTGGTGGTGTTGTTGGTAGTGTTGGTGATTATGTTGGTAGTATTGTTTGTCGTGTCAGTTGTATTGGTGGTGGTGTTGGTAGCGTTGGTGGTTGTGTTGGTAGTGCTAGTGGTTGTATTAGTAGTGCTGGTGGTTTTGTGTTGGTAGTTTTGGTAATGGTGTTGTTGGTGGTGCTGGTGGTTGTGTTAATAGGGATGATGGTTGTGTTGGTAGATTTGGTGATGATGTTGTTGGTAGTGATGGTGGTTGTGATGGTAGTTTTAGTGATAGTGTTGTTGGTAGTGGTGTTGGTGGTGCTTGTGGTTGTGTTTTTGCTGGTGTTGTTGTTGGTGATGGTGGTGGTGGTGGTGATGGTGGTGCTGGTGGCGGTGGTAATGGCATTGCGTTAGCAAGATCTTCGCCTCAGAGAATACTAGGACGGCGTAGCCGCCGCTTATCTGTTATGCAAATATTGTCGGAAATGTGTTTACTAATTAGACTGTCGGGTGGAAGTCGGGTGTCAGTCTGGTGGGGCACCGTCAACAGTCTGATATCAATGTCGATATATATATATAAGTATTGACGTAGAATCATCAATGGGACCGTCTTCTGGAGAATGTAAAGTGATTGTTATATGGAAATATATCAGACTTAGTTATACACAATACGTCGTTTAGAGTATTGGTTCTTAAGCTGTCTAGAATTCTCTATGGAATTTTTTTTCCTAATAACTAATCAGCCAGTAAAGTCTCTGTTTCTAAGAACGTTTCTACTATGTCTCTGTTATTCTTACCATAACAGGGGGAATATCGTGTTATACTTTAGATATTTTAGATGCATATTGTATAATAATGCTGTACGCAACGTATATACAATGTTTAAAATAATTATAACACAGCAGGATGCATGTGATGTTTTGCTATGTTTTAACGAGTAGCATTCTGTATGCTTATTTTCTGCTGTAGTAGTATGATTAGGTTGAAGAATGTTACCCCATAGTGAATGCTATACGATACTTTTGTGGGTGTGCTTCAAGCGTAATAAGTGTTATGGTGTATACATTATCCACACTATGTGAGGGGTCAATGGTGTGCCTAAGCCATTACAGCTGCATGACGGACGTGCGTTTTTCGATCTCACATGTGACTGACACGAAGACTGATCACCGGAAGATAAGTCCGGAGATCAGGAGCTCTTAAAATGACATTGATATAACACTTAATCTGTTGAATTAACTTTAATGAAGGAGCGGCTACAGTATATCTGGTGTCGGCATGATGGAGAGAAAACCATTGTGGGTGAAATAATATTTGTGCTCTACAGCGTGTCTGCATGAGATACCAGGACTGTAGGAAATGATTGACAAGGATCAAAGCAACGACATCAGGGTCGGCAGGCGAGCGTCTAGCCACTATTCTACCACGGCTCGCAGTGGGACCAACTGAGCAAGATAATATGCTTGTGCATTTTATACCTTTGCTCCATCTATAATTGTATAGTTTGCTCTTGAGCTAATGGGAGCACTACTCTGGGAAATCGAACGATGTGATAAATTTCAAACATAGTAAGAAAACAGAAACGTCTTCTCAATTTGCACCCAGGTTCTAATGTTGTCAAAAATATTATGCAAAGCCCCAGATTTCTTGTTGAGAAACCAGTAGAGGGGCCGAAGCACTAGTCGAAGGAGGAACCTTTCACGCGATCAGAAACCGCATGAGCTAGCTCCGCTGGGGAGTTTTTATCACCATCAGTAACTCCATACGGTTGACCGGGATAATAAAAAGGTAAAGTTATCCCCATACCAGTTACCGAGGTTGGGCTGTGAAGAAAGAGGCCTTGACATATTCTAGGCCATGACATAATGAGTTGGCGCACCCAGTTCCTTTCCTCGTCGTCTTTCCTTCATAGACAATGCCCAGAAAGTTGTGAAAACTCTCTGGTACGCCTGCCTATTATTCTGAGTCGACACCCGCGGTAGAGGCAGGAAACTGAAGGACTCTTTGGCACGTGTTGGGCATATGGTGCTAGCCCCTTATTCTTATAGGTGAATAGGAACTTGATGGATGATGTGGTCAACATCACACAGGCTGCTAAACTGTCCACTACATTCTATGGTACTCATTTTAAGTAGAGTGGACCTGTGAGCCCGGCCATCTTTACATATACGCCTCAATGGGGAATCGAACACAGGAACATCGAGCCGGCAGGCAATCGTTCTGCAGTACCGCGGTCCACAAGAGCTGTACTTGTAAAAAGCTTAATCTTGCCTCTAGTGCGTAGGATTGAACTCTGGCTTTTGTCTTGCTAGGCAAGCGCACTACCTACTATTCCATTGGATTCTGCCTGAATATAATCTTATGAAAATCACAAATACACAGTTTGATAGCCCGCTCGCATGCAATACCTATAATATAAAATGTCAGGACTAAAGTAGGGGTATAAACACCTAAATATTTCATTAGAAAACAGCACGGGAAATGGTTTGATCATATAACTAGGCTACCAACTGACATTATACCACAATAAGCAATAATGTACAGACCCAATGAAACAAGAAGAAGAGACCGACCATGTAAACGACGGACAGAGGGAATAGCAGAGTCCATGGGAATCTCGATATATGAAGCCCATAAACGGGCACTCTCCCGCTGTGTATGATTGACCTCGACACGGCATGGTACAAGAGGAACATGATGAGATTTTAATGAGATGAGATGGAGATAAAGTGTTATAATCAAGACTGCACGCGGGTTTGGAGCATGTGACAGTAAGGGAAAGATTGGTCATCTATTTACTCTGTCTTGCATTCAGGTCCACAAAATGAGATGGAGCTGTCATATCACAGATCCAAATCAGGAAACTGCATCCAGATAAAAACAAATTTGAAAAGCACAAACAAATCATCATGAGACAAGTAAGAACATTATGGCAAGATTACATATATAATAATGGCATGAGTGCATATTTTGTGTACACATATTCATCTAGCCATGTTTTGAATATAGACATAATTTTCATTTGCCATTTTGGGAGAGAGACGAATCTGAAAGGTTATCCCTATATGGTTTCAATAGAAGCATTTCCAACTTTTTAACTGATTGTAGCGTCCGTCATTTTGTTTAATCTTCTAGGATGATCAAGTGTTCGTCTGGGCGATAGTAGTGTACAGTTTCATGTCTTCTATATTTAGCTATTCCTCTTTGCACGTTAAACTTAAATCTTATGTTTCACTAGCTACAAAGTATATTTTAGACTATTACTACGCGGCTCCGACAAATGAAAATAGATAAATGAATGCCTACGAAGTGTAAACATTAAGGTAATGAAACTAACTTAAGCTTGTGTCCGGAGAATCTCAGCTCAGTGCACGAACTCCGTAGCACCGGCGAGGATCCTGAAATACTTTAGGTAGATTTTTAACTCTAAATTCTGCCCGGGCAGCGCCGTTAGGCGCTTTTTTTTATTTCCAACTGCCAAGGGATTTTTTACGTGCACAACAATACACACGGGCGTCCGATCTCCCTACCCAGAGACCATGGGAGATTTTGTTACTAGAAGTCCAAGTGAAAAAAAACCCGGCCCTCACCGTAGCTTGAATCCGGGACCTCCAGCACTCCAGGCGGACACCATACCTCGAGACCACTCATCCCCCAGAAACAAACGACTCTGTTACACGCCTTAAGGCAGGTAGTGCATATGGGGCTAGAGAAATATTGTATAGACCAATCGTACTGGGCGGTTTATGTGGTCATCATCATATTGGCAGCCTTTTACTTCCTAAGGTTTGTCCTGGTCCACAAGACCGGTCAGTTGAACTAAAGTATTGACTTCTCGTCCTTGACTTCGAGACGTGAACTACAATTACCTCTGAAGTCGAGTGGATTCGCCTGGTGGCGAGAGACACTGTTAATAGGGAAAGATAATCCGCACGCAAAATCTGTCCGGTGCAATAGAAGTAGTAGCACCTTTATGGACTGACTACGCTTGAGTTCAAAACGAGCGAACGTGTACAAAATAAACATGGAAACCCATGTTTTTCGCTGATACTCATGGTAGGCAGGCTCGACTGAAAACCCATGTTTTTCGCTGATACTCATGGTAGGCAGGCTCGACTGGAAACCCATGTTTTTCGCTGATACTCATGGTAGGCAAGGCTCGACTGGAAGCTCAGATCATATTTAAAACTACAAATCCGCCCCGATGAGGATTGAACTCATAAGCACCAGGCCGGCAGGCGAGGTTCAACCCACTCCCCTACCGCGGCCCCAGGGTACATGGTGATAGTCCCATATTATAGACTAATGGACACTAATTGGCAGATGTTGTCAATATCGCCACAGTCGTCCTTACGCCATAGAAGAGTTACTATTATATTACGGTCCATGTGTTTGCATGATTGTTATGCTGGTTTAATATACATTTGGAATCCACAGTAACTATAGCTTTCAATTTCTATGCTATCTTGTGCGTCTTCAAGCCTCTACTTCTTTCTTATACTACTATGAGCACTTCGGGGTGGTCGCTGGAGTTACAGAGTTCGTGCTTTGTGTGACGCTTTCAACAGACCGCCCTGCTGAAAAAGACAGAGCCACATGGGATAAAACCCGGTGCAATGAAGTCCATCCTCTCGACTTTTAAGACTTTTTTTTAAAGATTTCTATAAGCGCCAAACAATACATGTATGCTTGTTTATGAGCTGCCTTAGTGGCCTCATAGGGTTCCCCAATTAATATTGCATTTGATTGTTTTGTCACATCGCAGGTACTTGAGATCATAAAGCTAAGTGTCCTCTGAGAGATATAAACACGTACCTTGGGGAAAAGTAAGATAGAATGAAGATAATTCTTCTTCTTCTTCTTCTTCGTTCATCCGGAGTTTTTTTCCGGATGTGATTGCGTTGTGCCTGTTTACAGCAGAGCTGCGTTCTTGCGCCGTTAGGCCGACACATCCGACTTCTGCGGGCATTTGTTGACCGGGTTAACCTTCCCGGGGAAGATAATTCAAGCAGTGTGTTATTAGGTACTCCATACTGGAACAAGACAAAACTCACATGTGTTTATACCAATTGTATAATTATTTACGTGAGCTGTCTGCAAATGAAAAACTTCTTCTTCTTCTTCTTCTTCTTCTTCTTCTTCTTCTTCTTCTTCTTCTTCTTCTTCTTCTTCTTCTTCTTCTTCTTCTTCTTCTTCTTCTTCTTCTTCTTCTTTTTCTTTCCCCTAACACACAGGCTATACTTAGGGATGTCTCAACAGATGTGTTTGTAGTCAATCTGTCACTGTTTCTAGCTGTAGGTTGCAATGCTGTATCCTAGTCATTCGTTAATCTAATTATTTCAAGATTTATTCTCTCTCTCTCTCTCTCTGTCTCTCTCTCTCTCTCTCTCTCTCTCTCTCTCTCTCTCTCTCTCTCTCTCTCTCTCTCTCTCTCTCTCTCTCTCTGCACGTTCATCACTTGCCAACAGTTGCTCCCTGCGACATAGTGAGTTACATGGCTAAATTGCGGCAGCTGTAACGAATTTACGCTGACATTCTTCCACTGTGAACCCCATTCGGGAAATCCCCAGTTAATTTAATATATTAAATCAACCTCATAAATTATCTCGGTCGCGACATACATAATAGTTTCGCAATCGATGACAAGCACATGATAAATAGTGATTGTGAAGGCTGGCATTAGGAGAATGCATCTGTCTAAAATGATAATGACCCAGCGATTTTCAAACCAAGGAGGGGATAGGTAACTCCAGGATAAATAACGTGTCACTTGATGGAAAGGACACACACATGAAGTTGAGCTGAATGTCTGTATATTCAGTGCTTTGATCATGACACTTAGAAGGCGATTGATAACTTAGCTCGGCGGAAAGACCTATTTCCAACATCGAAGAAATAAAGAGTTCTAGAACCAAAGTTCACCCGATTCATAATTATTAATATCTGGAGTGTATTCATGGTAATTTATTACATATTCCTTGGGAGACAATCGTCATAAACTACTAATCTGGCAGATTTCATAAGATTAACGTAACAACGTTTAGGTATTTCAGGTCAATGGTAAGACAAATATTCTCATTCGTAAAATCAAATTTTGAATATTCGTCATATTTCATGACAAGCTTAGTTTTCTAGCAAAAATGTTCGTTTTTCTTTATCATTCGATCATATTTAAACGGTGTCTGTAATATTTAGTTGTTATTTATAAATAAAATTTGAATGTAGATACAAAGGTTATCCGCTAGAAATAAATCCCGAATGAGAGAAAAAGCATTGGTGAGGCGCTGATATACTGAGATATTGTGAACATTAAATGGCTTAACACTATCCATTACGAACATGTTATAGTTTGTACTGGAACACATATGTATTGTGTGAGAGAAATTCAGTTGCGTACACACTAAGCTTTAAGTATGTAATTTAAGAATCTTTTGTCAAAGCATAAGCAATATGTATTGTTTTAATATTAGTGAACATAGGCGACTGAATTGACAATTTATGTGTGTTCCACCACGTGAAAAATAGTTTCTGGAGCATTATAGTGTTGCTGAGGTCACAGAAGTTGGAAATGAAGTTCCAGCAATTAGTAAAACTCAAGGGTAACTTAATACAGAAAATAAACTATATTCTACATGCGAGTACGTCAACATCCTGCGGAGACCAATAAGAGCTACACGGTTAACGATTGATTGATTGAATTAGGAACCGACATCACAGCATTCGGGGCATTCCCATAAGCGCTCCGTCCCCATCCTCAGCAGCCAGCGAAGAGTTCCAACACTAAAAGTTCCAGTAGCACTCTTGAGATCATATGTCCGTCTCGCCTTTCCTCTGAGCGTCGAGCGTCGGCCAGATCTCCTTGTCACACCTCGCTGCCTCATTCTTACCAGACTATGGTGATCCATTTGCTCCTCCGAGGTGTACACGTGCTCCCACAAGGCCGCAACCACGTCTGCCTTGTCATGCATCAATACTCCACCAAGTTTTGCCGAGCCAGCCAATCTGTCCGCCTGTTCATTCCCCAACACGCCGGCATGCCCAGGAGAAAAGATCCAGGTTATGCTTGCTACCCATGACCTCCGAAGCGAAGCAAGCCACCCTGCACGAAGCTTGCCTGTTCTCACCCTTCTCAGCATGCTTTCTGAGTCAGTTACAATCACAATGTGTGTATGTATCGTGTTCTCCATCCAGCGGAAAGCTGCACTGACCGCCTCCACCTCCATTCTTAAGCCAGATGCGGTTTCATCATACGCCAGGCTCTCCTGCACCAAACATCGACCATTAGCTTTTGCTAAGAATCCCCAGGCATTTCTCCTACCTCTCAACACCGAACCATCCGTGTTGATAATCACATCACCCGGGCGAGCATTATCCTGAATTAGTTGCTGGATTCCCACTATCGTGGCCCCTGATGGCCACTCCCTGCACTCCCGGCTCAATGTGATTATAACTCTGCACAAGTCTGCCTGCTCCACTGGCACTCTGACCCACTCCTCTCCTCGTCTGATGTTCTCCAAGGGGCACACCTGTCTGATCGTATCCTCCACTTGAGCCATCCATGATTTCCTTCTTATCAGCCTCTGGCCCTTAACTTCGTCCAGCACCTCATGCAACGGATTAAAGACTCCCTTCAAAAGCACAATTTGAGCACGGTTGACAATTTTGATAAATGTAGTTAACAATTATTGTATTTTCACTCTCTTGTCACCATCCTGGACTGTATTCATCTATCTATTTCCTACATTTAGTAATTTAGTAGCGAGTTCTGTTATTAGTGTTAACTTAAACGTTTTTTTCCCCTGAAGTTAATTACGATGCAAAATTTTGATAAATGTAGATAACAATTGTTGTATTTTCACTCTCCTGTCACCATCCTGGACTGCATTGTTTAACGACAATATATTTCCTACAAATATAAAGGTCATTCATTTGAAACCCATTTCAATGGCTTTATTACACAAGCATGAGGGAAACATTAACAGGTGTGGTAGAATTAAACAAAGCATTCATTTTGAATGGATTATGTACCATGGGTAGGTCAGAAGAAGCCGCTGTTGGCATTCAGGCAAGCATCCCATTGCTTAGGTAGGCGGCGAATGCCGTCCGCAAAAAAGGATTGTGGTTGCTCACTGTACTAAGTGTTTACCGCGTTCATTACGTCTGCATCTGTGTGAAATCGTTGCTCCTTGAGAGCTTTTTTAAAGGTCCGAACAAATGAAAATCGCGTGGTGACAAATCAGGACTATAGGCTGGATGTTGCAGAATTTCCAACTTCTTCCAAGCTAATGCTTCCTGCACAATCTTTGCAACAGGCGGAAGAGCATTATCGTGCAACAAAATCACACCGCGAAAAAGCATGCTGGGTCGTTTATTATTGATGGCTTTTTGCAGCTTGTCTAGTGTTTCCAAGTAGTCGGTAGAGTTGATGTTGACACCAGGTTCTTTAAAGTCGGCCAACAATAGCCCTTCATGGTCAAAATATGCGCTCAGCATAACCTTACCAGCGGAAACATGTAACTTGAATTTTTTGGCATTTGGTGATCCAGCATGCTTCCATTGCGTGCTCTCTCTTTTGCTGCTTGGCTCAAAGTGGTGACACCATGATTCATTGCCTGCCATTAAGCGGAAGGGAAATGCATCACCTTCCACTCTGTAAGCAGCAAGTGGTTCAAACACCATCCCATGCGTTTCACTTTGTGGTGGTCGGTCAACATCCGTGGTACCCACTGAAAACACACCTTCCGATATTGCAGTTTCTTATGAACGACCTTTTTAATAGTCCCAATTGACACATCAAATTCTTTCGCAAGCGATCGTATGCTTCGACAACGGTTCATCTGTACTGCTGCATCAATTTTGGCGATGGTGTTTTCTGTTGCAAGAATATGTGCTTGACCCGGGTGTTGAAGATCTGTCGTGAACTGACGTCCTTTCCGAAACATTCGTACCCATTCTGTTACTGTTGTCTTCGACACACATTTGTTACCGTACGCTGCCTGCTTTCTTCTATTAATGTCCACTGGTCGACATCCTTCAAATGAAAGAAACTGAATCACCGCTATTTGAGCTTCTTTGGACGGATTTCGGATCAACCCGGCCATTGTCTCTACGGTAAAAAAAAAACAGAACCTATGCATCATGGGACGATAAGCACGTGCTCTTTTATTGACTCCATCACTGTCTGTCAAGCGTATGAACGACGGGAAATGCATTTCCATTACTTTCAATAATACTCTGCATTATGAGGCATTTCGAACATGCCTCATCAAACATTATCAGGGCGACCATGTTGAGTACAGGGTGGACCGACACGGCGCTCAAGTCGAAATCAAAGTATCAGCTTCGTTACACACTTTGCATCTCTACAACTCGAAAACCAGTTTGCTTGCCCAGGGGGCAGTTGACGTCATGTCTGAGTGGCTCTCGACTCATTTCGTCGAAATTCAACAGACAGCACAGAAATTAATAGGTGACTCACTAAACACACCTGCCGATCTCAGCATGCTAGTGGCTGGCGAACCTACACAATCTGAAGCTGTAGTCATCACAGCATCAGGCCATAATGACACCATAATCCAACAAACCATGACTCAGCACAGCAACAACACGAATGAAACTTCTAACCGACCAGTGTTGCTAGCCATTGAGTACCCGATGAGTATGTGTGTAGAAGACAGTATACAACCAAATGAAATAAATTCGAATCAAATAGAGGTTGCAACATCGGTACTAGATGATAGCCCAGCTACTAACCAACACTCGTGCGTCTGTCAGCAGCATATTAAAAAGTTAGAGTCAGACCTGAAAGTACTTTTTGATGCCGTCTCTGACAACACAAACAAGATCGCCACGATCATTAGTGACTATAACAACCTCAAGTCAAAGGTGACTCTCCTGAGAGAAGAAAATGTGAAACTAAAACACACCGGTGAGACGTTACAACGCTCGCCCACTACTGACCTGGCAGCACACGCAGATAGTCTAGAAGTAACAGAACCAGTCGTAGGCGCGTCAATTACTCAGCCAACCAAAACACATCAGCAAATAGAAAATGTTGCTCAACAGCACTCAACATATCCTATCGAAGTAAAGGTCAGCAATAGATTTGAAGCATTACAAGAGCAACTATCAAACAACAGCCTGGACGACAGAGCATTGCCGAGAGAATACGCCCACATTCAAGAAACATCTGATAATATGCAAGAAGACAGACTACAGCTGGATTGTCACCAATGGCAGAAACAGCGTGCAAGACGTGTCAGAACCCAACATACACAGAAAACACCGGCTGACTGCACCCACTTGATAATTGGTGACTCTTTGATTGGAGGAATTTAGAGCGACCGCATGTCCATATCAGACACTGACAAAGCCGCGACAATTCAGCTTCCAAGTGCAGGAGTAGAAAGACTAACAAACAGTATACGTAAACTGGAGGTTAATACAGCCATTATAAAGACAACGATTCATATAGGAATACAAGACACTATGAAAAACCAAAGTATAACAATTTCTCAGTTAAGAACACTACTTGACTTACTACGTTACACTTTCCCAAATTCTACAGTTTTTTTCTCCTCCATCATACCACCAAGTTATGGCTCTCAACGTCGATTGGCCGACATAAACAATAGCACCCTAGAGACTTTTTGCAATCGGTATCGTGTACACTTAATCAACAACACACCCTTCTTCACATCACAGACAGGAGCACCAAGGAAACGATTGTATAGAGACCAAATACACACAACAACATTAGGAACTAGTCTTCTTGCAAAGAACATTAAATATCCTGAAAAGGCACAAAACCTGACCAACACACAAATGATAAATTCTGAAGAACCTAGGCCAACTCAGGCCAGCCGAAACTCCCCCATTTCACCAGTTAAACGTCTGCTGACATCTGACCCCCGACCTCGGGCCACTCAAGAATCACACATGCTACCAAGAATAAACCAACCCATCCTTCCTACCCCCATCTTAGCACGGGAAGGAGATAACTACCACAATAGTTTTCCTGCCCTCCCCTGCAAGGAACCTGCGTTGCAAACATCGGCACACACACACGGCAGTAATACCACTTTGACACAGCCCCCTCACGCCACAAATGGGCCACCTAGCAGACAGCAGGAAGTTCCGCATCATTGGGGTCCAGAACTTTACGCCAACAATGGGTCACATATCAGACAACAACAGGTTCCGCATCATTGGAATCCAGAACTGCTACACTTGATGCAATTTAGTCCGGCCGCACTGAATCAAGCTTTTATGATGTCTCTACAATACAGACCTGTAAGATAGGATATGTATTAAACACTGAGTCCTATACGCAATATACCAGGAAAAGAGCTTCCTCCTTGAACTTTAACTGCTTACTATTTAGAGTTTTATCTAACGTGTGGGATACCCAACTTTAAACAGGAACATTGACTTGTATAGTCATTTATTCATTCTTTCGGATAGCAGCTGGTTACATAGTCATAGCTTGCGAAGTAGTTCGAGCTACTTAATTGTTGTATGTTCATACACTTTAATTCTTTTTGTTTTGTATTTGCACTATACTTGTTGGTCTCATTAGTTATATCGTTTTAATATTGTCATTTACATATCGATTTATATTACTGTTATTTTGAAAATTAATGTAATTGTGTATTTTTATGATCTTGTATTTTTACCTAATTTTGACTAATTTACACTTACTTCTTGGGTGAAATGTCTGAGAAGTGGCAACATTGGCTCAATAAATCAGGAATACATTATGGGCACTTAAACATATGCAACTTATTCAACAATCTGCCAGAGTTATCTTCTATTCTTAATCAAAGTTTTCATGTATTCGGCCTTAGTGAAAGTAGACTAAATGAAAACATTTCAGATGAGGACATCTCTATTAAAGGGTACAAAGTGTTTAGAAAAGATCCCTGTAGGAAACAAGAGACAGGCATAGTAGCCTATGTTTCTAATCTACTAAATGTTCACCGTAGGCTAGACTTTGAAACTTGCGAAATAGAATGTATTTGGTTGGAGTTAAAACTTCGAAACCGCACACCCCTGATAATTGGCTACCTCTATCGAAATCCCAGGACTGGATACGTTTGGTACGAAAACTTCATTACCATGATGGATGTGGTTTTCGCTTCCGGGAAGGAAATTATACTTCTCGGAGACTTTAACATTAACACCAACAAATCCCATATAATCTGGGGAAATATAATTGCATCATACAACTTCCAACAAATAGTAAAACAAGATACTAGAGTAACAAACTCATCTTCAACACTTATAGATCACATTTATGTAACTTGCTCGGACAACATCATAGAATGCACCGTGCCCAATTGTGTGTGCAATGAGCGATCACTACCCAATAAGCTGCACATGGTCTAAAAAAGGAATTAAAACTCCTAAACATAAACACATAACTGTAAAATATAGAAGCTTCAAAAATTTCAACCAAAACGCATTTTTACAGAACTTGCTCAGTTCACCTCTAAACAATGTTTATCAACTTCCAGACCCGAGTGATGCTCTGGAATCCTGGATGAAGATCTTTATTGATAGACATGTGCCAATCAAGGAAGTTCGAGTAAAACATCACGTCAAACCACCTTGGATCACCCAGGAAATACATGACATTATGAGAGACAGAGATAAGCCACATAAAAAGCGGGATCTCAGCACATACCGTACTCTTAGAAACAAAGTTCAATATACCATACGAAAAGAAAAGAAAAATTACTTTAAGAACTTAGTCATGGATAAAACAAATAGTAAGGACATATGGAAGGCAATTAACACCTTGACAAACAAGCATAACTACTCAAATTCATTACCATCAAATCCTATTTCATGCGACCAATTCAGTAACTTTTTTCAGAATGACATAGATCAGTTGAAGGCTACAATACCAAATTCTCCTTGCAACTTATCTTTACTGTCATCGTTTTGCCAGACTAGATGCCCCCGAGATATCCTTTCTGACATACCGCTAATGACAGTCATTGAAGTGCTCACTTACCTCAGTAAACTAAAAAACACAAACTCATCTGGGTTAGATGGAATCAGCAGTCGGATTCTCCGCTGTGCTGAGCCAGTGATCTGTGTACCACTAACCTATGTATATAATCAGTGTATCACCAAAGGTCACTTTCCATCAGCTCTCAAAATCGCTAAAGTGTATCCTCTCCTTAAATCTGGTTCATTGGACAATGGTCTCCCGAACAATTATAGACCCATTTCTTTACTATCATCACTATCTAAGCCACTAGAAAAACACATCCATAAGGTAACATTACAGTATTTAGATCGCAACAAGCTTATAGTTGACAGTCAATCAGGATTTCGGCCAAAATATTCTTGCCATACGGTCCTAACAAACATGATAGAAAATTGGCACCATAATATAAATAACAACAATCTATGTGGAGCTGTGTTTATCGATTTCAGAAAAACATTTGATATGATAGACCATGCCATTTTAATTAAAAAACTAGAGACAATGAAAATTGGCCCTAATGTTGTGACGCTAATAACATCTTTTCTGTCAAACAGAAAGCAAGTAGTATCATACAATAAATCTCTGTCCCAAACCACTACCTTCAATACTGGAGTACCGCAAGGCTCTATTCTTGGCCCTCTATTATTCGCCATATATATTAATGATATACCTTTGCATCTTTCGTCGTTCTGCGATCTATTTGCAGACGACTGTACTTTGTATACAAACGCTGAAAGCAGTAATTTCCTGGAGTAGTCTTTGCAACAAGAATTAAATAATGTAGTTAGGTGGAGCTATGCGAACCGTATGCAAATTAACATCACTAAAACAAAATCTATGTTATTAACAACCAGACAAAGACTTCAGACTCTAAATTCACACAGATCACTTCAACTTCACATCGATAACATCCCAGTAGAAAGTGTAATTGAGCACAAAACATTAGGCCTCATCATTGATAGAAACCTAACCTTTAATCCTCACGTTCAAGCGCTCACTAAACAAACAGCGAAAAAAGTCTACCAACTCGCCAAAATTAAAAATTTCCTTGATGAGGACACAAGGAAAATATTCTATACGTCTCACATACAGACACATTTTGACTACTGCTCTACAATCTGGGACGGTTGTTCCAATTCAAGCACCAAGCGACTTTACTCACTTTAGAAACGGGCCATGAGATTAATTTATAGCAAACATTTAACTGACAATCCTAGCCTGCATAAACGCCTTCAGTTACTACCACTCCGCAAACGTCTGCTTTTCAATAAGGCCAAACTAATTCACATAATCCTACATCGGAATGCCCCAAACTACCTTTGGCCATTGTTTGAATATAATGCTAGACACAGTAAACGATTAAATTTATTACACCTTCCGAAGCCTAGGATAGACTTATACAAAACAAGCTTAACGTACTCTGCAGCTCAGCTGTGGAACAATCTTCCACATGAAATAAAAGACATCATCAATCCCTATACATATAATCGCAAATTATTTGAACACTATCTCAGTACGGATTACCTTCCCCCTTAATAATAGAAGTAATAATATAATAAAACCCTAGTATAACAGCCAGTCCCCTTTTGGTAGGCCAGTATATTCCACATAGCTAATAAATGCCACACCATTTATTACTATTACTGAGTCGTGTAGTATTTATTTTTTATTTTTCCACATGCCTTTATAATGCATATCTTTTATATTGTTGCTGTTTTCAGTTAGCCTTGAATGATGTGTGAATGGTATAATGTATGAAAGAGAGTGATAAAAAGGGCAGAATGTTAGACGGGCCTGCGTGCCCAATTCTTAACCCTTTCAAAATAAAGTTTTGTTGTTGTTGTTGTTGTTGTTATTATTGGTTAATACTTATCACATGACTATGACATGATCATGTTCAATGTACGCAATTACGAACGGTGCGGCACGAACGGATTTCAAATGAACACCCCTAATACTTTAGTAGCGAGGTATGTTATTAAGTGTTAACCTAAACGTGGGTGCGTGTCGATTACGATAGCTGCATAATAAAGTAAGCACATTGAAGTTGTGGTGAAAATATAGTCTAATTATCAAACTCTGGCGTTTCCTCGGGGTCCAGTTCATCGTTATTAGTTCACACACTTAGAAAGTTTCTGTGAAAAGAAATCTTCCAAACCTATTTTAACATATGCCATTATTATGACCCGGATGTTGCAACGTCTATATCTGTTCAATTACTTTTCTTCGCTGCTGATATTTAAACTTTGGGTGTAGTTGCGAATTGTTATCATAAGTGTTTAACCAGCGCTTGTTTTTATGACAAATACTCCAGCGCTATTATTGATCTTGGTGAACTAATTTTAGATTGAGCTCTCTAAGGCGGCTTACCATATTATCCTTTGCATACCTTTAGGCCACAGGAAATATGAGCCTAAGAATATGCGAGGGCTTTCCGAATAGAAACGGGGCTTTTAAAAGAGCATTGCAAGTAAGTGGATCAGTTAGCTGTATACTACGCGTATGTGCACCAAGGGCATTTACCTTTATTCTAGTAATAGCAGTGAAGGTATTTGTTGATGTACTTCCGGTTAAGTGAAGACATGTGTAGTGCACTTATGGATTGTTAAACCGTTCGGCAATGGAGGATCTTGAGAAACCAGTTTGAGTGAACGTCTGCTTCACGTCGAGTACAGCCGTGAGATCGCGTCACTGATCACTTTGGTGTATTGGGTATATTGTGCTACACCCACATATAGACCAGTCAGTGCTCCAAGGGTGACGTGGTCAGTATCACGCCTTTACTTCCCAAGACATTTCATGTTAGAAAGTTTAGGCTGGGTCGACTTAGGAGTGCATTATAAAAGTCTGCCTCACGCGCATACGAACCTGTGACTACCGTCCGTGCAGGCTAGAGTATAGTCACTATGGTGTATTGAATGGAATAGAAAAGACATAAAACATCGGACGAGAAAGGTCTGAATTCTCAGTAAACATAAACATTTCAATATTTGCTTATGCTGTACTCTCATTATCATCAGCCAGTGCCTTGCCAGCTGGCGTAGGCAATTATGTTTCTCCACAAATTGCGATCACCGACGGCATGGATCATTTCGTGTGTTGGCTTCCTTCCTTGCAATAAACAAGACTCAAGAATTTTCTCACTCTGTCTTCCTCTATTTCTCTTTCCACAAATGTTTCCGGTTGTCACAACATGTTCCAATTTTTGTCTTCTCATAATGTGGCCACACAAAAAAAATAAATAACTGCTTTTGTCTGGTGTTTGTGATTAAGTTGTCTTTGCGACTTAACTTCACTCAAATTGTCCAGAGTGCTCATTTTGGCTGTCCCAATTAATTTTCAGCATTCTTCTATAAAACACATCCCCTACGCTTCCATGTTTTTGTTTTGTTTTGTTTTGTTTTGTTTTGTTTTTTTGACTATTTACTATCCGACCATGATTTGCGGCCGAGTGTTAAAATGCACTACAACATCTATTAAAATCAAATGCGCTATCTCGTAACACCAAAATCACAATATACAAAACACTTATCAGACCAGTTGTGCTGTATGGCTCTGAAACCTGGAGTACAACCAAAGGAGATGAAGCCTTGTTACAAACCTTTGAGAACAAAGTTTTAAGACGCATCTTTGGGCCCATTAGGGATACACAAAGTGGAGAGTGGAAAAGAAGAAGTAATAAAGACATTTATGATCTGTTTAAGTCCCCGCTAATCACTGGTATCATGAAGGCTAATAGACTACAATGGATGGGGCATATAGAAAGAATGGAAGACAATAGGGAAACATAACTCGCTTACACTCAGGAAATAAATGACCGTAGACCCCGAGGTCGAAGAAGAAGAAGAAGAAGAAGAAGAAGAAGAAGAAGAAGAAGAAGAAGAAGAAGAAGAAGAAGAAGAAGAAGAAGAAGAAGAAGAAGAAGAAGAAGAAGAAGAAGAAGAAGAAGAAGAAGAAGAAGAAGAAGAAGAAGAAGAAGAAGAAGAAGAAGAAGAAGAAGAAGAAGAAGAAGAAGAAGAAGAAGAAGAAGAAGAAGAAGAAGAAGAAGAAGAGGAAGAAGAAGAAGAAGAAGAAGAAGAAGGAAGAAGAGAAGAAGAAGAAGAAGAAGAAGAAGAAGAAGAAGAAGAAGAAGAAGAAGAAGAAGAAGAAGAAGAAGAAGAAGAAGAAGAAGAAGAAGAAGAAGAAGAAGAAGAAGAAGAAGAAGAAGAAGAAGAAGAAGAAGAAGAAGAAGAAGAAGAAGAAGAAGAAGAAGAAGAAGAAGAAGAAGAAGAAGAAGTTAAAATTTGTTCTTTGTACCATGCCAGAGCTATTTTTCTAACTTTCAAGGACAGTGGTCTTATTGCAGAAAACGCAGTGTTTGCTTGTCCTAATCTGTTCTTTATCTCTGTGTGATGTAGTTTCCATCTGATTTTATCCATATGCCCAGATATTTGAATTTCTGCACTTCTTCCATAATAACGTCATTTACTTTTATTGCACACTTAGGCACTATCTGTTTCTTTGATATCACCGTGACTTCAGTCTTTCTATTACTCAAGCTAAGGCCCATCTTTTCACTTTCTGCAACGAATCTATATATTATTTCCTGTAGTTCCCTCAGACTTGTTGCTACCATATGCTTTACTCTATACAATCGTATTCGCTGTGTAATGCGTGTGTGCTTTCCATTAACTTATCCAACCTCAATTATCTTTGGCGGAAATAATGCCCTTGAGGTGCGGGGCAGTGAGTAGACAGATTGTCTGGTTTGTTTCCAGAGCACCATTACTGGGCAAGGGAGCCGTGGTAGAGTAGTAACCAGACGCTCGCCTCTCTGTCTGGTGGCCATAGGTTCCACCCGCAGCAGGGCGGATTCGGATTTTGAAACTGTTCTGTGATCCCAGGCTGGCCTAGCCTAATATAGGTACTAGAGAATATCTTGAAAAAGTAAGGGCGGCTGGTTTGATTCTGATCACATGACCCATCGAGTACCGACTTGTCTATAAATATATGGGTCGAACACCACATGCCCAAAGCCCCCTAAGGAATTATAAGGGACTTTGCTTTTCATTTGTATCGAGAAATTGTGATGCCATCATATCTTCACTCATGTAAGCGATCAATGGATAACTGCTGTGAAGTGACACAATCTGTGAGGGACACAATCTGTGAGGAGACACAATCTGTGAGGGGATACAACTTATGAGTGGACACAATATGTGCGGGATAGGACTTAAAACAGGTTTCATGTCTTTAGAGGACGTCGAATTCACCCCCAGATCTCATTCGTTGTTTGTGATTCACTGGACAATTTTGCATTCAGTAGTTTGCCATTGCTTTCTGAACAAGAAGTCGCCATTTAAGTCCACCTGACCAGCACGTCGAATAAACCGACTATTTCCATCACCAGAGAAAATTTCAGGATGAGCGCTTTAAACCTTTCGGTCACGCCGACTCTAATAAACAGACTAGAGCAGTGGTTCTCAATCTTTTTTGGCCCGTGCTCCCCTTCACCATATGTTCAGACTGTCATTCTCCCCCCCCCCCCCCCCCCACCCCACCTTTCCATAATTGTCAGCCTCAAAAGGTGCATTAAAAATAACATGCCTATAATACTGAAAATCCTTATTTTCTTCCATAGTTGTACATAATCTTTACACGCAAAGATAAATCTTATAGTGTAGTTTTATACAGTTAATGGCACATGAATATGCTGATGGATATTAAAACAATGAATATGCTGACGGATATTAAAACTTAAATAAAAGCATTTTTATATTCACAATATTTTATTTAAAACACCACCTTAATCATACTACAATAAACAAACAGTTAAAAAGTCAAGGATTTATAAATTAATATACGACACCAGAATGCCAGAAAATTGTGCTTCTTCAAACAAAACGCTCACTACAAAACCAGGATACTGTAGATTAGTAATTAATTTAATTTAATCAAGATTGTAATCAATGAGAACACTGTGATTGTTTTTCCCGCAGCAATTCTGAAATACGCGGAGGAGTGCTTGAAAAGGCACAACGAAGATCATTTTTAACATCTAATCTATTACGTCGTTTTGGTTTTAATTTCCAACAGAGCTGAAAAGCTTGACTCACAAAGATATGATGATGCAAATGGAAGCAATGCATGGATTGCTTTTTCTGCCACTTTTCGGCAGGAATCGCACATCAAAGGCCAACATTCCGTGCTTGGTTTCTCATCGAACACATCTCTTGCTCCAGAATAATTTTTCAGCTCCAGAAATTCATCTTGACAATCATCAGAAACTTTTTCAACTGATAATTTGAATAGGTTTCGCACCAAATCCAGCTCATCATCACTAAGTTCAGGAAAATATCGCTCAAATTCATTTTCTAGTGCTGTCAAATGCTGCGAAATTTCATTTATTTATTTATTTATTTTTTTGTTGCAAATTGTGGAAGTACTTGGTCTTTACCATCAACAACGAGTACGGATGACAGCTTCTCAAACATTGCAACATTTGTCATATTGATCTTTCTTTTCCAGTGTTTCAGTTTGCTCATAAAAGCTCTCAAGGCATGCACAAATTGTATGATATTTGTATTCCTTCCTTGCATTTGAAGATTGAGTGTATTCAACTGCTCAAACATACCAACTAAATAGGCAAGGCGCATTATTCATTCCTCTTCATCCAGCCAGGCAAAAAAAAGTCCATCTTACCCTGAACTTCAAAAAATAATCTGAGCTCGTCTCTCAGCTCACATACTCGTGCAGTTACATTTCCTCTTGACAGCCATCGAACATTTGTGTGGAAAAGAAGCTAATGGTGGCCT
>JACEFZ010019753.1:0-45046 GCA_014155875.1 Cepaea nemoralis
AAAAGTTTTTTTTTCCCCCAATTTTTTTCTTTGGGGTGTCCCCAAAAACCCTTTTGTAAAACCCCCAGTTTTTTCAGAGCCATACAGCATTTCGTGATATTTTAAACAGTTAATTAACTGATTCTCTGCCAAACAAAAAGTGGACCCTGATCAAACAGAAATTTATGGCAGAACATGGGAAGTAGTGATGTGTTATAATAATTATTAAAAATGGTTAAAATTGGAGCAGATATATTGTATTATATATCAAATTAAAGAAGATTGCCCAAGGAACATGAGAGTGTTAATACTTATGTGAGATGTTAGAAAATTGTTATTAATAATGAGATATTATGTTACATCAATTTAAATAAAAGGGGTGACCATTATTAAAAATTCCACTTACCAAGGCGTTATTTTTATCCTTTGAAGATAATCCTGTTAAATTTACTGACAACAATGATAACAATAATAAACACTTCACTTTCGCCCGTGTGTTGCCAGGGCCCATAAGGGAAGCAAAGAATAATAACACTGTTTCCTTCTTTGCATGTCGTAAGAGGCGACAAAGGAGGTTTGGGCTGAGACTTAGTCTACAGTCTATTGGGAGTTCCGGTCCCCAACATGGCGGATAGGCATTTAAACCGTTAAGGTCTCAGGAGTGTTTACGCTTGTGGCTATGGTTTGCATTCGCATTTTCCTCATGTTGGACTGGTAGTGCATGGTTCTGGCCCTGCTATAGAGTAAGTGCGTGGTGAATTTTGCGTGGAATGCTTTTACATCTGCCCGCGGTTGTTTGTAGCGTGAACTGCATGTTCGGAACGATGAAGACCGGCTATTACTGAATCGATTGGTTTGCCTTTTCGGTTTACGAGTGCATTTTTAAGGAGATTCCTAGGAGTTGTTGCTGGAGCTACGGAGTTCGTGATTTGTGCGGCGCTTTCGGCGGGTCGCTCTGCGGAAAGATACAGAGCCATATGGGATAAAACCCAGGTCAATGAAGTCTTTGTGGTGACTGCCGATTCAATCGACAATGAACTGATTTTTCGTGGAGGCCTTTTGTGTTGGCATTCTGGCGGCGACATTATGCACAGTGTACCTGTGCGGCTGTTGGCTTGCCGAGACTCATGTCTATTCCATTGTTCAGGTAGAGCAGTGAGAAGCATTTTGTGTGATATTCACTGGCACTGGAATGAAGCATAATGGGGACGACCCGTTGCCATGAAGTTGGAACCGCGACTAACTAACAAACTAACTAAAACACTTCACGTTTCTTCACCAATATCACAAGAACTGCTCCATAGCAGTAATAACACACAATTAAAACATCACATTTATGAAGTATACCGTTTTCACATAAAATAGAAAATGTCAGAAATGCACTATGCAGATTGTGCTGAGAAACAATATATAAACTATTTTATATTTAGTTGTAATTGTTATTCTTTTAAATTTAATTATTTAAATAAACCTTACATACTTTGAGATAGGCAAAGCAAATTTAGGGGCACAAGTGTAGCACAATAGAGAAAGCCTAATTCGACATGATAACAAACTTTCACGGTTATTTTAGGTTTCCATTATGACCGCCAGGTAAATAATTTATTTTAACTGAATAACCACATTACCCATGTGCTATCACTTTAGAATCTTTCACAAAGTCCTTTAAATCAGAATAACTATAATCTCAAATTGTTTAAATTTATTATCTATTGTAAATATTTGAGGCCTAAAACCAGAGAGCGTTGTCATTTCTAAATCAGAAAAGTAACCACAATTTAACTAAACATTCTGCTCACATCTGAGATGCTTGTACTTCGCGTCCAGTGTTTTCAAATGAGAGACCTTTTTCTGGCGCAAAACGTCATTTACTGGGCATTAAAATTACGTAAGATACGCAAAATGAATCAAATAATGAACCAGTCAACATTGTGCCATTATAGTGGTGCATGACAGACAAGGGATGTTACTTTACCCCAATAAAGTGGCTCATGACAGAGAATCAATTAAATTACTCACACGAAGAATAGGACATTGGACAATAAATAAAAACACATTAAATATAACGTCAACTATTGGAATTAATTATATTCTGGTTTGAAATTATCATCTGATAATGTGAATTATTTCACACTACGTCACCTCGTTATTGAAAGGTAACATTGAATTCTAGTGATGTATGCCTTGCAAAATGTTATGTTTTGCAAATTCGTCATCTAATTGGTAATTACAATTATCAACAAAGAGTAAAGTAATTTCTAACACATTATTTATCTAGACATATTATTACAGCGTGCCACTTGTCTCAGAAAGAATTAATATTTCAACAATATTGGGCTCTTGACCAAATTCTATTACTTAAACAAGAAAACTTTCCCTAGGATTTGAGGTGTTGCATTCCTCTTGGTATAGACAAAGTATTAGAATTATACAATGATGGAACAAACTATAGACGGCGAAGAAGAAGAAGAAGAAGAAGAAGAAGAAGAAGAAGAAGAAGAAGAAGAAGAAGAGAAGAAGAAGAAGAAGAAGAAGAAGAAGAAGAAAAGAAGAAGAAGAAGAAAAAAGAAGAAGAAGAAGAAAGAAAGAAAGAAAGAAAGTAAAGAAGGAAGGAAGACAAAGAAAGAAAGAAAGAAAGAAGAAGAAGGAAGAAGAAGAAGAAGAAGAAGAAGAAGAAGAAGAAGAAGACGAGACGAAGAAGAAGAAGAGAAGAAAGACAGAAAGAAGAAAGAAATAAAGAATAGAAGAAGAAGAAGAAGAAGAAGAAGAAGAAGAATAAGAAGAAGAAGAAGAAGAAGAAGAAGAGAAGAAGAAGAAGAAGGAGAAGAAGAAGAAGAAGAAGGAAGAAGAAGAAGAAGAAGAAAAAGAAGAAGAAGAAGAAGAACGAACGAACGAACGAACAAACGAACGAACAAACTTTATTTTCAAAGGGTTAAGAATTGGGCACGCAGGCCCGTCTAACATTCTGCCCTTCTATCACTCTCTTTCATAGCAGAAGAAGAAGAAGAAGAAGAAGAAGAAGAAGAAGAAGAAGAAGAAGAAGAAGAAGAAGAAGAAGAAGAAGAAGAAGAAGAAGAAGAAGAAGAAGAAGAAGAAGAAGAAAATGAAGAAGCAGGAGAAGACGAAGAGGAGGAGGAAGACAATATTCAAAGCTTACCTGTTCTAACACGAGCTTGTATGCTTGTCTTGACGACAGATCGAGAACTATTGTCTTGTAATCGGTGTCTTTCATATCAAGATTCCTTAAAAGTGCATACGCTTTATTGATGTCACGAATTCTAAATGCATCTAACATACGCTGTGTTATCTCTTTCATTTGAAAATACTGATACATTCGCTGCAAGCGCCACAATCCTGGAAAGAGAATATATATACATATATATATCTATATATATAAAACAAAGTGTATGTATGTAAATATATATGTATGTCCTTTATTTTTTCGCTAACGGCCCATCCGATTGAGATGAAATTTTCTACACGTCTTCCTTTCATTCCAGAGCTGCCAACTGTCATATTTTTTTTTCTTCTTCCTCCTCCTCCCTCCTCCCCCTCCCAAAATACGTACGTAAATATATGATGATGATGATGAAAGAATCCCCGAACCAAAACGCTAGGGAAAGCGAAGAAAATGACGTGACTACACAGAATCGTCACACGGCAATCATCATCATCATCAAGTGCCGTGCCGGCTGGCGTAGGCGTTCATGGCTCTCCGTAGATCTCGGTCTTTGGTTTTCTGGATCAACTCTGCTGCTGATATTCCTCCATGCCACGGCAATATAAATAACAATTCATCTCTTTATGTGTAAGGAAGTTATCTACAGTCATGTAGAAGGGAAGAACAATCAATGGAAGGACCGAAATCACAGAACCTAGACGAGTATGAATTCGGAATGGCAAACTCCCTCCTCCTCTCTTCTCCTCCTCCCTCTACCTCCTCCCTCCACCCTCCTCCTCCTCTCTCCTCCTCCTCTTCCTCCTCCCTCTACCTCCTCCTCCCTCCTCCCTCTCCCTCCTCTTTCTCCCTCTTCCTCTCCCTTCCTCCTCCATCCTCCTCCCTCCTACTCCTTCCTCCTTCTCCCTCCTCCTCCTCCCTCCTCTTCCCTCTCCCTCCTCCTCCATCCTCCTCCTTCTCCCTCTTCCTCCTCCATCCTACTCCCTCCTCCGCCCTTCTCCTCCTCCCTCTACCTCCTCCCGCTACCTCCTCCTCCTCTCTCCTCCTCCTCCCTCCTCCTCCCTCTACCTCCTACCCCTCCTCCTTCTTCTCCTCCTCCTTCTCCCTCCTCCTTCTCCCTCCTCCTTCTCCCTCTTCCTCTCCCTTCCTCCTCCATCCTCCTCCATCCTACTCCTTCCTCCTCCCTCCGCCTCCTCCCTCCTCCTCCGCCCTCTACCTCCTCCTCCTCCCTCTACCTCCTCCCTCCACCCTCCTCCTCCTCTTCCTCCTTCCTTTCCTTCCTCTTCCTCCTCCTCTACCTCCTCCTCCTCCCTCTACCTCCTTCCTCCACCCTCCTCCCTCCACTTCCTCCCTCCTCCTCTTCCACCTCCCTTTCCATCCTCCCCTCCTGATTCTCCCTCCTCCTTCTCCCTCTACCTCCTCCCTCCTCCTCCTCTCCCTTCCTCCTCCCTCCTCCCTTCTCCTCCTCCTTCCTTCTCCCTCCTCCTCCTCTCCCCTCCTCCAATTCATACCCTCTTCCGATTCCCCCCTCCTCCCTCTCCCTCCTCTTCCTCCCCTTCCTCCTCCTCCTCTTCCTCCTCCTCCTACCTCCTTCCTCCTCCTCCTCCTCTCTCCTCCTCCCTCCTCCCTTTTCCTTCCTCCTCCTCCTCCCTCTACCTAATCCCTCCTCCTCCTCTCCCCTCCTCCTCCTACCCTCTTCCTCTTCCCCTCCCCCTCCTCCCTCCTCTTTCTCCTCCATCCTCCTCCTTCTCTTCCTCCTCCTCCCTCTTCCTCCTCCTCCCTCCTCCTTCCTTTTCCTCCTCCTCCTACCTCCTCCCTCCTCCTCCTCTCTCCTCCCTTTTTCTCCCTCCTCCTCCTCCCTCTCTACCTCCTCCCTCCACCTCCTTCCTCCACATCCCTCCTCCTCCCTCTTCCTCCTCCTCCCTCCTCATCATTCCTCCTCCTCCTCTCCCTCCTTCTCCTCCCTCCTCCTTCTCCCTTATCCTTCTACCTCTTCCTTCCTCCTCCTCCTCTCTCCTCCTCCTCCCTCCTCCTTCTCCCTCCTCCTCCCCCTCCTCCTCCCGCGTTCTCCTCCTCCTTCCTTCTCCCTCTTCCTCCTCCCTCTTCCTCCTCCCTCCTCTTCCCTCTCCCTCCTCCTCCCTCCTCCATCCTCTTTCTCCCTCCTCCTAATACCTCCTCCTCCTCCTCTCTCCCCCTTTTCCTCCTCCCTCTTCCTCCTCCTCCCTTCCCTTCCTCCTCCTAATCCCTCCTCCTCCCTCCTCTTAACTCATATTCCTCTCTACTCCTCCTCCCTCCTCCTCCTCTCTCCGCGTTTCTCTTCCTCCTCCCTCCTCCTCCCTCTTCCTCCTACCTCCTCCCTCCTCCTCCTCTCTCCTCCTCCCTTTTCCTCCCTCCTCCTCCCTCTACCTCCTCCCTCTTCCACATCCCTCCTCCTCCTTCCTCCTCCTCCCTCCTCATCATTCTTCTTCCTCCTCCCTCCTCCTTCTCCCTCCTCCTTCTACCTCTTCCTCCCTCCTCCTTCTCCCTCCACCTCCCTCCTCCTCCCTCTCCCTCCTCCTCCCTCTCCCTCCTCCTCCTGCGTTCTCCTCCTCCCTCCTCCTCCTCCCTCCTCCTCCCTCTTCCTCCCCTCCTCCCTCTTCCTCCTCCTTCCTCCTCATCCTCCTTCTCCCTCCTTCCCTCTTCCTCCCTCCTCTCTCCTCCTCCTCCTTCCTCCTCCTCCCTCTTTACCCCCTCCCTACTCCTCCTTCTCCTCTTTCCCCCTCCTCCTCCCTCCTCCCCCCTCTATTCCTCCCTACTCCTCCCTCCTCCTCCTCTCTCCGCCTATCTTTTCCTCCCTCCTCCTCTTCCCTCCTCCTCCCTCCTCCACCCTCTTCCTCCTCCTTCCTCCTACTCCTCCTTTTTCTTCTTCTTCTGCTGCTGCTGCCGCTGTTCCATTTACACAAGTTAATTGTTGGGGGAATATGTAAAGATCTTTCAAGTGCTCTTTCTCATGCTTTTTGTAAGTTGGTCTTCGTTTATCTAAGGTTGTTCTAACCGCAACCAATAAATGATCAGACAGACAGACAGACAGACATACAGACAGACAGACAGACAGACAGACAGACAGACAGACAGACAGACAGACAGACAGTCGGGAACGGGAACTTATATGAATTAAATGAGATGCTCCCCATCAGTGGCTGGGCGAAGCCGGGCCGGGTCAGACAGACAGACAGACAGACAGATAGATAGACAGACAGACAGATAGATAGTCGGGAACGGAAACGGCAGCTTACATGACTACTTTTATGAATTAAATGAGATGCTCCACACCAGGAGCCAGGCGATGCCGGGCAGGTTCAGACAGACAGACAGACAGACAGACAGACGATAGTCGGGAACGGGAACTTATATGAATTAAATGAGATGCTCCCCATCAGGGGCTGGGCGAAGCCGGGCCGGGTCAGACAGACAGACAGACAGACAGACAGATAGACAGACAGATAGACAGATAGACAGACAGACAGACAGACAGACAGATAGGAACGGGAACTGGGAGCTTATATGACTACTTATATGAATTAAATGAGATGCTCCCCACCAGGAACTGGGCGAAGCCGGGCCGGGTCTGCTAGTATCTATATATATAAAACAAAGTGTATGTATGTAAATATGTATGTCCTTTATTTTTTCGCTAACGGCCCATCCGATTGAGATGAAATTTTCTACACGTCTTCCTTTCATTCCAGAGCTGCCAACTGTGATATTTTTTTAGTGTGAAATCGCCTGCTTACTCAGTATTATTTCATTTTTCATTTTTCATTAAAATTTATATATAGCGAAGGGACTTAACTCTAGAAAAAGTTATTTCAAGGGGCATAACTTTTAATAACATTGTTGTATAACTTATAGTCATATTGTTGTATCGTTTTCAAAGATTTATAAACTCTTTGTCTATAGTTATGTACCGGCATATGAGTTATAATAAATAATGATACAATCTTTAAGGCATTTTCAAAGTTTACATAAAAATAATGCATAATGCATAACATTGTAACTCATCTTTCTATACTTAAGAAGTTATCTAAAAGATGTTGAACAATATCATCGCATCTTTAGTGTTTTCCGCCATCATATCGGCACGATTCGCTTGACAGCACTTCTCAGCGCTATCAAGCCAAGACGCCTTACACATTTCAAGCAGCCTGATACGGGGGGAAAATGGCACGTCGTAATAGCACAAAGAAACAAGCAGCTTCCAAGATGCATAGTGAGAAAACCGACCAGACTATCAAGAAGACGAACCTGCCTTTGGAGAGTCTGCATGCAAGCTGTAATAAAGTATCTGAACCTACAGTCAATGAAACTACCAATAAGAAGAGCGACGACTACCCACAGACGAACACAAAAACTTGTGAGAGGAAGGAGGACCAAGACACCAGAATCAGAAACACTGATTCAAACACAGTCAGATGGGTGGTCAAGCGGCTAAAAATGGAGCTTACTGATCAACAAATACAGAAGCAGCTGCAGGAAGAAAATCTTCACGTCAACATTTTGAAGGCAGAGCGGATTCTTACCTACTCAGAATTAAATGAGATGCTCCACACCAGGGACTGGGCGAACCCGGGCCGGGTCAGGCAGACAGACAGACAGACAGACAGACAGACAGATAGATAGATAGATAGATAGATAGATAGATAGATAGATAGATAGATAGATAGATAGATAGATAGATAGATAGATAGATAGATAGATAGATAGATAGACAAACAGACAGGGAGGGAGGGAGGATAGACGGAGGGACAGACAGAGGGATGGGTCTATTAGACAGACAGACAGACAGACAGAGATAGATAGATAGACAAACAGACAGACAGACACAGACAGACAGACAGACAGACAGACAGACAGACAGACAGATAGTCGGTAACGGGAACGAGAACTTATATGACTACTTATATGAATCAAATGAGATGCTCCCCATCAGGGGCTGGGCGAAGCCGGGCCGGATCAGACAGATAGATAGACAGACAGACAGACAGACAGACAGATAGATAGTCGGGAACGGCAACGTGAGCTTATATGACTACTTATATGAATTAAATGAGATGCTCCACACCAGGAGCTGGGCGATGCCGGGCCGGGTCAGACAGACAGACAGACAGACAGACAGACAGACAGACAGACAGACAGACAGACAGACAGACAGACAGACAGACAGACAGACAGACAGATAGTCGGTAACGGGAACGGGAACTTATATGACTACATATATGAATTAAATGAGATGCTCCCCACCAAAGAACTGGGCGAAGCCGGGTCGGGTCAGACAGACAGACAGACAGACAGACAGACAGACAGACAGACAGACAGACTGACAGACAGACAGACAGACAGACAGACAGACGGTAACGGGAACGGGAACTTATATGACTACTTATATGAATTAAATGAGATGCTTCCCACCAAGGACTGGGCGAAGCCGGGCCGGGTCAGCTAGTGTGTATATATATATATATATATATATATATATATATATATATATATATATATATATATATATATATATATATATATGCAAATGCACGGACACACACACACACACACACACACAAACGCATATACATATATGCAGAAGCACAATAAGAACGCACAACTATAGTCCGTTTAGAAATGAGTGCCTTCTTTCATGATCATTTTTTTATTAAAACTCTCTGTTGCATCGTTATGAAATTTTTCCCTGCCGTCTTATATTTACCCTCACCCAAGGAATATGTCTTTGATAGGTCCAAAGGCAACTTAAATGTTCGAAATCGGCAACATGTCTTTGATGATTTGGAGAAAAATTGGTGAATTCACGCTAACAAACTTGTTTTACAGTAATGCCCATCAATTCGTGTGACGACACAAGGCGTATCCAGATTCGTATGGGAGTGAATGTATGTGTAATATTAGTAAAGACAGCGAATTTACAGAGGCGTTGATTAAATAATGTAGAATCGAAACGGAAATGTACAGGAAAGTATAAGGAATATATTTATTACCTTATTTTTCTTTTTCGTCTTGTTTATTCAGCTGCTGATTAATAATGTGTACAAAATGAGTCATGCTACTATGATGCATTTAGCTTTTTATAAGGAGCTCGTGAAAGCTTCCAAAGAGCTGTGCGTCTATATGGAGTGGCCAGAGATTATACTGCAATTTATTCATCATGTGTCAATTTTTAAGGATTGATTGATTGATTGATTGATTGATTTAGGAACCGACATCACAGCATTCGGGGCATTCCCAAAAGCGCTCCTTCCCCATCCTCAGCAGCCAGCAAAGGGTTCCAACACCAATAGTTCCAGTAGCAATCTGATAATTTGTAAGGATCTGTTCAGCTATCTGTGTAATTTGTTCACACATGCACATGTGTGACAGAACCGTTTTGAGTCTTCGTGAAAGATTGTCTACTCTGCTGTTTGTTGTTCAGAGATGGAGCATGATTACCTGGTTCGCACGAAAAATATAGTTGTGAATGTCTCTGGAAATGGTATCTAATATCATTATTGCTTCCTTAATGATAGATGCCGTAGGTGTTTTGTCTTCATGGGCAACAACGTTGTGATATGAGGCATTATCCATAATTAGACACGACCGTCTATCTGAAGATGAAAGCAATGTATTATCGATCCAATCTATAAATACATTACTTTTAATCTCATTATGATAATATAATGTCTGTATGCTTTGATACGAACACGAGTCCAGCAGTCTGTACTAAGCCATTATGAGTACTACCAGCATGGGCTATGACCAAACGCTGTCCTTTACTACTGGGCACATATAGCTTTATATTTCCATCCACTGATTGCCATTCCTTTTCATTTGTGTGGTGCGCATTAATCCACGTTTCATCCAAATACACTGTGTCATAATTTTCTTTGCGCATTTCCCTTATTTCACGTAAGTATCTGCTTCTCATGGTTCCTAAATGCGGCTGCTCGCAAATTATATTTCTACCTTCTAAACCTGAAGCCTAATGTCCTAATAATTTTTCACAAAGTTGTTTTGGATAGCTCTATGTCATTGTTTTTTCTCAATCAAACCCTCAGTTTTCCTACAGTCACTGTTTCTTTGGCATCCAGCATTTTTATAATGACTCGCCTTATAACATCTTTGTCTTTCTATCTGCCGTTTGCTTATTGCGTGGTGATTTCATTCAAGATTCTTGCATCCATCGACGAAATGACCGTTTACTCAAATCCAATGCATGCACTGTTCTTTTCTTGGGATTTGTAGTAGTATGAAACAGTTTCCTGCGATCAGATTCTTAACAAAAATATGTGTACAACTTCATAGGGATACTTTGAAGTATACAAAATGTCACATTCAATCCCATTCAACAATATTTACACATTCAGATGTTAGCGATCTCCCCCGATGGTGTTTCCACCTTGTCGTGGTGGGGGAGCTTGAGCTTCTCAATGACCCTGAGAGCTATGCCGGCGGTAGCGTAGCTACCAGCAGTGCCTCCCAAGCCGGACTAGGTCAAAGGGTAGAGAACAGACAAAGAGAAACATCCTGGTCCTCCAGGTTGGGGGTTGAAGCGTGGGGTTAACATCCCCATCTTAGTAAAAACTATTTTGTTATGAAACAGATGCATAAGCCTCGAATTCGGACTGACTTGTTTGGACAACGACCTCGGAACGTTAAAGGACTTGAGATCTGGTACATGGAATGTACGGACACTATATCGAGCTGGAGCAGTTAGCGAACTAACCCGGGAGCTGGTTGAATATGAAATGGATATAACAGCAATTCAAGAAATAAGGTGGCCAGGAGAGGGTACTTTAGAGTAAAATGGAATTATTGCAATATATGGAGGAAACACCCAAAATAAACATGAATTAGGAACAGGTTTTGTCATCAAAAAAGAGTTATGGGGGAACGTTCTAAACTTTAAAGCTGTTAATGACAGAATTAATAAATTACGAATAAAAGGTAGATGGAAAAATATAACGATGATTAATGTACATGCACCTACTGAAGAGAAAGAAGATGACGTTAAAGAAGATTTTTATAATGATTTGGAAGCTGTTATAGAAGAAACCCCCAAACAGACATCCATATTGCGCTGGGAGACTTCAATGCAAAAATAGGTAGAGAGCAAACTCATAAAAAAAGTGGCCGGTATGGAAAGCCTACATAAAACTTCAAATGATAATGGATGGAGAGTCATCGACCTGGCAGAAGCCAAAGGACTGCAGATCAGCAATATCAGACTACAAAGAAAGGACATACACAAACAAACTTTTAAATCATGTGACAAGAGAACCTATAATCAAATAGATCACATTTTAATTAACAACAGAAATGCATTAAACATACAACAAGTTAGAAGTTGTAGAGGAGCTGAGTGCCACATCGACCACTTCCTCGTTGGAGCAAAATTTAAAATAAACCTTAAGAGAGATTTCTATACTAAATTACAAAGATTACACACAACATACAACAGAGAAAAACTACAAGAAATTACTGTCAAAGAGTAATTAACAGATGAAATAAAATGTAAACTTGAAACTCTGCAAAACCCTTTGGAGGAAAGGGTTGACCAAACTTGGTTGAACATCAAGAATACAATTCAATCTACCTCAGACGAATGTCTACGGTGTATTAACCACGCATAGAAAGAAGAGATGGTTCATTAAAAAAATGTGAAGAAGCAGTCATTAGGAAAAAGAATGCCAGACATTTATGGTTAAATGACATCAACAACATCCAAAAGGAAGAGCAATATAGAAATGAATGTAAAGAGGCTGCAAAAATAGTTCGACAGCAGAAGCGAGAATATATGAGTGATATAATCAAAGATATGGAAACTAATCTCCAGAAAAACGAATCCAGAAAGTTTTTTTACAGAACTGAAGTCAATGAAACGAGGGCACCAACACAACACATATGGTTTAAAAGACTAAAATGGCAATATGATAAATACCAATGAGGAAATGTGCAACACATGGAAAGAATATTTTGTTGAATTACTAAATTGTGAAGCTCCAAGTAACACTTTCCCACAGGAAGAGGTTCTAACGTGTGAACCACAAATTGAAGACAAGTTGTAAACATAATCAAGACAAATTACCATGTTATGAGGCCCATCTCCCATCTACCCATACATCACCCCACACACACACACACACACACACACACACGCACGCACGCACGCACGCACACACACACACCCAGGGACACATACATACCCCACTAACCAACCCATCCTCCTTCCGCACATCCCCCACCCACACACACTGTCCTCACCTGTTCCCCCAACCAAAACACATTCGCCACCCACAAACATCCCCCGCCAACCCACACATCCTACTCCCACCCACATACACATCCTAACCCACACATCCTCACCCCCACCCACACCTCCAACCACCCATCCCCCAGCCACATCTCCATCGACCACATATTCCCCACCCACGCACACACATCCCCCACCAACCCACACATTGCACATCCAATCACACAGGGTCGGCCTCTACTACGATACAAAGATGTGTGTAAGCGTGGACATGATTGATACAGGCATTGATAATGCACATTGGGAGCAAGTCGCCGCTAACGTGTTGCATGGAGGACAAACATCAGAAATGGAATAAAGGAGACAAAGGAGAAAGTTATTGCAGATAAGTCACACACCGAGCGTGTGAGACGTAAGATGGTGCATTATGGTGGAAATGACCACGTGTTCACATGCACCCACTGTGGACGAACATTTACAGCGCAATTTGGCCTAATCAGTCACATTCGATACCGCCATAGGGTAATAGCTATTATGCCTTTTTGAAGCACAAACTATCGTCTGTCAAGACGGCAAGGTGCCAATGTGTGTGTGTGTGTGTGTGTATGTAAGGCCCAGAACATTTCGGATGAAGACACAGTGACAGTGAAAGAGATAAAGGCTGTGCTTCGACGATGAAACAACAGCGCTTCGGGGCCAGATGGCATAAGGTATGACATCAAAATGTGTACCGACAACGAGCTAGAAGAACTAGCAGACATGTACAACAATAGTATAGGGAGTGTCAAGGAGGAATGGTTACAGAGCTATCTGATTCCATTGCCGAAGCCTGGCAAAGATCACATGAAAATTCAGGGATATCGGGTAATAACCATGCAGAATAGAATAAGCAGGCTGCCGGAGAAGTTAATTGCCAGAAAAATATCAAGATAGCTATAGAGGCAAGGTCTTTCTCCCACCTACCCTGGGACGGTACAAGTCCAAAAAGAGAAACATGGACCAATGCAACAATTTTTGCCCATGATGTCTATTAAGTTTTCCACTCAGGCATTGAAACATTTGCTATTACAGGGATAACCTTATCTCCGATGCTGTTCAACGCCTACACTGTGAGAATCACCAGCGAGCAAATCATTGGACCGGAGAGAACATTGTCGTATGCAGACGATATTTTAGTGCATGTCAGGGTAAGGATAGAGATCAGGTTGCTGTGGAACTACAAACCGAACTCAACCGCATAAGCACTTGGTGTGTTGAAGCTGGGGTAATGGTCAACCCAACAAAGACAACGGTGACATGGTTCTCATTGAATAACCATATTGTCAACAACCCAACGCCAACTGTAAATCTGGGTTCAGAGACTGTGGAAAGAACGCATGCAATGAATTACCCGGGGATACGATTTGATCTAAACTCTCGCTTATACTGAGCACGTAGACCAGGTGATAACTAAGGCCAAGCAGGGCTTGGCTACGGGTGATGGCGGTGGCAACTGTGATCAGCGCCATCTGTGTCTTCTTGACGAGGGTCTGGTCCTTTCTGTTTTGGAGTATGCGTTTGCGATCCTGACTCTCAGCCATAAGCAATGGAAAGGATGGAAAAGATAAGAACGAAGCTATGCGTATTATTCTTGAATGTTCAAGAGATATAGCATACAAGGCGATGTGCTATCATCTTGATTTACCAACAATGAGGGTCAGAATACAAATTTGCAGAGCACGTGCCTACCTCAGAGTCAACGCAAATACACAACATCCATTGCATAGCGAGATTAAGAAGGTAAAGGGCAGCAGGTTAAAAAGAGGAAAGTCGTGGATGGGTCAAACCGAAGACATTCTTCAGCAGGTGTGTTCACTTGAGGACTTAGAACCTGGCGAGAAGTGTATACAATTGCCAACAGAGTTCTGTACAGCCTTTTCAGTGTACTTCCAACTAGACAGGAAATGCAGACAACAATATCCAGCTGCTGTGGAGGCGGAAGTACAGGCTCTGATCTTCAAGAATTTTGTAGAAGATGATGCTGTCATTTACACGGATGGGTAGGTCATTCGAGGAGTGAGAAGTTCAAGGGCCTTTACGGCTCAGGCCGGAGGGGAAATTGTGAAGAAAGAATCTGGTGCTTTTGCTTTGACCATAAGTAGCCTGACTATGGAGGCCATAGCAGTAAGTAAAGCAATAACTTGGCTCGATACACAGACATTCAATCGGGAATGTGTCCTTGGTGACTCATTAAGTATGCCCAGGAGGATAGAGATGGGGTGAGTTCGAAGAGTGTTGTTGCTGTCTCTGGAGCTGTCTCGGTTGGCAAAGATTAGTTTCATTTTCGTGCCAGAGCATGCAGGGGTACAAGGCTATGAGCAGCCTGACAGGCTTGCAGGTAGGGCTACTGTGGAGGTCAGAGGAGCCATGGACCAGGCAGACATTCTGAATGCTCTACGAGAAGTAAGTCGTTTACGAGAACCAAGCGATGACTGAGTCAACAACCATGGCCCGGCTGCGAGAATAGCAAGTTAAAAGAGGTGTGGTCAAACAAGAACACTACGCAGGAAGCCAAAAAAGAATAATAAACCAACATGGAACTGGTGTCGCGAGCCGCTACACGCTACGGGATTTGCTGATGAGGGGATCCAAGCACTTATGGACTGAATGGTTCGATGTACCATGAAGATTATCTGTCGACTAACTAACTAACGAACCTACCAACTAACTAACTATGGAATATTTATAGCGCAATTATAGCGCAATCTTAGTCACTTCTTTTCGAAGAACATGGCTGGCGTTGATCCAACATATCCTCTAATTCAGCATCATTGACAGTTCCAAATGAATTACAGTCGCCAATACAGTTTTATTGTTAAATAGACACTGAAAGACACAACTTACCGTCATCACTGTCGTAGACATAGAAGATCTTATTATTCCATATCGTTAAGTTCGCAGTCACTTTCATCAATGTTTCCACATATGGCGGGCACAGGCTTACATCATAATGATAGCCATCCAGTAGGCTAGGACGAGAAGGTGTTGCTAAGATGTAGGGGATATGCAGTGCCTGACAGTACGACTGAATCGTGTTGAATGTGGAAGCATAGCTTGTCCCAACAATGGCGAGGACACCATCGTTTACAACTGAGCATACTGTCGAGAAAAGAATGATTTGCCGTTTTCAGCGACTAGATAATGAAACAAAAGTAGCAGTGTTATCAGTTCTTACACCAGGGCATCTGTGGCTGAGAGATTATGGTTCGTCTCTCAGCATAGAAGATAGAGGGTTCAATTCCATAATAAGGCGGGTCATTTTGCCAAATACCATTGAAATATAGTGATAACAAATACCCTCCTGATCCATTGGGTGTCATCATAAGCATTATGTGGCATGCCGATAAGCGTGGGCGGTCATGTTTCGTCTTCTCACAAGATCACCAGATCACCAATTTAGTTGTTCTCATAACGTGTCCCATAAATTTTGACTGTCTACGTCTAATTGTTCTAATCAGTTTACGGTTTTTATTTGTTTCTTGTAGGACTTGGTCATTGGTTTTTCTGTATGTCCATGGTATTCTTTGTATTTTCTCCAGAAACCATATTTCCACAGCAATAACATGTTTTTTCAGCTTGACTGCTCATTGTTCACGTTTCACATCCATATAAAAGTATAGGTTTACATAGCACTTAAACACTCTGAAGCTAGTTGCAATTGACATCTTTTGTGGGTTGGTATATTTTCCACCATGCAAAAGAGATTATTATTCCAATCCCTTCAAGAGACCTCCCATTAGATGTTGTGACTGTTCAGAGATATTGGCACCGATTTACTTGTTTAAGAATATTATCATTTAGGCGTAAATTACATCGCGGTATTTCTTTATAATGACGACCGTAATCTTTGTCTTCTTACAATTTAATTATAACCCCAGTTGGTCACTGTGTACAATTACCGTATCAGCTAAATTCTGCAGATCCTATTGATTGTCTGCAATTAATACTGTAATGTCAAAATCCACAAATCTAATATACAGTGGCAAATTCAATTCAATATGTGGGCTATTATTATGAGAAATGGTCATAATCTGTTTGTTCGGAAAATTGCTTGTTCATCCCTTAGTTGTTCACGAATGGCTTATCTTAATCTCTCTAGAATAATCTTGCTTAATATTTTCACTGATAATAACGTTATTCATCTATAATCACACGCACCTGCGGGTTCCCTTTCCTAGGCACCTTCACCAGATGTTCCTTCTCTACAGGGTATTGCTTTTGTCTCTTAGAGTGCTAAATAATGTTTTCAACAGCTCTGTTCAGCTTCTTCTGGGATACCATCTGGACCATACTTTTTCCCACCTGTCAGCAATTTTATAGCTTTTCTGACCGATTTCGTCTTTAGACGATATTTCACAGTTGGAATCTTACGCCCATAAAGGACCTCCGCAAGCCATCTAACAAGACAAGGGCAGACCTCCATGCAGGGATGCAGGGGCTATTATAAACCCAGACAATGCATCGGTTGTATGGTACTCCCTGGATAACCGAATAATCAAGGCATATATCCCAGGTATTATATTGAATGGATGTCCTCTTAGTAGCGAGAGTAAATTGAAGTACTTGGGCATCACCTTTCACGGGTGTTTGTCTTTTAAGGATTATGTGGAGGCTTTGGTAGCGATGGCTGGCAAGGGACTTAAGGCATTGAGGCCGATGGCAGCAACCGGGGTAGATCAGAGGATGTTTTACAGTCTCTTTCAGCAGTTAATAATTTCTTTCATTGAGTATGAATTGGGGCTGCTTACAGTATCAAAGAGAGTTCCGGCCAAGATGGCGGCGAACGATTGTGTTGTATTGTGACCGCTCCTTTTTTCGCGAAGGAGATGGATATTTTCATCTCCTGCTTGTAATTTGTGCACCAGGATGTAAATCAAGAGTTTATTCTCAAGATTTTCGCCGATGCTACGGAGTTCGTGCATCTGAGCGAAACAATCCTTGAGTGAATTTTCGCAGCGTGTGTGTTTCTGTAGTATTTCGTTTTTCAATATGGCAGAATCAACCTAATAAGCAACCGGGGCGACGGGGAGGCCGTAAGCGACAAGGCAGACGAGGCAGAGCAAGGCGTTTTATACTCAAATGTGACCTTCTGGGCTTCAAGAATACTCGTATTCTATATTAGAATTGTGCCAGCGCAAAATAACGAGGTCCTATTCTGGAAAACCTGGTATACAGGAACGCCATTGTAGCTCTCCTGGAGACGAGACTGGGTGTGAATTCACTTCATGTAGCCGGCTTCTAATGTTTCTACAACAGGCGACACCTGGGAATGGCGATTCTCATTCGCGACAGTTTAGTGGTTTCAGAGCTGGACATGTCGAGATGGGACAGTGACGACATACAAATACAGGCGGTTTTAGTTCAATCCGGTGTACCATTCGTGTTGATTAATGTTTATGCCTGTAACGGAGTATGGATTTCACGAAGTGGCAGTACTTAAGTGACATATGAGGTCACGAGAGGAATGTTATTCTCTGTGGCGATTTCAACGCTGAAGGTAGATCACGGGGAAATACATCTTCCAACGCACAGAGGGAGAAGCTCGAGGCTGCACTTGAAACTATTGACTTGGTTTGTATCAATATTGGTTATGTCACCAGGACAGCAAGTCGTCCAGGTGAAAAGGACTGTGTTATTGACCTGACTCTGGTTTCTCCTTCACTCACTACAGTGTGTAGATGGGGTGTCCTAGGGTATCACATTAGTGACCACCAGCCTTGCGGCATATTGGTGGAGAAAGGCAGAACCAGACAGCCCAAGTCAACAGTCAAGGGTTTCCAGTATGCCAGTACAGGGAAAGATGTGGTGAGTAAAATAAGTCGCGACAATCGCAGAAGGCTTCATGGCAGAAAAAAGGCTGGGAGCAGCCACCTTGGTGGAATTTGGAGGTGGAAAAACCCCTGGGTGGATAAGCGTAGTGCTGTTAGGAAATAGCAAAATGCCAAGAAAAACAGAGTTGCCCATCCTAGTCTTTGTGTGCACTTAGAAAGAGAAATGCACACACAAGTAAGCTACTTGAAAAAACTAGGTAAGGTGGTTAAAAGTAAAAACTGGGCAAAGTTATGTCGAAGAGTAAGCACAGACAAGTCACTGAAATTGTTCTGGCGACTACATAAAAGCATGAATGAGGTAGTCAAGAATTAGAGTATTCCTGATTTCTAAGGTGCTGACCTCATCTGGCAGAGGACTCACGATAATAAAAATAAAGACCGCTTCCAACGCTATCTGCAGCAGAGCATCAGACAGACATGAGAGTCCGAAGGAATTTACCTCAGATAGTTCTAAGGCCCAGAACATTACAAATGAAGACACAGTGACAGTAAAAGAGATCAAGGCGATCAAAAATGATCAAACGTTCGACGATAAAAAAAAACAGCGCTCCGCGGCAAGATGGCATAAGGTATGACGACACCAATATGTGTACCGACAACGAGCTAGAGGAACTAGCAGACATGTACCGCCATAGACCATCCCGACGACGATGACTAGGATCTGCAGCTTGAGCTTCGCACGGGATATACTCACCTCGAGGCCAATGGGATTCTTATCAGGTTAACCAACATGGGCAAGGCGTTTGTGAGTTATCAGGCCTGCAAGACGGTCATACGCCCCAACAAGACTCCTATTGTGACCTACCAGTCATTTCTGAAAATGCAGTGCGCCAAGTCTCTCTTCTATGCCGTATCGGTGACTGAGGCTAAAGTCCAGAGAACTAAATATTGCTTGAAGGCTGTTACAGAGTGTAATGCCGACCTTGATATGCTAGGTAAGCCTCCTAAGGAGTCAACCATCTATCTCGAGTTAGAAATTGGGGCTGAGGTGCAGACTGAGGTTGTCGCAGTCCTTCATGGGGTCTCTATTAAATGGAGTGCGTCAACACTCCCCAGGCATGTTGCTCTCGTAATCACGTCTGCGTCCGACGGGACGTAGGCGGACCGGGCAACAGAGACGGACATTATAGTTGAGCTCGGTGAGGTTGCGGTGGATGAAATCATATTTAATACCGTTACTGCTTTTGTCCGGCTTTTGTTCACTACAGGGCCGATTAGCACCGTTCGCATTGAACATTTAATATCTCAGTTGAAGAAGTAGGTTTGACGCGCAAAGAATAATTTTGCTCTATACCTCATTTGATACTAGTGACGGCGGTACCTATCGCATTCAAGAGCTTACTCGTCTTCGGAAGTCTCTGGAAGATGAAAAGGACAAACGGGCTGCACTGTATAAAAAATATCGGCGTGCCGTTAATGCATTAGACGCTGTGGACAGCGTGATGCTGGCGGCTAGTCTTGGTATGGGTGTGGGGGGTGTTGAGCTTCTTACCACCATTATCGCTGCCCCTGTAGTTGTCGGGCTCGAGATAGCTGCCCTAGCTTGTGGAATCATGTCCGCTGGGAGCAAGCTAGCGTCCCGCAAACTAACATCGAAAGCAAAGAAACACGATGAAATTTGCACTCTGGCGACGGCTAAGCTTTCCAGTATAGCCGACCTTGTTTCAAAGGCTTTGAATGATGGGAGAATTACAGACGTGGAGTATAAAATAATTACAGCTGAAGAAAAGAAATTTCACCAATTGAAAAAAGATATTCGGAGCAAGGCGCCGGCAGATCTGGACGAAGAGACAAAAAAAATCTCTCATTCTGAAAGGAAGAGACGAGGCACGGGCAGAATTCGTAAAAGCTATAGGGTCGAAATAACATGTATACATGATCAGGACAGTTTGGAACCACCCCCCCCCCCTATTCCACCGAATGATCCGCCACTGGATTTCAGTAATGCGCGGAAGGATATACTCCTCAGATAAACAATGTACAATTCTGAGGTGTGTATGAACATTTTTTCCATTGCCTTTTTTCCTCCTCCTGTTGTGTGTGACACGGCTTGGGTTGCTCGCACTGGTGATTGCCCCGACGAAATTTGAGCTATAGCTTAGCCACACCTATTCATCTTGGTATAGCGGTTGGTCCTCTGGTTTATATTGAGGATCTAACTTCAGCCCTTTATAGAGTAGCAGCTTGATGCCAGTCGTCTTTTCAAACTTCCAAACCATCCTATGAAGCGCGTCTAGTGTGCAACGCTCACACATCTCATATGGTTTCCTAACACCCCTGTCACAGAATATGCACTCTTCTATCACCTCGCCCCGCTTTGCCTGCTCATCGTGCCGAGAACAATACAGGCCGATGCATGGGCGGCCGCAATGAAGTTCTGTGCCGAGCTTCGGCCACTCACATCCATAGGTCTCCATCTGTATGTGCCCAATAAGTCAACCTCTAATTCGACGCGCTGCCCGGCGACCCCTAATATTTCTGGGAGGGGGTCCTGGCTGTTGCAATTTGTGTTGGTGGTGCTCGACGAGAGAGCGTGCCCGCTCGCCGAGTGCTCCCGTTCGTATTCGCATGTTTGTAGTGGTGCGCATCTTGATGTGGCTGGTTGGTACCGCTCTAATTGTGTATCGCGTATTGTCATCATACGGCACCACCTTTTTTTTTTTGTATGGATCGCCCTGAACGGATCCTTTACGCTCTGTTTACAGTGGACGCGAAACCACAGCGAATTAAAAAAAGAGAATTAAAAAAATGCAAATGTCGGCTTTGTGATTCGTTACCCCACCCCTCTCAGAGGATGACAACAACCCGGGTTTTTATGCACACAACTTGCCATCCTCCAAGAGATGTGAGGTGTGTTGGTTAAACCACATATATAGAGATGAGACGACCCCCTTGTTGGTTGCTAATCGAAACGACATACTAGCGAACCTAGAAGGTGCCCCATCCGCACTACGGCAGCCTAGAATATTGAATGGATAACCCGGGTTTGTGCATGCAAACCATTCAATTTCTAGACCTGCTGGAGTGTGATGTGGTTTAACCAACTCGCCCACGCGGCCGACCTAGGTAACAGCAAGATTTTGTGGCTATATATGACTGTTTATATTAAAATATGTAGTCAAGTATACATTTGGCTATAATTTTGTACATACAATATTTTCAATGTATATTATAAAAGCAAAGAACTTCCATCCATCCATCATGTGCCATGCCGGTAAGCGTGGGCGGTCATGTTCTGCCATCTCACTCGATCACCAGAGTCGTGGATCAGCTCCGTGTTTCTGTCTCGACCATGCCACAAGGCCAAGCCATCCAGGTACTTGCTTATAGGTCTTCCCCTTGGTCTGTTCCCCTCGATCTTACCAGTTGTCACCAAATTCTCCAATCCATTTCTTCTCATAACCTGCCCAAAAAATTTTAACTGTCTACGTCTAATTTCTCTAATCAATTTACGATCTTCATTTGTTTCTTGAAGGACTTGTTCATTGGTCTTTCTGGCTGTCCATGGTATTCTTTGCATTTTCCTCAGAAACCACATCTCTACAGCCATCAGATGTTTTTCAGCCTGACTGCTCATTGTCCACGCTTCACATCCATATAAAAGTACAGGTTCAAAGAACTTCAGGATGTTATAAAAGCAAGATTTTGTGGCTATATATCATTTCACCCTATATCACCCTCGCTGGCTCAGCTCGCAGTGATTAATTTCCACGTCGCATGTTGGCTGGGGAAATAAGCGCGCTGTGTGTAGCCGTGTGTTCTGTTAGCAGCACATTCTGTTACCAGTTGTGAGGGAAAATTATAGCCGGCCGTTTTTTCGTGTCTGCAGGCGTGTTACTAAAATATATCACACCGGCTTGAGTCACCTTTAGGAGATATATAATTTTGGAATTAAAGGCTATGAGAAATATATCGAGTCAGAATGATAGTACCGAGGCGAGCCTCTCTTGCTGGGGTCGGTTCAGACCCCCTTAGGCGTGCGAATTGGGGTCGGTTCGGACCCCCTATTCGAGCCCTTAGGGGGGGGGCGACTGGGGGTCGGTGCGGACCCCTATTCGACAGTCCTTAGGGTGGTGCTAGGGTGGCGGTATCGGTGCCCAACGCTGGGGTGTGGGGTGGTGGTATTGGCGTGACCCCGGATATACTACTTATATATATATATATATATATATATATATATATATATAGAGAGAGAGAGAGAGAGAGAGAGAGAGAGAGAGAGAGAGAGAGAGAGAGAGAGAGAGAGAGAGAGAGAGAGAGAGAGAGAGAGAGAGAGAGAGACGAAAGAATCATGACAATTAGAATTACAAAACAGGCAATTACTGTATATATGTACAAATATATGCACCATATACTACTAACAAACATAAGAAACACAGCGAGGAGTTCTTCAACGATATCCATGACGTACTAAATAAAATAGAGAAATAGGATTACACCATATTTATGGGAAACTTCAATGCAAGACAAGGACGTAACAGAACGGACATGAAAAACATCTTGGAGCATTTGGAGACCAACACAATGGGGGAAAATGATATTGAAGGTAGACTGATAGAGCTATCAATCAATCATGTGCCATGCCGGAAAGCGTGGGTGGTCATGATTCGCCATTTCACTCGATCACCAGAGTCGTGGATCAGCTCAGTGTTCCTGTCTCGTCCATGCCATGTGGCCAAGCCATCCAGGTATTTTCCTCTTCGTCTTCCTCTTGGTCTGTTCCCTTCGATCTTGCCAGCTGTCACTAAGTTCTCCAGTCCATTTCTTCTCATAACATGTCCAAAAAATTTTGACTGTCTACGTCTAATTTCTCTAATCAATCTACGATTTTCATTTGTCTCTTGTAGTACTTGGTCATTGGTTTTTCTATCTGTCCATGGTATTCTTTGCATTTTCCTCAGAAACCACATTTCTGCAGCCATCAGGTGTTTTTCAGCTTGACTGTACATTGTCCAAGTTTCACATCCATACAAAAGAACAGGCTCTATGTATCCCCTCAACACTCTTTTCTCGTTTCAATTGACATCATTTTATTGGTCAGAATGTTTTTCATCTTGCTAAAGACTACTTTCGCCATGGCGACTCTTGTTCTAATCTCTTCAAGGCATCTGCCATCAGATGTTATGACTGTTACGAGATAATTGAATCGATTCACTTGTTGAATAATATTCCCATTTACTTGTATATTACATTGTGGTACTTCGTTCTTCCTAGTGACGACCATAACCTGTGTCTTCCTACAATTTAATTCCAGCCCCAGCTGCTCACTGTGTACAACAACCGCATCTACTAATTGTTGCAGATCCTGTGCATTGTCTGCAATCAATACTGTATCATCTGCATATCTAATGTTATTTATGTGTCGTCCTCCAATGCTGATTCCATTTAGGTCTTCTACATTTCTGAATATATTTTCACTGTATAGGGAAAAAAGATCTGGAGACATTACACATCCCTGCCTAACACCTCTCTTAATAGGTTGATATTGTCCTACTTCATTATCAATCCTTATGGCAGCTTGTTGTTTCCAATATATGTTTTTTTATAAGTCTAATGTCTTTCCCATCAATTTGTAGATCTGCAAGCATATCCACAATGTTGACATGTCTAACTCTATCAAAAGCCTTTGTGTAGTCAATAAAGCAAAGATGTATATCCTTGTTTACTTCTAAAGCACGTTCAATAACTGTTCGCAGCATATACACAGCATTTACTGTACCCTTTCCTTCTACAAACCCACATTGTTCTTCCCCTATTTCAGGTTGTATTTTCTTCCTCACTCTTTGCATGATAATTCGTAACAAAATCTTTGTGATGTGACTCATTATACTAATTGTTCTATGTTGATCACATTCTAAGGTTCCTGATTTCTTTGGGATTGCAATAAATACAGAATTACATAATTCAGAAGGTATATCTCCAGTATCATATAATGTGTTCAGCAGTCAAGTGACTTGCTCTAGTCCAAATTCTTCTTAAGCTTTAATAAATTCTGTTGTGATGTTATCTGCACCGTGGGCCTTGCCAGCTTTCATATGCTTAAGAACATTTTGAACCTCCATCTTTAAAATTGCTGGTCCTTCATTATTAAATCTAACAGCATACTGTTCCTCTCTGTTATCATTATACAGGTCTTTCACATAATCTGTCCTTACATGTAGAATCTGATCTTTTTCTATTATGATTTTGCCATCTTTAGTTTTTAGACAGCCTGTTGATGTACTTGTTCTTTTATTAGTAAGTTCCTGAATTCTTTTGTGCACTAATTTGGTATTTTGACTGTTGTGTTGTTTTTCAATTTCTAAGCACTCTTCCTCAAGCCATGATTCTTTTGCCTTCCTACATAATATTCTGACTTGTCTGTGAATTTCTTCATATTTGGCAGGATTATTTTTGTTGAGTCTTCTTGTTTCCATTAAGTGTAAAATTTCCTCAGTCATCCATTTCTTACGACCCACCTTCTTTAATTTTGGAATAGTTGTTTCTGCAGCCACATTGATTGAATTCTTTAACATTTCCCATTGATCATCCACATCCTGGAATAGGATCTCTAGATCAGACAATATTTCAAATCTGTTCTGTACTTCTATGTTGAATTTGTTTTGTATTTCCTTGTCATTACTCAATGTACACAAGTCATATTTAGTGTTTCCTGTTATATACTTGACTTTCTTCAGCTTTATCCTCAATGTTCCTGTGAGTAGTCTGTGGTCACTATAACAATCAGCACTGGGAACTGTTTTTGCTACTGTTAGCGCGTTTCTAAATCTTCTGCTAATGAGAATGTAGTCAATCTGGTTTCTAATCCTGCTATCAGGACACCTCCAGGTCCATAATCTTCTAGGGTGTTGCTTGAACCAGGTGTTTCCTACAATCATTTCCTGTTCTTTTGCCCACTCTACTAGTCTGTATCCTCTTTCATTTCTCTCTCCTAAACCATAGTTTCCTACTGTGTATCTATCCTCTTGATTTCCTACTTTTGCATTGAAGTCCCCTATTATGATGTTTATTTCTGAATTTTTACATTTCTTTAAGGCAGACTCTATGTCACTATAAAATTCCTTTACACTATCTTCACTGGACTCTCCTGTTGGGGCATATACTTAAATAACATTTATGTTAAAAGGTCTGCCACTCAATTTAACTAGTAGAACTCTGTCCGACACGGCCCAATATCCCTGAACAGACGTTGATGTTTTCCGGTCCAAAATTATTGCCACTCCCCTATGTCGATCTTCACCTCCAGAATAAATAATCTTAAAATCTGTATGTATCTTGATGCCTTCTCCTGTCCATCTCGTTTCGCACATACCTAATATATTAATTTTTTCTCTTTGAATTTCTTGTGTTATGTTCTCTAATTTTCCGTCGTTGTTTAACGTCCTAACGTTCCATGTTCCTAATTTTAATGTCTCTGTCCTTGTCTTGCGATGATCAGTCTTTAAGCGAATCATAATAAACTAGGCACTTTCAAAGAGGTAGTTTGCCGTTGCTTTCCTCTATGGCAGTGACCATACTGGCCTGATGACCGCAACCATTGTCTCTCGAAAGAGATCCTCTGCTTGCCGTCGCGAAACTCGAGACCATAACCAACAAATATCTGTCGGCTGCCCTCAAAATGTCATCCACCACCTGCCTTCCGTGGCTTCTTTTGAACACTTCCAATAAACGAACACGAAATAACATCACATAATCCAAAGGAAAAACACTATCCACACGAATTCCACGGGAGTTTCCATAGGAAATCCACAGAAAAACACTGAACAGCGTCTCCCCTAAGAACAACGAGTCATCGCGTCGCCATTATACCGGAAGAGCTATGCAGCTCTATATAACAACCACGTTTTATAAACACAAAGTCTCACAAATATACACCTGTTACAAATGGAACGATCTAGATATCAAAAGCCAAATTTATTTTATATCAACAAGAAATGGCAGAAAGATAAACATATTAGATGCAAGGGCAGTACCCAGCTGACACAGACCACAAAGCAGTTATTAGCACAACAAAAACCAACAGAAGAAGAAAGCAAAGATCAGCAAATGCATGCGAATGAGTAAACTTAAAAAATCTCAAAGCCCAGGCAGTGAGAAATACTTATAAGAAAGAACTAACTGAAATCTTTACAAAACTACCTATAGAAAAAGAAAAAAAACCAATGGAAGAAGGGACGATATTCAAATCAAGAATTTTAAATACTGTAAAAAATAACACGTGGAATCACGAAAAAGACCCCCCCCCCCCCCCCCCCCCCCCCCCCAAAAAAAAATAAAATAAATAAATAATAAATAATAAATAAAATAAAACGCAAAACACCTGTTAAGTAAACAGTTGATGGAACGCCGATGTGAATAAAGTTGTAAGAGACGAAAAAAAATATATAAAAAGTGGTGAAGGTAAAACAGGAGTCATTACATATTGTAAAAAAAACCTAAATAGGTTATAATCTGCCAACCCTTCCCCAATCGTGTTCTAACCCATGTTGAGAAATAGGAGTAGGAGACGTTTGGAAACCGAGTATATGTGCTGCAATCTTCACGGGGACAATTCTATACATCCTACTGAGCCAAGCCTTCAAAAGGAATTCCTCGACTCTCGGGAGCTATGTAGTCAAAATTTCGAATTCCCATCATAAATTCGTGCAAACTACATCAGGTATCGTGTAAAAATCAACAAATACACCTATGCATCAAAACCATTGAAATCATTCAGAGGTCCCCGGATGGCTCTTTCACCCTTTCGACCTCTCCTGATCGGGATCAGGTAGTTTACCTCGGAAACGGAGGGGAAAATATCACCGGGACCGACTTTATAGAATAGCAAGAAGACATGCGAAAAGAATAATAAAGAGATAAAAACAAAAAGACTGGGAGGAATTTAAAGAAAACGTGAATAAAAACTACAAGGAGGCAACTAGAAATTTCTACAAAAGACAAGTGCAATGAGAATCACAGCAGAATTCTTTGACCCAACTGAAATAATTAACAGCGAAGCAAGAGAACCAATAAGCAAACAAAAACAAATACACTGTCGACAATCCGTCCGAAAACAATCGGCGAAATCCGAAACCGACGAAAACCGAGGCAATTATTCCCATATGCATCTTCTTCTTCCTCTTTCGTTTGCCTGACATATGTCTATAACTGCAATGTTGTCTCTTGTATGAATCTAACAGTCTTTCTTAGTTCACTCAGCGGTCCATAGAGTTTATCTTCCACTGTTGTCTCTCTAGGCCAGAAGGCTCGTCTGGATATGTTGTAGTTTGGGCAGTCCTGGAGTATGTGCTATGCTGTCTGCGACGCCAAACCACATGTGCACATGGCTGAGTCACCAATCTTGAATTTTGTATACATGTGGTTGCGTAATCTATGTGTCCTATTGTGAGGCGCAGAATAATGACCTGTTCTGGTCTGTCCATAACGTTGTAGTTGTCTTGAGCAGGTTTTGGTGGCCTTCTGACTGATTTGATCATTCTTTTCTTTTGGTGGCATGTAATGTGCACACCAGGCTGTTCTTCTTTTGCTCCTTCCTTAGCCAATCGATCAGCTCTGTCGTTTCCGGGTACTCCACAGCGGGATGGTATCAACTGTATGGTGACCTTATGCTGACTGCTAAGTTCAGAAAGTAGTGTCCTTAGAACTGACAATTTCCCAGACAGGAGCGCCTCTATTACTGATTTTGCATCTGTCAATATCACTACAGGATGTGTACCATGGCTGGTATTTTGTATGAATCATGTAAATCAAATTAATTCGTTATAGACTGTCCAATATACATATCAAAAATACATTTTATAGAGAATAAATATAGTATGTAATACTGTTTTTTCGGCCCCAGACTTGTCCTAATTCGCACCTTCGCCGTGCCTAGTAACACTATGTATGCCAGTGCGCCTCTTTAATTTTTTCAAACCATCCTCTGCTGGCCTTAAAGTCACTAAGTACACTAGCAATCGTCCCAGGCATTTTCTTAATGAGATCGGCATCCAACAGTCTGACTTTTTCACATATGACTGCCTCCAAAACATGATCGCCATTTAATTGGTTTTGATTTATCCAAATTAATAATAATTGCCCGACATCATCAATTGTTTATCTTTCGCTACATTGGCCTCCTTTATTGCTTAGTGTTTTTTTTTTTTTTTAAAGCCAGAAGGGAACGTAGCAGAAGCAGAATTACAAGACCATTTGAACAGTTTACACAAAGTTTGTACGGAAAGAACATAACATGAAAATTAGCATCAGTAAAACAGAATTAATGCCTATAATCAAAGAAGAAAAACAACAAAGAATCATTTAATTTAATAGAGCACCCCATAAAACAAGTAAAGAGCTTCAACTACTCAGGAAATATGATATTATCAAATGGCAAATCAGAAGGTGAGATCGAAAATAGATGCAATAAGGCAAACCAACTCACAGAACAAGTGGCACCAATACTAAAGAACAAACATGTATCAGTAGTTACTAAGAGAGCACTCTACAACACAGTTTTCCTACCAGATCTATGTTACCTTCTCTCCGCTAGCCTACGGGGACACCCTTGGGCAAGGTGGAGTACCCGTTTAGCCCCCCGATAAGGGTTACGCTCCCGGGTAACAACAATCCATCCAGGAGACGGAAAACTCCAAATATAAACCCCCAAGTTCAAGGTGGACCAGCGTGCTAAGGAACTGGATGGCCATGGGTTAACTGGTCGTGAACGTTGGACGTCTGACAGGCGTGCGGGGCGGCACCAGGCGTATGGACTCCTGCGGGACATCCCCTGCCTCTTCCCTAGCAAGCAGGCAATGCTAGGGTGACCGTTTATTTCCTGCAATTTCCAAACTTTGCCTATGGATTTATTTAAACATGGGAATCGTCGCCGGAGCTACGGAGCACGTGCTCTGCGCTTGACACCCCTCAGAGCCTAGCGAAGAGAGAGTGAGGAGGAGAAGACGAGGAAATGGTGTGAGACGACGGCATAGAAATAGGAGGGCAGGCGCCAGGAGATCAAGACAAAAAGTGGAGAGACTAGGTTTCAACTATGTAAGAGTGGGATACTGGAATTGTCGCAGTGCCAGACAGAGAGGTCCTGTATTGGAGAGACTAATATATGATTTTGACGTCCTCATGCTCCAGGAGCTAAATACAGACAAATACCATTGCCCTGGGTACGCCAGTTATATAAACCCTACTGGGCAGAAGAGACATGGACAAGGTCTGCTGGTGAAGGAAGGAGTTAAGCAGGTGGTACTCGACTTGAGTCTGTGGAATCACAGTGCAAGAGAAGTCCAGGGTATACAAAAGGAGATTTGTGGCTTAAGTTGGAACATCATAAATGTATATGCCACAGTGGACTGTTTTGTCAGAAAGGAACATTGGGACTGGCTTAAGGAACTGGAGGAATTACCAGGTGATAGGCTACTCATATGTGGAGACTTCAATGCAAGGAACAGAGATTGGGACAGTAGTGGAGAAAACCGACAGGGAATTGCCCTTGCAGATGCCATGGTGGACTCCGATGTGGTCTGCATAAATGATGGTAGGCCGACAAGAATGGCAATGAGGCCTGGCGATGCAGACACAGCTATTGACTTGGCACTTGTCTCCCAGTCAACAGTCCTTGATATAAAGTGGAATGTTTTGAATGACCATGGGAGTGATCACATGCCATGCTCAGTCCTGATCTCTAAACCCAGGAAAGTTAAAGCTGGGAGAGCGCGCAAGACCTTCCGGTATGAGTGGACAGATTGCCTTTTTGGACGCCTCAGACAAGGGGCATGCAACAGGACTGTTAAAACTCCCTTTTTGCAGCCCCCATGGTGGACCCCAGAAGTAGACAATGCTTGGAAAGCAAAGAGAGCTGCAGTGAAGCAGCTAAAGAAAGTGCGACAGACACTTCGAAGCTCACGAGAGGAAGTGGACACAGCAGAAAATGTCAAGAGAGACAAGGTGGAGGTTTTCAAGCGCTGTGCTGCAGAGGCCAAAAAGGCAAAATAGGAATGTTTCATGAAGGAGATCGGAGGTGATAAAACACTGCAAACATTCTGGAAACTTCACAGGCAAATCCAGAGAAAAGATCGGCCGATGATAGTGGGAACAATCTATAGAGATGATGGTGTGCGCGTGACAACAGACAAAGAGAAAAGGGAGGCGTTTCTCCAGAGATTTTTAGAGCAGACCATTCATAATGATGCGGACACCAGGGATGCAGTTAGAGAGAAGCTATCTGGCACAACGAAGAATATGCAGTATGAAGACATCATACGGGTGGAAGATGTTAAACACATTTTGAAAAAGGCAAAAGACACGGCACCAGGGCCCGATGGGGTCAGGTATGGCCACATAAAAGGTTTGAGCGCAGCAGACCTGGAGGAGATGACCGACTGCTTTAAACAGAGCATTAGGACAGCATCAGTATCGCAGGATTGGGTGCACAGCTATCTCATTCCTCTCCCAAAACCATTCAAGGATCAGTCAAAGCTTAGCGGCTTTAGGATCATCACCCTTCAAAATACATTTGGGAAGGTTTTAGAGAAGATAGTCGCTGTTAAGCTGCAAGATTTTTTGGAAAGGGGGAAGCTTCTTCCAAGAAGCCTGGGGAGCTACAGGCCAGGAAAAGATACCTGATCTAATGCAGCCACTTTTGCCTTTGATGTTTATGAGGGGTTCCAGAGTAGACAGGAAACGATGGCGGCGGCGCTTGATCTCGAGGATGCGTACAATAGAGTTCGATATGATATTTTGATGACCGCACTGATGGAGAAGGGGGTCAATCCCTGGTTGGTGAACTGGATAGCAGCCGTCCTGCACTCTCGTCGGGTTGCTCTCCGTCTGGGCGCATGGACCTCAGAGCCACATATGTTAACCCCGGGACTGCCACAGGGATCTGCAGTCTCACCGGTGCTCTTTAATGTGTATACGAGCAAGATTGCAACCCTAGAAGCACCAGGGGTTGGAAGAATACTAACATTTGCAGATGATATTCTTGCATATAGGCAGGGGAGAGATAGGGAGCAAACAGCCCAGGAGTTACAGGCGACAGTAGATAAAGTGATTGACTGGTGCACAGAAATGAGTGCTGTCATCCACCCGGAAAAGGCGGCTGTTTTGTGGTGCTCTCTGGACAACAGGATTGTAAGAGCTGATGTCCCAAGCCTCGCGATAGATGGTAGAAATGTCAGCAGAGAGAACAAACTGAAGTATCTGGGGATCACATTTGACAGGAGCCTATCCTTCAAGGACCATGTGGAGACGGTCGTGACAAGAACTCAAAAGGGACTCAATGCACTTAAAACTATGGCTGCAATGGACATAGAGCAGAGAATGCTTTTCACACTATACCAGCACTTGATCCTCTCAGTAATTGATTATGGATTAGGTCTGCTCACTGTCTCAGAGAGTCAGCTGGTGAAGTTAGAGCGCATACAGAACGAAGCTATGCGGGTCATTCTGGGATGCACTAGAGACACCCCAGTAGTGTGTATGCGTTACATCCTTGGTCTGCCGACTGTTGCTGGTAGGCTCAAGGTGATGCAGGCGAAGGCATACCTCAGAGTAGCTGCAGACACAGACCACCCACTGCATGAGGCGCTGGACGCAGTTAAGGGTCAGCGACTGATAAGAGGGAAATCATGGATGGCTCAGGCGGAGGATACGATCAGACAGGTGTGCCCCTTGGAGAACATTAGGCGTGGAGAGGAGTGGGTCAGAGTGCCAGCGGAGCAGTCAGACTTGTGCAGAGTTATAATCACATTAAGCCGGGAGTGCAGGGAGTGGCCAGCAGGGGCCACGGAAGTGGAAATCCAGCAACTAATTCAGGACAATGCTCACTCGAGTGATGTGATTATCTACACAGATGGTTCGGTGTCAAGAGGTGAGAGAAGTGGCTGGGGGTTCATAGCCAAAGCTAATGGTCGATGTTTGGGGCAGGAGAGCCTGGCATATGATACCACAACATCCAGCTTAAGAATGGAAGTGGAGGCAGTCACTGCGGCTCTCCGCTGGATGGAGAATACGACACACACACACACATCGTGATTGTAACTGACTCAGAAAGCATGCTGACGAGGGTGAGGACGGGCAGACTTCGTGCGGAGTGGCTTGCTTCGCTTCGGAGGTCACGGGTGACAAGCATCGCCTGGATCTTTTCTCCGGGGCATGCCGGTGTGCTGGGAAATGAACAGACGGACACATTGGCTGGCTCTGCAGAACTTGGTGGAGTATTGATACATGACAAGGCAGACGTGGTTGCGGCCTTGTGGGAGCACGTGCACACCTCGGAGGAGCAAATGGATTACCATGGTCTGGCAAGAATGAGACAACGAGGAATGACGAAGGGATCTGGCCGACGCTCAACGCTCTAAGGAAAGGTGAGACGGACTTATAATCAGATTGCTACTGGTACTATTAGTGTTGGAACTCTTCGCTGGCTGCTGAGGATGGGGACGGAGCACTAATGGGAATGCCCCGAATGCTGTGATGTCGATTCCTAAATCAATCAATAAATCAATCAATCAATCTATGTTACCAGTGCCAAACCTGGAAAATGACAGAAAAAGATAAAAGAAAAATCACAACAGAAATGAGATTCCTGAGAAGAATACTCAGTGTATCAAGAACAGAGAAAATCGGAAATGAAGAAATTAAGACTAAAATGGGGATTATGGGAGCGCTAGATTTTATCAGAAGGAAGCAAGTTAAATGGTTTGCCATGTAACTAGATTACCAATTAACAGTATACAACACCAAGCAATGATGTACAGACCACATGGAAGCAGAAAATGAGGCCGGTCACCTAAACGATGGACAGAGGGAATAACTGCGTCCATGGAAATCTCAATACATGAAGCCCATATACGGGCTATCTCCCGCTGCTAATACTTCATCTCGACACCACAAGGTACAAGAGGAACAAGATGAGATGAGATGAGATCTTTGGAAGTGGTTTTAAATAGCTGTGCACCCAATCATGAAGTACTGATCACATCCTGATGCTCAGGCTAAAGTAAGCAGCCATCTCCATAAGTTCTCCATTACTCATAACCCACATGTGGGGATACCTAATCTCATCGGGCTCTGGTAAGGTAATATTTGCTTTCCTCGATACATTTTTCATATATTCCAGCTGTATGATATCTTCACAGTAAGTATTTTTAATGGTATATGATTGATCCTTTCTAACCTCCTCTCTGATGTCCCCATCATTCTGATCTGTCTGTGCTATAAATCTTACCAGGAAAGCGTCCCCTTTCTCTCTGTCTATTGTCACGACACGACAGTTCATGATTCTCTAACTCTAGTAGACTGTCTTCTACTATAGGTACAGAACCACGGAAGCCGCCACATTAGACAACATCAATATGCGGACTGGAAGACGACTGTAAGAGTGCATCGTGTTGGCGTAAAATAGAGCGTGCTACAGCGCCGACAGGACACTTTATGATGATGCCAATCTCGTCACATAAAATGGACATTTTCTACTGATATATTTAACTCAGACTCTGGTATATCTGGAAATGGTTAGATTGCATGTTAAAAATGTAGCAGCTTAAATGTTTATTCCTTCAACTAACAATTGCTTGTGAGCTAGTTTCACCCCTGAACACCACTTGAATAGCATTATTCTCACATGGTACTGCACCGCGTAGTTAACGTCCAGCCACTTCAGTTCATCGTTTTGTTGCGAATGTTGGCACCATGAGCAGGTATTACTTGCATATCAGGTATTGCACACTTTAAAGGGGTATTAATATAAGGGAGTTGTCTATAATCAATAAGTACGAATCAATATATCTCATCATATCTCATCTCATCATGCCCATCTTGTACCTTGCGGTGTCGAGGTGAAGTATAAGCAGCAGGAGAGTGCCCGCTTATAGGCTTCATATATCGATATTGTCATGGACTCTGCTATACCCTCTGTCCATCGATACGTCGTCGGTCTCTCCCTCTGCTTCCATTTGGTCTTACACCATTGCTTGTTGTGCTATACTGTTAGTTGGTAACCTACTTACATGGCCAAACCATTTTATTTGCTGCCTTCTAATAAAATCTAGCGCTGCTATAACCCCCACTTTATTCCTGATTTCTTCATTTCTAATCTTATCTCTTCTTGATACATCTTCTTAGGAATCTCATTTCTGTTATTGTGATTTTTCTTTGATCTTTTTCTGTCATTGCCTAGGTTTGGCATTGGTAGCATAGAGTTGGTAGGAAGATTGTGTTGTATAAAGTGCTTTCCTTCTTAGTAGCTATTGATAGATGTTTGTTCTTGAGTATTAGTGCCATTTGACCAATGAGTTGGTTTGTCTTATTGCATCTATTTTCGATCTCGTCTTCTATTTCCATTTAATGATATTATACTTCCTAGGTACTTGAAACTCTTTACTTGTTTCAGGGGATGTTCGTTTAGGTGAATTGTTGTTGTTTTTACTTCTTTAGTTATGGAGATAAAAACTCCGCCGCGGAGTAAACACGACAGGGGGTTACTGATCGTCAGAAGCGTACCCCTTCCCCAAGTGTTTCGAACCATTAAACTCTTAACACTCTCTAGGGGCGGTTCTGTCCGGGTCATGACTTCGGGCGTTATTCCCCTGCCGTGAAGACGTTCGGTCACATTCGTTGTCCCTGCTGTTGTGCTTGTACCTTCGCTGTTATTATGTCCATTCTCAAGCCTTCCCTTCCTCGGTGAGGAGAGTCCGTACAGCCTGTGCTTGCCCCTTATCACGTGTGGTCGTGGGGAGCCAGCTTCTTCCCCAGCCACGGCATCTATCGCCTCCATTCGTCTCCGTTGCCGTGTTCCTTCTCCGTGCCACGTTCACGGCGCCGCTCTCTACTATAGTCTGTCCGGAAATTAATGCCGTCATTCACGATCAATTATTTTGAAAACTGTCTGTTGCATCGTTATGAAATTTTTCCAGCCGTCTTAAATTTACCCCCACCCAAGGAATATGTCTTTGAAAGGTCCAAAAACAACTTAAATTATTGAAAGCGGCGACATTCCTTTGATCTTTTGCTGAACAACTAGTGATTTCTCGCTAACGAAGTTATTTTTACGGTAATGTGAGACATGTCAATTCTGTTGACACACAAAGGCGTATCCGGATTCGTATGAGAGTGGGTGCAATGAAAGAATTAGCTTAAAATCGACAGGGTCGGCTGCATTGCACCGGGTGTTTATCCCATATGGCTCAGTTTCTTTCCGCAGCGCGGAAAGCGTCGCACAAAGCACGAACTCCGTAGCTCCAGCGACGACCCTCGGGAGTCTCCGAAAAAATGCACTCGTGAAATGAAGGACGCGGCCCGGAATCGAACATACAACCTTCGGAGCCTGAGTCAGACGGCTTGACCACTTCATCACGGAGAATCCCGAGAGGGGTGTAATGTAAAGACAGAGAATTTACAGAGGCACGGGGTAAATAATTTGTAAATTAACAGGAAAGTAGAAGGAATATATTTCTTACCTTATTTTTCATTGCCTTCTTGTTTCTTCAGCTGATGCTGATGCTGTAATGTTTAGGGCCTGCAATTCGTCTGAATAGTTGGAGCAAAATATCCCAGTAAGTGTGTACGTAGATTAAGGTCTGCGATCTGCTCATACCTTAATCTGTGTCGGACGATTCCAGTAGGTTGATGATTGCTCTCGGTTGCATAAAATTCAATCCATCCTTTCTCCAATAGTCCTCTTCCTCTTTCAACACATGGTCCTGACGTTTTTTCCAGTAACTTTTATCAATATTTAATAGCGCGGACAGACAGACAGACAGACAGACAGACAGACAGACAGACAGACAGACAGAAGGTAGGTAGGTAGGTACGTAGGTAGGTAGGTAGGTAGGCAGAAAGGTAGGTGGGTGGGTGGGTGGATGGCTAGCTGGCTGGCTGACTGGTTGGGTGGGTGGGTGAGTCGGTCGGTCGGTGGGTCAGTCGGTCGGTAAGTCGGTCGGTCGGTCAGTCGGTCGGCCGGCCGGCAGGCAGGCAGGTAGGTAGGTAGATTAGATAGATAAATAGATAGATAGATAGATAGATAGATAGCCAGCTAGCCAGATAGATAGTATAGATAGATAGATAGATAGATAGATAGATAGATAGATAGATAGATAGATAGATAGATAGATAGATAGATAGATAGATAGATAGATATCGGTAGATAGATAGATAGATAGATAGATAGATAGATAGATAGATAGATAGATAGATAGATAGATAGATAGATAGATAGCCTAGATAGCTAGATAGATAGATAGATAGATAGATAGATAGATAGATAGATAGATAGATAGATAGATAGATAGATAGATAGATAGATAGATAGATAGCTAGATAGATAGATAGATAGATAGATAGATAGATAGATAGATAGATAGATAGATAGATAGATAGATAGATAGATCGGTACGTCGGTCGGCCAGCAGGCAGGCAGGCAGACAGGCATGTAGATAGATTAGATAGATAGATAGATAGATAGATAGATAGATAGATAGATAGATAGATAGATAGATAGATAGATAGATAGATAGATAGATAGATAGATAGATAGATAGATAGATAGATAGATAGATAGATAGATAGATAGATAGATAGATAGATAGATAGATAGATAGATAGATAGATAGATAGATAGATAGATAGATAGATAGATAGATAGATAGATAGATAGATAGATAGATAGATAGATAGATAGATAGATAGATAGATAGATAGATAGATAGATAGATAGATAGATAGATAGATAGATAGATAGATAGATAGATAGATAGATAGATAGATAGATAGATAGATAGATAGATAGATAGATAGATAGATAGATAGATAGATAGATAGATAGATAGATAGATAGATAGATAGATAGATAGATAGATAGATAGATAGATAGATAGATAGATAGATAGATAGATAGATAGATAGATAGATAGATAGATAGATAGATAGATAGATAGATAGATAGATAGATAGATAGATAGATAGATAGATAGATAGATAGATAGATAGATAGATAGATAGATAGATAGATAGATAGATAGATAGATAGATAGATAGATAGATAGATAGATAGATAGATAGATAGATAGATAGATAGATAGATAGATAGATAGATAGATAGATAGATAGATAGATAGATAGATAGATAGATAGATAGATAGATAGATAGATAGATAGATAGATAGATAGATAGATAGATAGATAGATAGATAGATAGATAGATAGATAGATAGATAGATAGATAGATAGATAGATAGATAGATAGATAGATAGATAGATAGATAGATAGATAGATAGATAGATAGATAGATAGATAGATAGATCCCCGCCAGGAGCCGGGCCGAGCCAGCTAGTTTATTTATATAATCACGTTTCATGAAAGAACCCACAGTTTGACGACACCTCTGAACCTACCCCATATAAATTCCCTCAGTCTGCCAAAAGCAAAACCGCGCAGACAAATTTCAAAAATTTGGGGGTGTGTCTTGTTGAAACGGTAATACTCTTAAAATGATGGAATGAGTGCGGGGGCAAAAAAATATATACCGCATATAACCAAACATTGAAATCTGCTGTACAATCTCCAGAACAAAATTTTTTTGTTGGGTGGACATAATTATAAGGTTATATACTAAATCTCATCATTTTCCCTCAATTGGTTACTGAGATATTGAATTTTATACTGAGGCAACAAAAAAAAAAAAAAAAAAACACTATAGGAAGCCGGTTCTACTTTTACGTTTCTGGACCCATCTCTTGGTCTCTGCAGCTGAGTGAGTGCTACTTATGGACGATTACCGCTATGTTATGGAGGTTAGACTTCGGCCAACATTTGCATGGTTTGACTGCACTCAGATTCACTACCCACGCTCGGAAGAAAGGCTAAAGTGCTAACACGAGACGTTGCAAGTTCGTGGTAGCTGGTTAAGAGATTGTTAGTATTTCTGCAGTGTCCACTTCTAACCATAGCCAGCACGAGGCCTTTTCGGCTGCCTCACACGGTTATTTTTGGGCCCGAGTTCTTGCTTGTCCTGCAATCCCATTCGTTTTAGCACATCATACATGGAGAAGGAGACTAGATCTTTGACGCCTTCCTCAACGGCGGATAGCCTGACGGCGTACTCTTCAAGTTTAAGACTCGCGACCATGTCTTCGTACTTCTTCATTTTGTGCGCATGCTGCTCCTCAATATTTGACTCATTAGGGACGGCCAGCTCAATCAGCGTTAGGTTCTTGGCTGACGAGGAGCTAAGTACGATGTCAGGGCACAAGCCAAACTTTCGGATCACCTCAGGGTATTTGCCACGGCCCTTTAGATCCACGGTCAGTTCCCAGTCCCTCGCACCATCGAAAATGGTCGTAAGCGGCAAGTCGTCAGTTCTGCCTTCGTTGACTCCGCGTTGCTGCCCGGCTCGGACAAAGGAAATCTCCATCGGCCTCGTCCTGGTCCCCTCTTTGTTCGCCTTCATTATAGCTACATCCAGTAAGGACTATGTTGTGCCGTACGTAAATTGGCCTTGGGTCAAGGCGACCTTACATGCGGACAATACGTGTCCCGCTGTTTGAACCTTTGTACAGAGGGGACAGAACGGGTCGGTGGCTTTCCCCCTCATTGCCAAGTTGGCAGCTGATGTCAAGACATCGTAGAGGGATCGGACGACGAAACTTAAGCGCAGTGGTGCCATGCGCCATATGTCATTCTAGGTAAGTTATAATCGTTACCTCTATTTTACTTGTGCTAATTTTCATGTTATGTTCCCTACACATTCCGTATAGACAATTCATTTGGTGTTGTAATTCAGCTTCTGATTTTGCTATTAGTGCTTGGTTGTCCGCATACAAAAGTTCTCTAATGTTGTAATTTGCAGATGGTTCCTTTTTTTTGTTCTCTCGTGTGGTGTTCTTGAAGTCTCTATTTGGCTGGTTTCTTTATATAGGTTGTCTATATAGGATACGAACAAGAGAGGGGACAGGACACAACCTTGTTGTACTGCAGATCTTATGGTGAAGGGTTCTGAATGTCCCCCAGTTTTATGCATTCACTGTTGTTGTATAAGCTTCTACATAGGTTTGTTAGATATGTGCTCACTCCATATTGCTTAAGGATTTCCTACAGCTTGTTTCTATCTACTCTATCAAATGTCTTTTGTTGGTCGACAAAGGCTAAATAGAGTGTTTAATTTAATTCGATTGATGTTTCTATAGGTTGTCTAAGAGCAAAAATGGCATCTGTGTATCCTTTATTTTTACTACATCCAAGTTGTGATTCGATTAGTTGGTAGTAGTTCGTAATCTTTTCTCAAGAATTTTGCAAAATATTTTCCTCAGTATGACTCAAAAGGGAAATGCCTCTGTATTGTGTGCAGTCTCTTTTGTTGCTTTTGTTTTCCAAATTGGGATAATTATGGCGTTTCCCCAGTCTCGTGGTGTCTGTTGTTCTACCCAAATATGGTTGAATAGTCTATGTCACCATGTTATTCCTACTTCTCTTGCTGCTTTAATTTGTTCATTTGGTATTTAATCTTGTCCCGGTGATTTTTTTTTTCTTTTCAATGGGACTAATCTGACGGCTTCTATAATTTCTTATTTCGGTATGCCTGATTCTAGTTCTTCATTGGCATCTGTGTCGGTTTTTTGAATTCCTGTGACATCTGATGGAATGTTGAAAAGTTGTTTCGAAGTACTGCTTCCATCTTATTAGGATTTGGTTTTGTTCACTTATTGGTTTTCCAATTTCGCTGTTAATTATTTCAGTTGGGTCAAAGGGTTCTCCTCTGGTACTCATTGCACTTATCTTTGTGTATAAGTTCCTAGTTTCCCCCTTGAACTTTTCATATAGGGTTTCTCCATACTCCTCCCAGTCTTTTTGATGTTTTTTTCTCTTTACTATTCTTTTCACATGTTTCTCGCTATTTTATATTCTATGTAATCATGTTCCTGTTTGCTCTTCAACCACTTTTTATATTGTTCTTTTTGTCTTTTACAGCTTTCTTTACCTCTGCAGTCCACCAACTTGTTATTTTCTGTAACCGTATTTTGCGTTCTATCGTGGTTCCACGTGTAAATTTTGCCGTATTTATAATGATTGATTTGAACATCTCCCATTATTCTTCCACTGTCTTTATTTCTATAGGTAATTGTACAAAGATTTAAATTAGTTCTTTCTCATAATTTTCCCTCATTGCCTCGTCTTTGATTATTTTGTTAAAGTTTACTGATTCACGTGGCTTGTATTTTCCTAGTCTTTGCTTTCTTTTTCTGTTGGTTCTTTTTGTGGCAACAACTGCTTTGTGGTCTGTTTTTATACTCAAGTTGGCCACTGCCGTTGCATCTAATATATTTATCGTTCTGTTATTTTTTGTTAATATAAAATCAGTTTGGCATTTGATCTCTAGATCATTCCATTTATACTAGGTGTATATTTGTAGCTCTTTGTGTTAACAGAAATGAGATTCCTGAGAAGAATACTCTAGGTATAAAGAAGAGATAAGACCAGAAATGAAGAAATTAGGTCTAAAGTGGGGGATTGTATCTGCACTAGATTTTATTAGAAGGCAGCAAGTCAAATAGTTTTTCCATGCAAGTAGGTTACCAAATAACAGTATACCGCAACAAGCAATGATGTACAGACCTGAGGGAAGCAGAGGAAGAGGCCGACTACGTAAACGATGGACGCAAGGAATAACAGAGTCCATGGGAATGTCGATAATGAACTCCATAAGCGGACACTCTTCCGCTGTTTATACTTCACTTCATCGCCGCAATGTACAAGAGGAACATGATGAGATGAGATATGTTTATAGAATGTGTTTGTTATATAGAGGTCGTGTTGGCTGCATAGCTCTATCAGTCTACTTCCATTATAATTTCTTTCTTTTGTTGGTCTTCAAACGCTCCAAGAAGTTTTTCTTTGCCCACTCTGTTATGTCCTTGTCTTTCATTGAAGTCTCCTATAACTATGATGTTGTCCTGCTTCAGTATTTTATTTAGCATGTCATGGATATCTTCGTAGAATTCCTCGAATTCTGTACACCTGTTGTATTTGTTTGTTCTTTTATTCTCACTGTTGTGGTCCTTTCTTATATATATATATATATATATATATATATATAATAGTATTCCTCTTGCTAGCCGTGGTTCAATGACTATTCCCACACCGTGTCTTGCCCTTTCGTGCTGTTCCTCTCCAGAGTAGACAAACGGTGTAACTGTGGATCTCCTTGATCCTATCCCCTTTATTCTGGTGTTCTCTAGACCCATCTGTCCAATTTTCGACTCGACCATTGTTTCTATAAGTTCTTCTTCTTTACTATAAAAACCGCAGACGTTAATCGTGCCTTTTTTTTTTTTTTTTTTTTTTTGAATCGCTGATCTATCTTATAGTCCATTAACATTGCCGGGTCTAAATCCATTTGAGTCAGTTCGTTTATGCTTCTTGGTTTTTCTACGAGCAATATGAAGATCGCCTGCCGGCTTTCTAGACCAGTCGCAGGTTTAGGACAAACATCTGAACATAGGGAGTCCGTCCCCTATGGCGAGCCATAGCTCCGTCAGCCCATTACCTCACGGTCATGGTTTCCCATCTACACCACGTGGAGATGGGGTTGACTTGTGTAGTCTGTGAGTCATCGGCAGGCTACTAATTTCTCCTGGGAGAGGCTACCCGATCCTAACCCTGGCAGTCCACACCTTGTAGACCATCAATATATATATATATATATATATATATATATATATATATATATATATATATATATATATATATATATATATATATATATATATATATATATAATTCACATATGATTGATATATTAATGAAAAACAATATAAGGTTGACTTAATAGCTTAAATTTACTTGCACTTCCAAGTTTATAGTTGTCTCGAAGGTCAGTCTTATTGCGCATGATTGGCAGCAGAATGGCTCTCTCATTTCTATCACGTCTTTCGTGAAGTAGATTATTGTTCATCACCATTGCTGCAAAGTCAAATGCCTGCTCGTATACCTCGTCTTCCAGAATTGAGTTATTCTCCAAAATCAAGCCTAGTTTAGAGCACAAATATATATTGTTAACATGATAACAGACAGAAAATTGCATACAAGTAAAACACAATCTAACATAGGCAAACCGTGCTTAATAATAGTAGCATAATTTATAACGTATAAATATACTCTTGCGAAGACAGGAAAATCTTAGTTGTGAGAAATAACATTACATAAAGATGAGAAAATATAATAGTAATTGCGTGTGGTAAGATGCAGGACAGTGTGTAATGTCATTAATTATTTCAAACACACACAGACAGACAGACAAACACACACACGCACGCACGCACACACACACACACACACACACACACACACACACATAAATATATATATATATCACAACCCACCACCGGCAACGCCGACTGCACCCAAGGCCCACCCACGCCAACACGGAAGCACCACACTCGAGTCCCGCCCTCGCCCGAGCTCGCCAGCAGCGCACATCCCCGACCGGACCCGGAAACAGCCCCGGACCACGCGTGCGAAGCGGGTGTGCAACCACGCGGCACACACCGGACACACCAAACTATCACAACAGAACATCACAACGCCACCCATCGCAGGCTTATATATATATATATCGAGCTGGAGCGGCCGAAGAACTAACCCGGGAGCTGGTTGAATATCAAATGGATATAACAGCAATTCAAGAAATAAGGTGGCCAGGAGAGGGTACTTTAGAGCAAAATGGAATGATTATAATATATGGAGTAAACACCCAAAATAAACATGAATTAGGAACAGGATTTGTCATAAAAAAGAGTTATGGGGGAACGTTTTAAACTTTACAGCTTTTAATGACAGGATTAGTAAATAACGAATAAAAGGTAAATGGAAAAATATAACTATGATTAATGTACATGCACCTACTGAAGAGAAAGAAGATGATATTAAAGAAGACTTTTATAATGATCTGGAAGATGTCATAGAAGAAACCCCCAAACCGGACATCCTGATTGTGCTGGGAGACTTCAATGCAAAAATAGGTAGAGAGCAAACTAATAAAAAAAAGTGGCCGGTATGGAAAGCCTACATACAACTTCAAATGATAATGGATGGAGAGTCATCAACATGGCAGAAGCCAAGGGACTGCAGATTAGCAGTACCAGACTACAAAGAAAGGATATACACAAACAAACTTGGAAATCATGTGACAAGAGAACCTATAATCAAATAAATCACATTTTAATTAACAACAGATTTGCATCAAACATACAGCAAGTCAGAAGTTATAGAGGAGCTGAGTGCCACAGTGACCACTTCTCGTTGGAGCAAAATTTAAAATAAAACTTAAGAGAGCTTTCTATACTAAATTACAAAGATTACACCCAACATATAACAGAGAAAAACTACAAGACATTACAGTCAAAGAGAAATTTACAGATGAAATAAATTGTAAACTTGAAACTCTGCAAAACCCTTCGGAGGAAAGCGTTGCCCAAACTTGGTTGAACATCAAGAATACAATTCAATCTACCGCAGAAGAATGTCTCGGTGTGTTAACCACGCATAGAAAGAACAGATGGTTCAATCAAAAATGTGAGAAGCAGTCATTAGGAAGAAGAATGCCAGACATGTATGGTTAAATGACATCAATAACATCCAAAAGGAAGGAGCATTATAGAAATGAATGTAAAGAGGCTACAAAAATAGTCAGACAGCAGAAGCGAGAATATATGAGTAATATAATCAAAGATATGGAAACTAATCACCAGAAAAATGAATCCAGAAAATTTTTTTAAAGAACTGAAGTCAATGAAACGAGGGCACCAACAAAACACATATGGTTTAAAAGACAAAAATGGGAATATGATAAATACCAATGAGGAAATGTGCAACACATGGAAAGAATATTTTTATTGAATTACTAAATTGTGAAGTTCCAAGTAACATTTTCCCACAGGAAGAGGTTCTAACATGTGAACCACAAACTGAAGAACCTACATTTGAAGAAATCCTATATGTAATCACACGACTTAAAAACAATAAGGCAACTGGGACTGATGGAATTGCTGCTGAATTTATAAAGGCAGATGGCCATGCATTACATCTAAAGCTATACGAACTAATAATAAAAATCTGGAAGACAGAAGAATTACCCCATGACTGGAAAGAGTCATTATTGATACCTATCTTTAAGAAAGGAGACAAGTCCCAATGTGGAAATTATAGAGGAATATCACTACTGTCCACAAGCTATAAGATACTATCCGCAGTATTACTAAATAGAATAAAACCATATTCAGAAGACATATTAGGTGACTACCAGGCGGGTTTTAGACAAAACAGATCAACAATAGATCAAATATTTATCTTACGACAAATAGATGAGAAACATTGGGAATATAAAAGAGATCTCCATAACATTTTTGTGGATTTTAAAAAGGCTTATGATAGCGTCCATAGGAATAGTCTATGGAATGCTATGCAGGAATTTGGAATACCAAGGAAGGTAATCAACATGACCAGACTATGCATGGAAGATAATTATAATATAGTAACATATAAAGGCAGGAAATCAGACCCCTTCCAAATAACATCTGGATTGAAACAGGGTGATGCACTATCGCCGCTACTCTTCAATCTGGCTCTAGAGAAAGTTGTAAGGAAGATAAAGGAGGAATGTGATATTAGAGGAACATCCAAGCTGTTTGGTTATGCAGATGATATAGATATTATAGGGCAAAGTGAACAAAAGACATTGGAAATATTGACTCACTTAAAGG
>JACEFZ010019754.1:0-68403 GCA_014155875.1 Cepaea nemoralis
AAAAGGTTTCCGTTTTTCATAAGCAACGGCAAACTACTGAATGTAAACTTGCCACACAAAAATCACAAACAGCCAAAACAAGCTGGGGTTGACTGTGACATCCTGTAAAGGATATGAAACACACTTTTTAATTCAACCCAAAATATGAGGATGGGAGTGGTATGGTGTAACCTCTCATGTGGAGCTTAGGGAGGGAACGACGTTAGCTTGGATACGATAAACATTGAGCAAATCTGATGATAGCATCATTAGAACATCCTTTCTATGAAACTCACAGGGGAAAAAGAACCAAGGAGACCTAACACCACACATAGGTGTGAATTAGAGGCTGAGATGTATAACATGGTAAGGAAATGGGAGAAGCTGCAGGAGATGGTATCAGATAGGACGGCTTGAAACGAGTTGTTTGAAGACATATGCACAAATGGGGGATGAAGGGAAGCAGTAGTAGTAGAAGACGAAGAAATATCAAGTTACTCAAAGTCGGGTGTATTTCATTGCAAAAGTATCAAGCATTTAAAGCGGTGGCCTGGTCGTGAAGCTTCTTGGGGCTTCCAATACAAATCTCTCTGTAGCTGTATGTCCTGTGCTGCTCCTTTTATCCCACGTTTGCCTACATTGACATCCACTCACGGGTGTTTAAACAATGTTGTCCCACACCTAGCTCTTCCACCTCCCCCCCCCCCCAAGTATTGTGCCCAACTGGAGCTTTCTATGGTTTTCTTCACGTCCTAGGATATGACCTAGCACGAGTCTTTGCTGTACTTTTACTTTAAGAAGTTTTCTTTATCCTGTTATATTTTCCACAACATGTTCATTTATCAATGTTTTAATCCAGCCGGCTCTACCACATCTATTCCTACATTATTAACTTTATGTGAAGACACTTATACAGCCACATTCATTTCATTGTGTGTGTGTAGACTTTTACGGCTTCACTTATAGCTTTATGTTTACATACATTTGTCTCAATGTTGGAGGATCGACTTGCCGAGTGGCTAGAATGCCGGATTCTCCTTCGGGAGACCCTGGTTCGAATTCTCGGTAAATTGTGGAGTTTTTCTTTCTGTCGGGTGCAAACAACTGCCTGCAATAGCCAGGCGGCCGTAATTCCTCAGGCTCAAGACACCCCCCCCCCCCGCCATACTCCGCAAGGTACTAAATTGGCAGTAAATTACATACAGACAGACAGGTCTCTATGTTGGTTTATTTCACATAGTTTTTTCGCATGTTCATAGCGTTTTGACTTAATGAGTTCTAACGAAGAGAATGGTAGATAAAGGTGGGGAGAGATCTAGGTTTGTATCAACCTGGCACATGCATATCAACGCCTCTTAGCCCCTGTAACATATCAACGTGTGTCTCTATCTCCCCCCCCCCCCCCCCCCAACCGCCCCCGCGTATCTGAAATCTACACACAAATATACAGGCTGTTTGTAAAGTCTCACTACACTTTGTATATAGCAAAAAAACTTTTAAAAATTAAGTACACGACGTCATTAAAAAATCTGCTTCACGTTCCACAGTGAAGCAATATGCAGGGAATGGCTGTCGCCTGCTGTAGTAATTCTTTACACTCCAAACAGAATGGTGTTATCAATGAACGAAACAATTTTTTGTTTGTTTAACAAGTGTTTCGAAATGGCGGTCGATACACACAGATGGTTGTTCAACGATTTATAGCAAGATTTCCTGATAAACAACCTCCTCTTTGCATTACTGTTAGAAATTTGTTGAATGAGTTATAATGAATACTTATTTGGTACTTTCCAGCTTCCCCAAAACAGTGTTAGACCATAGGAGTGACTATTGTAACTAATTTATTGAATTTTTTAGCACATTTTTTGATGGCGTTATTTTCTTAATTTTTCAAAGTTGTTCTTCATACCAAATGTAGTGAGACTTTATAAACACCCTGTACATCTCGGTATATGTGAAATCTACACAAGAATATACACCTCTGGCTATCTTAAATCTACACAAGAATATACACCTTTGGGTATTTTAAATCTTAACAAGTATATATACCTCTGGATATCTCAGATATATACATTTAATATATATACAATATACTTCATGTCCCTAAACCTAGAATAGACTTATATAAAACAAGCTTAGCATATTCTGCCACTCAGTTGTGGAACAATCTTCCACAAGAAATCAAAGACACCACCAATCATTATACATACAGTCGCAACCTGTTTGAACACTACCTCAGTACAGACTACATGCCCCCCTCTCCCCCCCCCCCCCACTAAAAATAATAATGGTAAATTATCTAAAACGACAACTAGTTAATAAACATGACCTTCCTTAGGTATTTATCATGCCCATAGTAAACATTGCCCCAGTGAGTCATGTATTATTGATTATTTTTCATGCGTATTAATGCTTATTGTCCTTGTGTTGCCTAAGATTAGCTTCATAAGTGACGGTGAATGAAATAATGTATGAGAGGAATTAGAGAAGAAGGGCAGAATGACAGACGAGTTTGCGTGCCCGATTCTTAACCCTTTGAAAATAAAGATTGTTCGTTCGTTCGTTCAAATCTACACAAGAATACATATATCTGACATGACCATGTTCAGTGTTACTAGAAAACTCCACTCGGGGTTACGACATTCGGTTCACGAGTGCAGTTTTCCAGTAGACTCATGGGTCTCCGCCGGAGCTACGGAGTTTGTGCTTTGTGCGACGCTTTCTGCAGACCGCCGTGCGGAAAGAGACCGAGCCGTATGGGATAAAGCTCTGCGTAGAAAACTGTGTGGTACCGGTGATGACCTCAAGCGACCCGTCCTTTTCGTGACCCAAATCAGAATAAGCGCAAAGCAAACGTTGATCACTGAAGTAATAGACGATGTCCTTGTAACAGCATCGGAATGGCGTGCCAAGGCTTGAAAAGATCAACGAATCACCAAGACCCTAAAAACCTACACCATCTCAGCATACCAAGTGACCACGAGAGCCCTAACTCGGAAACCAGTCATCAATCAAGCATGCGACGCCTAACGGGAAAAGACAGTGACGGAGAAAAGAAATAAAAACGATTTCCAATTTTAGGCAAACTTCGCATTTTGTATTCTCCACTTGTATTGTCTTGTGGGTCGAGCCGATCTGGCCTGTTCGTTAATGGGTTTCCTGATTCGGTGACGTTTCCAGAATCGACCAAGGATCTGGTTGGTTGATTCATCGATTGCACGCAGGTACGCTACTCACGTGAACTGCAGCAGCAGTCTAGTGCACTTTCGTGTCAGCGCCTTGGTTCTTGGTGGGAAATTCCCATAAAGGTGGGCCTGATTATAATTTGTGCATGTGTGTGAGCACTTGGCTCCGAGGTTGGCTGTTATTCGTGAACGAAACAGTCAGAGAAATACATTCTTATGCATCGATAAGCCCTCATAGAAATAGAGGAAAGACTTGTGCTGCCTGATTCTGCTGTTCTCCACCAATATGCTGCAAGGGTGGTGGTCGCTGCCATAGTGCCCTAGGACACCCCATCTACATACTGTAGTGAGCTAAGGAGAAACCAGCGCCAGGTCATTAATACTGTCCTAATCACCTGGACGACTTGCTGTCCTGGTGACACGGCCACTGTTGATACAAAAATCCTCTTATCGTGTACGTGAAAAGAGAAATGGACACGAAAGTCAGCTATTTCAAAAAACTTGTTAAAGTGGTTAAAAGTGGAAAACAATGGGCAGAATTGTGTCAAAGAATAAGCACAGACAAGTCATTGAAACAGTTCTGGCGACTACATAAAAGTATGAATGGGGTAGTCAAGAATAAGAGTGTTCCTGACTTCCAAAGTGTTGACCTTATCTGGCAGAGGTCTGACGAGAATAAGAGCAAAGCCCTTTTTGAACGCCATCTAAAGCAGAGCAACCAGACAGACATGAGAGAACAAAATTTTGCCAAGGTGGTTACCTCAGATAGGTGTACGGCCCAGAATATTGCAGTTGAAGACACAATGACAGTGAAAGAGATCAGGGCTGTGCATCGACGAACAAAAATACAGCGCACCAGGGCCAGATGGTATTAGGTATGACGACATCAATATGTGTACCGACAACGAGATAGAGGAACTAGCAGATATGTACAACAACAGCATAGGGAGTGATAGCACCAAGGAAGAGTGGTTACACAGCTATCTGATTCCATTGCCGCAGACTGACAAAGACCACACAAAAATTCAGGGATATCGGGTAATAACCATGAAAAATACAATAGGCAAGCTGCTGGAGAAGTTAATTACAAGGAAAATATCAAGTCAGCTAGAGAGGCACAGTTGCTCCCACCTACCCTTCAATGGTACCAAACATGGACCAACGCAGCAGTTTTTGCCCATGATGTCTATGAAGATTTCCACTTAGACATTGAAACATGTGCTGCGGCGATTGATCTTGAGGATGCGAACAACAGAGTACCATTGGATTTCTCAATGTCTCAGCTTCTTGAACTCAAGATAAGTCCATTCCTCCTTAGTTGGATCGCCGCAGCCCTCTTCCAACGGAAAGTAGTTTTTAGATGTGGCAGTTGGACTTCTGAACCAACAACAATATATCCGGGCCTGCCACAGGGATCACCATTATCTCCGGTGCTGTTCAACGCCTACACTGTGAGAATTACCAGCGAGCAGATCAGAGGACCGGGGAGGACATTGTCATATACCGACGATGTGTTAGTGTATCGTCAGGGTAAGGATAGAGATCGGGTTGCTGTGGATCTACAAACAGAACTAAATCGCATAAGCACTTGGTGTGTGGAATCTGGGGCAATGGTCAACCCAACGAAGGCAGCAGTGACATGGTTCTCTTTGAATAACCATATTGTCAACACTACAACACCAACTGTAAATCTGTGTTCAGAGACTTGGAAAGAACGCAGGCAATGAACTACCTGGGGATACGTTTTGATCGAAGCCTTGCTTATCATGAGCACATAGACCGGGTGATAACAAAGGCCAAGCGAGGTTTGGCTGCGATGCGGGTGATGGCGGAGGCAAACTGTGAGCAGCGCCATCTATGTCTCCTTTACGAGGGTCTGGTCCTTTCTGTTTTGGAGTATGCGATGGCGATCCTGACTCTCAGCCGTAAGCAGATGGAAAGGATGGAAAGGATACAGAACGAAGCTATGCGTATTATTCTTGGATGTACAAGAGATACAGCATGCAGGGCGATGCGCTACCTTCTTGATTTTCCAACCATTGGGGACAGAATACAAATTTGCAGAGCACGTGCCTACCTCAGAGTCAACGCAAACACACAAATCCACTGCACAGTGAAATTAAGAAGGTAAAGAGGCAGCAGGTTAAAAAGAGGAAAGTCGTGGATGGGTCAAGCCGAACTCTTTCTTCGACAGGTGTGTTCACTTGAGGATGTAGAACCTGGAGAGGAGTGGGTACAAATGCCAACAGATTTTTGTACGTCCTTTTCAGTTTGCATCCGACTAGACAGAAAATGCAGACAAGAAAATCCTGCTGCTGTGGAGGCGGAATTATAGGCTTTGATTTTCGAGAATTCTTTGGAGGGTGATGTGACATTTACACAGATGGGTCAGTCGTTCGGCGAGTGAGAAGTTCATGGACTTTTACAGCTCAGGCTGGAGGGAGAATTGTGAAGGAAGATTCGGATGCTTTTGCTTTGACCACAAGCAGCCTGACTATGGAAGTCATGGCAGTAAGTAAAGCAATAACATGGCTCGAGACACAGATATTCACGAGGGCATGTTTCCTTAGTGACTCAATGAGCATGCTCATGAAGATAGAGATGGGGTGGTCCGAAGAGAGTGGTTGCTATCTTTGGAGCCGTCTCCGCAGGCAAAGATTAGTTTCATTTTCACTCCTTGGCATGCGGATGTACGAGGAAATGAGCGGGCTGACAAGCTACTGTGGAAGGCGGACGAGCAATGGACCAGGGGGACATTCTGAATGCTGCACGAGAAGTAAGTCGTTCGCGAGAAACAAGTGATGAATGTGAATCTACAACCATGATCAGGCTGCGAGAACAGCATGTTAAAAGAGGGCAGCACTATGCGGGAAGCCAAAGAAGATTAATACACCGACATAGAACTGGTGTCGTCAGTTGCTACACGCTGCGAAATTTACTGAGGAGGGGTTCCGAAGTAGTAGCCTAATTCAGAGAAAAGGATGACAGGCTATAGAGGGGCAAATCATGGATGGGTCGGGCGGAAGATGTCGTTAGACAGGTCTGCAGTCTTACTAGTATCAACCCCGGCAAGGAATGGGTGCCGGTGCCTCCAGCTTTTAAGTGCACTTTCTCCTGCATTATCACACTCGACAGACGGTGCAGAGAGCAGAACCCTGCCGCTGTCAATTCAGAGGTTAACGAGCTCATCTATGAACACTCAGATAGCCCCGAAGTGCTCATCTATACAGATGGATCTGTTGAAAGCAGCAGAGAAGTGCGTGGGCATTTACAGCCCGTTCAGCTGGCCGAACCGTTCAAGAATCCAGTTGTGCCCACTCTATGACCACGAGCAGAATGACGATGGAGGTGATGGCAGTTACACAGGCTTTCATATGGCTGGAATCACAGCATTATACCAACGTGTGTGTACTAAGTGATTCAATGAGCATGATTCAGAAGGTCGAAGCTGGATCTGTACGTAAACAGTGGCCTGAGTCGCTGCGGAAGTCTGTTGTCCATAAAGTCACCTTCATCTTCGTCCCGGGACATGCGGGAGTCGAGGGAAATGAACGAGCTGACAAACTGGCTGGCTCTGCCACCCCCTGTAGATGGCCAGCCCATGGATCGTGCCGATGTTATTAACGTCCTCAAAGATATAGCGAGAACAGAAGACTTTGACGTCAGTGAATCCACATCGCTGTCCAGGATGAAAGACTTGGGAGTAAGAATCGGCACGGCCAGACGCGAGAGGTACATCGGGAAAACAAGGCGCCTCGTCAACCAACACAGAACTGGCACTATTAGCCACCGGACGCTGATGCATATGCTGGGGAGAGAATCTGAGCACCTATAGACATGTCCGGAGTACAATGAAGATACCCCAACTGATAACTGATAACTGATCTGGTGCAGCACCAGATTTTTTGACGTCATATTTTACTATATGAAGAGTATAGCACCAGACTGATGACATGACAAACCGACACCAGTATTTTTAAAAATTGGCGGGTATTTTCTTGGGTTACGTCCGGTTGTCACTTCCGGTTGACTACTTCCGGTTGAATTTCGGTTCATAGATACCCATCCGCCCAGCCCAAAGGTGCCTCCGCCGGCCGCCTCCGACCGCCCCGACCGCCCCCGAGACCATTCTAAGACAGCGAAGCAAGTCCCGGGCATGTGGAATACTTATATAGTTAAGTAGAGCAAATAGGCGCCAGGCACCCGGGTTCGAGACCCAGTGTGTGTCTATGGGTGTGTGTTTACGGGGTACGCCGATGTGAGGAGCTCGAGGGAATGGGCCCCTAACCTGGATATTAGCCGTTGCCCCCAAAGCGGCCGCCAACCCACACCTACTGAGAGGAAATTAAGAATGGTGCGCAACAAGGTCCTGGCCAGACCAAAGGCAGTATATACTACACTTTGATCTAGCCAAAAGAACGCATGGGCATATTCAGCTTTAGGAAAAAAGACTGAAGCCAGATTACGGCTATTAATTCTATAAATGGGTAGATTTCCACAATTAATAATAATTTAATAACATATAGACGGTGATTAATTCTAGAGAAAATAACATTTAAAGACCAGTCTCAAAATTATGCATTCAATTAAAATACCATAATCAGTGAATTTTGCGAAATAATCATAAAAATACTTTAACAAATAATAACGCCAGTTATTTCCTTGGCATATTTTGGAAATAAACATGTCCCTAGATACCGGCAAGCCCGGGCTGGCCTTCTGCTTTTAGTGTAATATCGCAGTGACCGATTAACGCATGATAGTGAATGTTTTAATATAGTGGTTTTAAATGGGGCTAAATTGCGCTAGTACATTGCCGACAGTGAAAACAAACGGCTGGTCAGTTGGCCAAATAACCCCACCAGTCCTCGCCCACATATGTCTGCAAGTACCTGCGCTGCCTAGCTCGCCGTGGATTCTGACAGTAACTAACTTAGTACGCGACGGTGGTGAAAGCGGGGTAACTGGCCACCATGATACACGCGTATTGTACGAAACTCTTAATAATGGTATGCTACCAGGCGAAGCAAAAACGAGTGACTGCAATAATGGTATGCTATTCGTGTGTGTTTCCGACTGACACGCTTTCTAGTTTATAGACAAAACGCATTCACTAATATTGCCAACTGGTTTGTATTGTAGATTCTCTCTCTCACTCTCTCTCTCTCACTTTCTCTCTCTTTCTCTCTCTTTTTTTTCTCTCTCTCTCTTTCTGTCTCTCTTTCTGTCTCTTTCTCTCTCTTTCTCTCTCTCCCTCTCTCACTCTTTATCTCCCTCTAACTATTTCTCTCCCCCTCTCTGTCTCTCTCTCGCTCTCTCTCTTTTTACCTCTCTCTCTTTCTCTAGCTCTCTATTCTCTCTCTTTCACTCTCTCTTTCTCTCTCCCTCTGTTTCCCTCACCTATCTCTTTCTCTCACCCTCTCTTTCTCTCTCTCTTTCTTCGCTCTCTCATTCTCTCACCTTCTCTCTTCTCTGTGCCTCTCTCTCTCCCTCTCTCTATATATCTCTCTTTTCTCTCGCTCTCTCCCTCTCTTTCTCTCTATTTCTCTCTCACTCTCCCTTATACCCTCTCTTCTCTCTCTCTTTCTCTCTCCTTCTCTCTCTCTTTATCTCTCTCCCTCTCTTTCTCTCTCTATCTCTCTCCCTTTCCATTCCTCTCTTTCTCTCTCTCTCCCTTTCTTTCTCTCTCTCTCTTTTCTTTCTCTCCCTCTCTCTTTCTCTCTATCTCTCCTTCTTTCTCTTATTATCTCTCTCTCTTTCTCTCTCTCTTTCTCTCTCTTTGTTACCTTTCCAACGAGTATCACCGTAACCGAAAACTAATAACGCATGAATGTGTGGGCACGTGTGTGTATACGTGTATGAACGTAACTGTCGGTATTTATTGTCTTTCTTCTTGTATAGTTCACTCACCGGTCCATAGAGTGTATCTTCCACTGTCGTCTCTCTAGGCCAGAAGGTTCGCCTAGATATGTTATAATTTGGGCAGTCTTGGAGTATGTGTTTTGTTGACTGATTCACCAATCTTGAATTTTTGTATACATGTGGTTGTGTAATCTAATGTGGCATTCTGAGGTGTAAAATAATGACTTGTCCTGATCTGTCCACAACTTGGTGGTCATCTTGAGCAGGTTACTGTGGCTTTTTGACTGACTTGATCATTCTTTTCTTTTGGTGGTATGTAACGGATGTATCAGACTGATTTTATTGTACTCCTTCCTTAACCAATCGAGCAGTGCTGGCGCTTCCAGGTAATCCACAGTTGGAGGGTATCCACTGCGTGGTGACTTTATGCTGACTGCTAAGATCAGAAAGTAGTGTCCTTAGTACTGACAATTTTCCAGACAGGAGCGCCTTGAGCACTGATTTTGCATTTGTCAATACCATCTAATGGTACAGATGAAAAACGAGTGTAATGACTTAGCGGGTGAAAGATGGCGGTGCTTCCGGTCGCAGCCATAAACATAACCTAGACCACGTGCTCGCTGACAAAAGCCGGTTAAAGATGGCGCTGCATCCGACCACACATGGGTAATAATTACATCCTATCACATATGGAGGCTGCTTCCGGTTGTATGTGTAATGACAACCTGACCACGTGTTCACTGACGACGATGGCCACAGATGGCGTCACATCCGATCACACGTGGTAATGGCAAAGCAGACCACGTGCTCACTGACTGAGGCCGATCAAAGATGGCGCTGCATCCGATCAAAAGTTGGTAATGATCACATCCACTCACATATGGCGATTCATCCATTGGCATGCATAAGGATACACGTGGAACACGTGGCTGATGACTTAACTAGTCAAATATGGCGGCGCATCCGGTCACATGACCAGACAGTGCATACTATTCTGCTGAGTCATTCTACGGCAGCAAATAGCATGTATAAGACGGTCACCATTCGCCGTATAGAAGTACCGTTCTCTGTAAGCAGCAACCAGATCAACATGTGACAAGCCGCTAATGGTAAGTTGGCTTTGTGATAAATCTTTCACATTTTCGCTGTGTTTCTCCAAGTAGGCATATGGTTAACCTAACAATACTAGTATAATACAGAGGATATGCAGCATACGTACGTGTAAACAAGTCATAACCGTGTCAGACTAAGCCTTTCTCTTTCTCATGGTGCAGAGATGTGATCACCGATGCTAGTCGGGGAAATCGTACCTGTACGTAACAGCTATCGGGTCATACAGCGCCGAGTGGCTAGTGCATGATAACAGATGTATAATATTACACACGAACACAACAAACTGTCCCAACTCAACCTTAGGCAATGCATGTAACATGACATGTCAATTGTCCACTGTCATAACCAGCGAAGTTATCACGTAGCATATTAGACGTCTACACTTTCATTACCTCTCTATGTGTCCATACGGGTCTTTACATCTTTCTCCAGAAACTCATTTCCAAGACCAATATATGTGTTTCAGTGTGATTGCTCAGTGCCACACTTCACAACCAGACAAAAGTACAACTTCTGTGTACCACTTCAACAGTCAAATAAGAAAAAATGTTAGACAAAGGAGAAAAATATAGGTCAAAGTTATAAATAGCTCCACCAAACTTATAAAAAGTAGGAACATTTGTTAACCTATTGGGAAAAAATATCAACCAAGTAGGAAAATTTGTTAGCCAAATAAGAAAAATATTGACAAAGTAACGAAATACAGCGTTCAAACTTATGAAAAGTAGGAAACTTTGTTAACCATATGTGAAAAAACAGTGATCAAAGAGAGAAATATTTCAACTAAACTTATAAGAAAGTAGGAATCTTTGTTAACCAAAGCGAAAATGTTGGCCAAATTTCAACCAAACTTATAAAAAGTAGGAACATTTGTTAACCAAATGTGAAAAGTTTGGTCACATGTCAACCAAACTTACAAACAGTCGGAAATTTTGTGAAGCAAATGTGAAACGTTTGGTGAAATTTCAACCAAACTTATAAAAATCTCAGTGAAACTTATAAAAAGTAGGACACATTGTTAACCAAATGTGAAAATTTTGGCCAAATTTCAACCAAACTTATGAAAAGTAGGAAAATTTGTCAACCAAATGTGAAAAGTCTGGCCAAATTTCAACTTAACTTATAAAATCTCAGTCAAAAACAAAATTTCAAGAATAAATTTCTACAAAAATTAACAATTAAATTTCTACATGAAAAATTCAATTTGTTGTTTATTATTGTAGAATTTTATTGTTGAAATTTTATTTTTTCATTCAACGATAGTCCTCCTGTCTGGAAAATTGTCAGTACTAAGGACACTACTTTCTGATCTTAGTAGTCAGCATAAAGTCACCACGCAGTGGATACCATCAAACTGTAGAGTACCCGGAAGCGCCAGCGCTACTCGATTGGTTAAGGAAGGAGCACAATAAGATCAGTCTGGTTCACTCGTTACATACCACCAAAAAAAAAAAGAATGATCAAGTCAGTCAGAAAACCACAGTAACCTGCTCAAGATGACCACCACGTTATGGACAGATCAGGACAAGTCATTATTCTACACCTCAGAATAGGCCACATTAGATTAAGCAACCACATGCATATAAATATTCAAGATTGGTGAATAAGCCATGTGCACTTGTGGGTTGGTGTCGCAGTCAACAGAGCACATACTCTAAGACTGCCCAAATTATAACATATCTAGACAAACCTTCTGGCCTAGAGAGACGACAGTGGAAGATACACTCGATGGACCGGTGAGTGAACTATACAAGAAGAAAGACAATAAATACCGACAGTTACGTTCATAAAAGAGACATCACGTGCACCCGTATACACACATGTGCCCACACATTTATGCTTTATTATCAGTTATCATTTATCGGTTGGGGTATCTTCATTGCACCCCGGACAGGTCCATTGGTGCTCAGATCCTTCCCCCAGCAAATGCATCAGCATCGGGTGACCAATAGTGCCAGTTCTATGTTGGTTGACGAGGCACCTCGTTTTCCCAATGTACCTCTCACGTCTGGCCGTGAAGATTCTTACTCCCAAGTCTTTCATCCTAGACAGCGATGTGGATTTACTGACGTCAAAGTCCTCTACTCTCGCCATATCTTTAAGGGCGTTAATAACATCGGCACGATCCATGGGCTGGCCACCTACAGGGGGTGCAGAGCCAGCCAGTTTATCATCTCATTCATTTCCCTTGACTCCCGTATATCCCTGGATGAAGATGAAGGTGACTTTATTGACAACAGGCTTGCGCAGAGACTCAGTCCACTGTCTGCTTACAGCTCAAGCTTCGACCTTCTGAATCATGCTCATTGGGTCACTTAGCACACACGGTGGTATAATGCTGTGATCCCAGCCATATGAAAGCCCGTGTAACTGCCATCACCTCCATCGTCATGCTGCTCGTGGTCATAGAGTGGGCACCACTGGATTCTTGAACGGTTCGGCCCACTGAACGGGCTGTAAATGCCCACGCACTTCTCTGCTGCTTTACAACAGATCCATCTGTATAGATGAGCACTTCGGGGCTATCTGAGTGTTCATAGATGAGCGCGCTGACCTCTGCGTTGACATCGGCAGGGTTCTGCTCTCTGCACCGTCTGTCGAGTGTGATAATGCAGGAGAAAGTGCACTTAAAAGCCGGAGGTACCGGCACGCATTCCTTGCTGGGATTGATACTGGTAAGACTGCAGACCTGTCTGACGACATCTTCCGCCCGACCCATCCATGATTTGCCCCTCTGTAGCCTGTTACCCTTTTCTCTTAATATAGCGTTATGCATAGGGTGCTGCTCATCTGCACTTATTTTTAATTATGCACGAGCTCTCCAGATCTTGATCCTGTGATGCATTGTCGGAAAGTCGAGGAGGTATCTCATTGGTACACAGCTGGTGTCTCTTGTGCAGCCTAAAATGATGCGCATGGCTTCGTTTTGTACCTTTTCAAGTCTTCCAATCTGTGTAGGGCTGACAGTGAGGATGGATTTCTCAATGCGTGAAAGCACCAGTCCTTGGAACAGAAGTGTTAGCAGTCTTTGCTCGATATTGGCAGTCGCCATGACTCTCATTGCTGACAAATCTTTTCGAGCTTTCGTTATGACATAATCGACATGATCTCTGAAGGACAGGCTACGATCAAGCCTCACGACAAGATATGTTACTGACTGGGTTCTACTCAAAATGCTCCCATCCATTCTTACTGCCGGCAGGTCTGTGTTCACAATATGGTTGCTTAGGGAGAACCAGGTAACCGATGCCTTTTCAGGGTTGACAAGGGCGCCGGCATCAGCACACCATGTGGAAATTCGATCTAGTTCGCTCTGCATATCCTTGGTAACCGCCTGTCTATCTCGACCCTGTCGATATACGAGAATGTCGTCAGCAAATGACAAAGTCCTATCCCTCCCGTCCAACTGTGTTCAGTGATCGGCATCTTAAACGCGTTGAATAGTACTGGTGACAGTGGTGAACCCTGTGACAATCCTGGAATATCGTTATCGGCTCAGAAGACCAACTCCCGCATCTTAGCACCACCTTCCTTTGGAGCAGAACTGCAGCTATCCACATTACAAGGTGAGGGTGCACTTTCAGTCTGAGGAGGGTTTGCATCAAGTGCTCGAACGATACTCTATTGTATGCGTCCTCTATGTCTATGGCGGCCGCACATGTCTCTTCTCTGACCTGAAATCCTTTGTAGACATCTTGAGCAAAGACCGCCGCATTCAGTCATGACTCTTTATTACGTCCGTATCCTCCAAGTGTGGGCGGGAAGCAGCCGAGTTGTTCCAAGTCACAAGCAAGTCTGTGTGCTAAATTATTCTCCAGTAGCTTACCAGCAGTGTTCTGCATCGTGATGATTCTGTAGCCGCTTATCTTGGAATGGTCTTTGTTCGGTTTTGACAGAGGCAGCAAGTAGCTGTGTAGCCATTCCTCCTTGATCTGACCCCTCTGGATACTGGTGTTAAATTCTCTGGCCAGTTCTTCCATGTCATCATCTGACATCACCAGTAGGTCACCATATCGGATGCCGTCTGGGCCTGGGGCGGAGTTAGGTGATTTCTTTAGCATCGCATGTATTGTCTCAGCTGTGATTATGCATTCTTCGTCTGTCCCGACCACCTCGCACAGCTGAGAGAGTGTCGTTGCGGTCCTCTGTCTGGCGGGCTCGTCATTCTGGTAAGTCTGCTCTTATGCATTATTAGTTTTCGGTTACAGTGATACTCGTTGGAAAGGTAACAAAGAGAGAGAAATGGAGAGAGAGAAAGAGAGAGCAAGAGAGAGAAGGAGAGAGAGAAAGAGAAGGAAAGAGATAGGGAGAGAAAGAAAAGAGAGAGAGAAAGAGAGGGAGAGAGAGAACGAGGGAGAGATCGAGAGAGAGGGAGAGAGAGAAAGAGAGAAGGAGAGAGAAAGAGAGAGAAAGAGAGGGAAAGAGAGGGAGAGAGAGGGAGAGTGAGAGAGAAATAGAGAGGGAGAGTGCGAGAGAAAGAGAGAAAGAGAGAGAGGGGGGAGAGGGAGAGAGAATGAGAGAAGGAGAGAGAATAAGGAGAGAGAAAGAGAGAAGGGGGAAGAGAGAGGGAGAGAGAAAGAGCAAGAAATAGAGAGTGAAAGAGAGAGAGGGGGAAGGAAAGAGAAAGAGAGAGTGAAAGAGAGAGAGAGAGAATAGAGAGCTAGAAAAAGAAAGAGAGAGAGATAGAAAAAGAGAGCGAGAGAGAGATTCAGAGAGAAAGACAGAGAAGGGGAGAGAAAGATAGAAAGAAAGAGAGAGATAAAGAGTGAGAGAGGGGGAGAAAGAGAGAGAAAAATAGAGAGAGGGAGAAAGAGAGAGAGAGAGTGAAAGAGAGAAATAGAGAGATAGAGAAAGAGAGAGATAAAGTGAGAGAAAGATAGAAAGAGAGAAAAGAGAGATAAAGAGAGAGAAAGATAGAAAAATAGAGAGAAAAGAGAGAGAGAGAAAAAGAGAGAGATAGATAGATAGATAGATAGAGAGAGAGAGAGAGAGAGAGAGAGAGAGAGAGAGAGAGAGAGAGAGAGAGAATCTACATTACAAACCAGTTGCCAATATTAGTGGATGCGTTGGTTTCTATAAACTGGAAAGCATGTCAGTAGGAAACACACGCGGTTAGCATACCATTATTAAGAGTTTCATACAATACACGGTTTCTTTTTGAATTACTGACCGAAACACATATTTTTATACGAGTGTACCGTGGTGGTCAGTTACCCCGCTTTCACCACCGTCGCGTACTAAGTTAGTTAATGTCAGAATCCACGGCGAGCTAGGCAGCGCAGGTACTTGCAGACACATGTGGGCGGGAACTGGTGGGGTTATTTGGCCAACTGATGTTTGTTTACACTTTCGGCAATGTACTAGCGCAATTTAGCCCCATTTAAAACCACTATATTAAAACATTCACTATCATGCGTGTCACCAATTGGCTGGTGTTAGATCCCAGATGGGCAACCACTCAGCCAAAATCATTTTCTTCTACTGGTGGTTAGTTCTGGATGTAGTTTGAGATCCCCTAACTCTGTCAGAAGGGACTAATTACCCTGACTAATCCCAGAGAGAAAACGTGGAACAAATGTCTGTTATGCTGATTTAAGACACTGTCCCTGATACTCAAGAAAACAGCCAAGAAGTGGCTCGTTGAAGATAGAATATATCTATATAGTTTTGGCTGTACTTGGTATCACCAGAAGTGAGAAAGGAGGAGTTAAGACATGCAACGTAATCTGGTTACTTATGACTGCATAGGCAAGATACCTCCCGGACATAGATTCCCACTTCTGGACAATATGTGCGAACCCCCACTAAATGATACAATAATGTGTGTACTTGATACGCTACACAAACATTTATAAACATTTAGAATTATACGGACAAATTGAGTTTTAAAATACAACAACTGTGTTTATTATTGCTATTGATGATCATATGATGATGATGATGATTATATTATGGTATACGTAACTTAAGAGGTCACATAGGTCATGCTTCCCCCAGTGAGACGCAGTTCACTGTCAGACTGAAGGAGTCCAAAGTGGTCCCTTCACAAGGCTAAGTCACTTCCTGATATGGGTTGTTGACTGTCCATTGCTCCTAAGAGATCTGGAATGAAACGAACGGAGATGGGTAGTATCTACGTCTACACATCTCAAACACATATGTCTATACATTCATATAAACATACATTCAAGTCATAATATATGATGGTATGATGATAGATGATGGCATGTTACATAAACATATATCAGTAATAAATAAATAAATATATATTTATATATTCATAAAACTATTTAGAACATCTATAGCTTAAAACATACATAGTCACATACATTTATGTAATGGCAGTGTTTCCCATATAAGTTCACCTCACTTCTCTCCCTTTCTGATTCATTCATTCCGTCTTGTCGGAAGGACTGGTCGCACAGTACCTGTCGAACATTAAATGCCTTCCCTGAATCTGTCTGGGATATTGAAAGTCCTAAGTCATGTCTGTCCTCATGCAGACATCATGCAGACAAGGTGAACTGGTGCCATTCCTCAAACCAAGTGGTTTCACCACAATCTTGGTAGGCACTCAAAGTGTTGGTCCAAATAATCAATGTTAATCGGACGCTATCAAGAGACTGGTAGCTCTCAGGAATTTCTCCTAAGTAGTCAGTCTCTCCAATGTTTAACATCATACAGGATGAATCTAAATGTATCTCCTGTACATGAATAAGCCACACGCTCATGTAGCTTGGATAATGGATTTCCCCAAATTATCACATACAACAAATCAGACAACCAAGTGGTGAATGAAAGAAGAAGATAAAGTTCACAGTGTAATAGTAAATCTAGAAACTGGAACATTAAGTACAAAGAAAATCCACCAGTGTAAAGTTTTGGAGAATAAACAGAAACAAGAAACTATAAGGCCTTCAGACTAGCAGACAAACTCAGAATAATGGTATTACCTGGGTTATAGCTAGGAAATCCTGTCATACGACGTTGTATCGAAGTAACAAAACGAGAGGGCAATCTCTCACCAGAAATTAAAATTCCGGCTTCCCTGGTACGCTATTGTGAATGCGTCTGAAGTCTTGCTGGCCTCTGCTCGTAGTTTTATTCTCTCTGTTCCTGGCTAGTTTCCACGCTAGCTAATTACTATGTCCAAGTTCCTGTTGGCTCCACCTATTTTTCATGTAGGACGATTTACCTAGATGGATTAAGTGCCAAATTCTTCTCACCCCTCCTCCTTTCCTGTGAAGGGTAGTTTCATCTGTCAATCAAATTTACCGATGCCCTGCCACATTCCTGAAACAATGAAACATGCTTTGGCGGTGATGCAGTTGCGTCATTACATTCCAATCTGCTGGTAACACCCGCCTTCCTGGGTTGCTGGCAAAATGTGTCAGCCATGTGTTCCTACTTTGCCGCCCGTATTGCAGTGAGGTGTTAAGCATCTGGTCCTAATTGCTCCTTTGTGGTGGCAATTACAGACGTCCCGGCTCCACAAAGTCTGGACTTTTAGATAGGTGTTAGGCCTGCATTAAATTGCCGTGTTTGGATCACACGTTTTCCCCTGAGTAGCATTGCCGTGTATTTCAGACGGATCTGGCTGACCCTCTTATCTCCCCTTCTACTGAAAACAATGAGTTTTCAACCTTTGATAGCACCGCCGCCGCCTGGTGCCGTGGTGTCTGTGTGTTACGTTTGATCTTGACATCAAAGCTTTCTCAGACCTAGCATTACAGAAATGATGGGGCGTGCGTGGTCAAAATGTAATTTTCTCTTGTTTTCAATCTCTGTTAGTTTTTCCTTATTCCTTGGTTGGGGACTAGATTATTTTATGGTGGACCATTATTCTTTTACTTAGAGAATGATAGAATAATTCTTGTGGGCTCTTTAATTCCTTTCAAACTTGTGTAATACGGATGCTGCCGGGGCTGTCCCGTCACAATGCGTTAATCTGGCACTGCGATATTACAATAAAGCAGAAGGCCAGTCCCAGGCTTGCCGGTATCAAGAGACACAATTATTTCCAAAATATGCCAAGGGAAATGACTGGCGTTATTATTTTGTTTAAAGTATTTTTATGATTATTTCGCAAAATTTACTGATTATGTTATTTTAATTGAATGCATAATTTTGAGACTGGTCTTTAATGTCATGTTCTCTAGAATTAATCACTGTCTATATGTTATTAAATGTTTATTAATTGTGGAAATCTACCCTATGTAGAATTAATAGCCATAATCTGGCTTCAGTCTTTTTTTTTTCTAAAGCTAAATATGCCCTAGCGTTCTCTTGGCTAGATAAAAGTGTAGTATATACTGCCTTTGGTCTGGCCAGGACCCTGTTGGAGCCATTCTTCATTTCCTCTCAGTAGGTGTGGGTTGGCGGCCCTTTGGGGGGCTAAGGCTAATATCCGGGGTAGGGGCCCATTCCCTCGCGCCCTTCATCGGCCTACCCCGTACACACTCACACCCACACACCCACAGACACACACTGGGACTCGAACCCGGGTGCCCGGCGCCTATTGGTCTACTTAACTATATAGGTATTCCACATGCCCGGGGCTTGCTTCGCTGTCTTAGAATGGTCTTGGGAGCGGTTGGAGCGGTCGGAGGCGGTCGGCGGAGGCACCTGTGGGCGGGGCTATTGGGTACCCATGGACCGGAAGTCAACCGGAAGTAGTCAACAGGAAGTAGTCAACCGAAAGTGACAACCGGACGTAACCCAAGAAAATACCTGCCAATTTTTCAAAATTATGGTGTCGGTTAGTGATGTCATCAGTCTGGTGCTATACTCTTCATATAGTAAAATATGACGTCAAACATCTGGTGCTGCACCAGATTTCCTCACCAAATACATCCTAGGTTACTACTTTCCGAGCACTTATGGACGAATGTTTCTATGTGCAATGAGGATGATCTGTCGACTAACTAACTAACTAACTAGAGGACAGAAACAAAGGGTAGAGGACATACATAACATAACAATTGAAAGGTACTGTATGGCTACACTGGGATTCGAAACTGCCGCCAAATGGCAACTGCGCCTCTCTGAGGGAACACGCGCACTTCAACGCACGGTCAAGACATCCCTTAAAAAGCTGTCTTCTTTAGAAAAGTCTATCTGTCAATACTGTCATTTACTGCAAATATAGTACCTTGCGGTGTATGTCAGGGTGGGTCTATCATCCACTTGAAACCACAACTATGGAATATGGACAGAATTGCCATCCATCATGTGCCAAACCGGTAAGCGTGGGCGGTTATGTTTTGCCATCTCACTCGATCACCAGAGTCGTTGATCAGCTCCGTGTTTCTGTCTCGACCATGCCACGAGGCCAAGCCATCCAGGTATTTCCTTCTAGGTCTTCCCCTTGGTCTCTTCCCTTCGATCTTGCCAGTTGTCACCAAGTTCTCCAATTAATTTCTTCTCATAACATGCCCAAAAAATGTTGACTGTCTACGTCTAATGTCTCTAATCAGTTTACGATCTTCATTTGGTTCTTGAAGGACTTGTTCATTGGTCTTTCTGGCTGTCCATGGTATTCTTTGCATTTTCCTCAGAAACCACATTTTTACAGCCATCAGATGTTTTTTCAGCTTGACTGCTCATTGTCCAAGCTTCACGTCCATACAAAAGTACAGGTTCTACGTAGCACCTCAACACTCTTTTTCTCGTTTCAATTGACATCTTTGTATTGGTCAGTATGTTTTTCATCTTGCTAAAGGTTACTTTTGCCATAACGATTCTTGTTCTAATCTCTTCAAGGCATCTCCCATCAGATGTTATTACTGTTCCGAGATAATTGTACCTTTTCACTTGTTGAAGAATATTCCCATATACTTGTATATTACATTGTGGTATTTCGTTCTTCCTAGTGACGACCATAATCTGTGTCTTTTTACAATTTAATTCTAACCCTAGTTATTCAATGTGTGTAACAACCGCACCTACTAAATGTTGAAGGTCCTGTTCATTGTCTGCAATCAAGACTGTACCATCTGCATATCTAATGTTATTGATGCATGGTCCCCCCAATGTTGATTCCTTCCATATCTTCCTTATCATGTCGACATGTCTCACTTTATCGAAAGCCTTTGTGTAGTCAATAAAGCAAAGGTGTAGATCTTTGTTTACTTCTATAGAACGTTCGATTACGGTTCTCATTATATACACATCATTTACTGTACCCTTTCCTTCTACAAACCCACATTGTTCTTCTCCTATTTCAGGTTGTATTTTCCTCCTGATCCTTTGCATGGTAATTCTTAGCAAAATCTTTGTGATATGACTCATTATACTAATTGTTCGATGCTGATAACATTCCAAGGCTCCTGATTTCTTTAGAATTGCAATAAATACAGAATTACATAATTTATGAGGTATATTTCCAGTATCATATATTGTATTAAGCAGACTAGTAACTTCATCTATTCCATATTCTTCTAAAGCATTAATAATCATTTCTGTTGTGATGCTTTCTGAACCGGGGGTCTTACCAGATTTCACATGGTTAAGAGCATTCTGAACCTCCATCTTCAAATTTGCTGGTCCTTCATTATTATTTTGAACATTATACTGTTCGTCTCTGTTATCGTCATATAGGTTTTTCACGTAATCTGATCATACATGTAAGATCTGATCTTTTTCTATTATGACACATCCATATTTTGTCTTTAGGCAGCCTGCTGATGTACGCGTTCTTTGATTAGTAAGCTCCTGAATTCTTTTGTGCCTTAGTTTCGAGTTTATTAAGACAGAATTTGGTTAATAAAATGTCTGAGAAGCCGCCGCGGTGGTGTAATCGCTTGGAGCTTGCGCTATAATGTCATGTTCTCGGTCGGACGAGAGTTCAACACCTGCGATCATCGTCCGCTAGAGGGTAAGACTGGCCACCTACTCCCCTGTGCATGCAGGCCTATATACTTTGGTAATCCGAACACTTTACAGCCCATTTACAGCAGATTTCTGCTTACGGATTTAAAAAAAAAAAGAAATTACATTTCCGAGATTGGTGGTGCTATTGACATGGCAGAGTCTACTTGTGAAATGTTATGTACATTCAACATTACTACATGGCACGGAAGCTTGGACAATGAACAAGCAACTAGAAAGTCGAACAGAGGCCCTGGAGATGTGGATATTCAGACGAATATATCGTATTTCATGGAAACAAAAACAATCAAATACAGAAAAACTGGGAATGAAAAGAGAGCTGATGAAAGAAATTTAAAAAAAAAAAGAAAAGAGGAATTTACATATTCGGCCATATTAAAAGACATATCACTCTTATAAAAAAAAAAAAAAAACCATACTGGAGAGTGAGGTTGAAGGAAACGAGCAAGAGGTTGACAACGATAGACGTGGGAACATAACATCAACATGAATGAATGAATTTTGTAGTTGTCGTTATTTCCGCCAATTGACAGTTACAGTAACCCGGTATTGAAAGAATTAATCTGGGTCACATGTGGGAAATAGATATCCTCTCAGCAAGTTGTAACCGGTTCGTCCAATCTAGGTCATTATATGAATATATACTATTCTGTCTTTTATTATTTCGGATAGTGAATCTTTTTATTTCTGAGTCAAATGTTTCGAGCAATTTGATATTGATATTTTCTCTCCGTTTTTTCATGGTGACATGTAGTGACATACTTTCCATTTCACATTGTGTACTTCATGTTTCTTGCCAGTTCTGCTTTTGTCCAATTATCACTTTTCAAATAAGTAACATATTCATCGTCACCAAATGTCATGTCAATAGGCATGAGTGGTCACGGTTCGCCATTTCATACGACCAGGGGTTTAGATAAGGCATGTGTGTTTGTCCCATTTGTACCATGTAAGCGGTTCATTAAAGTACCGACTGCAAAAGTGCTATAAACAGCACACAAACGTTTGTGAATGTTAACTACAGTTTCTTTCTCTGCGATCAAAAATTCTATAACAATCCTCTGCTTGTAACGTACGCAATTAATATCTGCCATTTCAACGATTTTTTGTCGCGGTTAGAGTTGGTTTACAGAAGTGCAATTTGGTATACATCTTCAAAAGTTATAAACTTAAATTAGTGCAAATTATATGCTTCTATCTTTATTATTAGCTGAAATAATAATTGTGGTGCACAACTTTCTTACCTACCCTCGTAGAAGCAACCGTACAAAGCAAACTGTGGGGACTGATGTAGACCCAGGTGCTCTGTCTTTCTCACAGAGTGATTCCTGATGTATGATGTAGTGTATGAACAGAGCGCCCGGGATTTGCAGATCTTTCAACTGAGTACTGATCTGCCACATCAGACCTTTCCTCACTCCATCCATGTTTTTTCCTCCATCATCTGTAACACCTCGAAGCTGATTCAACTGAAGTTTATAGTCTTGCAAAACTTTTTTGCACTTCCATGAAAATGTCTTTTCCATGCATGTTGCAAAAGGATGCCATCTCTTCCACAATCTGAAAGTCCAAATTGACACCACGAACGAACACGAGAAGTTGTGACGTTCTCAAGAAATCAGTAGACTCATCAAGCGCCAGAGAATACCACACAAGGTTCCTAGTTTTCTCGCGTATCTGTAGCACTATGTTCTCTCCAACTTCTTCTGTTCTTCGCACAACTGAATTTGCCGAAAGGCTGATAGTTCCAAACAAATCGGCTATTCTGGACACAAGTTATTTGCTGTTTCCATCATTCACTCTTTGATGAAGTTGCAATGAGTAAATGGTTTTCCTTGTTCTGCCATCTTATGCAATATTTTGTACCTTGTACGAGTGACAGATTCATTTTCAGCAAACTTTCTCGTGAAGAGATCTCTTTGCGTTTCTAAACCACTTTTCATGGACTCATATTTCTCAGAGAGAAACTTTCCAGAAAACTTTGAATATGTTGATAGATGTTTTGTTTCGTAGTGACGCCGAAGATTGTACTCTTTCAAAATGGCAACGCTTTCGCTGCATATTACACAACTGGTTTTCTGGTTCTTTGTTTCCACAAAGAAGTACTTTACTCTCCATGGTTAATTGAAAATGCGACACTCGGCGCCTATTTTTATTTCTTAGTAGCCATAATGAAGGGTTAAGTACACAGGATCTGAAAATGAAAAAGACATTGAATTAGAAACATAATTAATATCCCATTGAAACACAGGAAAAGCAGAGGACTAGGGATCACTGGTGAAGCTACGGCTCATCACCAAAGGTACATACAAGGGTACCTTTGGTAATAGAATATATCTCATAATAAGGTTTGCAAAATATATACATAGGGCCGGCCTAAATAAGCAGAGTCTAGAGCAGAGTCTAGAGCAGAGTTTTTCAACCGGGGTTCGCGAGTGGCAGCCAGGGGTTCCGCCGAAACAGATCGAAACCGTCTAAATGCAACATTTCTGCCCATCTGGTTTATAACATAAAGTAGGACAGACACTTTGATCATCGCACAGAGTTCCTTGGGCAACGTAAACATTTGCGTAAGGATCTGCTCCAGCAGAAAGGTTGAAAAACAGTGGCCTAGAGACCAGCTTAGTTAACGCCTTGACCGGGGAATTATTCTGAGCTGGTGATAATATGTTCGTAATAACACAATTCCAATTCCAATTCCAATGTTCAAAACAAAAATTCCAAATTCGTCCTCGTCTAACCTGCTTCATCAGCTGTGGTTCTTATTGAGGATCGTGGTTTTTGTAGGTGTATTCACCCTAATTCTTGTCTTGTGAGTCCTTTCTCGGACTGGTTATGTATCGTTTGTGTCTGTGACGTCAGCAGTGGTCGGCGGCTATCCTTTGTGCTCTTCTGTTGTTGTGGTTTTCTCTGGTAATAACACAAGGCTTCTATGGCATTTTTGTGCTAAGTTTGCTACTTTATGGCCTCTATTCACACTTGTAGTTCACTTACCTATCACTGTCAAACAAAGTAATCCTTGTTACATACCTATAAAATTGATGACTAGCAAAACGAAGTAAATATTTCTGGAACATCGGACCTGTGTTGACAGCTGGACGCATCTGGGGGAGGGAAGGATTCGTGTGTGTGTGTGTGTGTGTGTGTGTGTGTGTGTGTGTGTGTGTGTGCGTGTGTGTGTGTGTGTGTGTGTTGCCATGGAAGTCATGGTAACTTCAGAGCGTAGGTGGCGCTACCACGAGCCGGGAAGGACTTGGGATGACGCGAAGTAAGTAAACATTACAATAAACAAGAAAATCTAGATACAATAATGTATAATTGAAAATAGTAAATTTAAGACACATATCAGCCAGGAGGTCTCCGCAAGTGTGAAGATCTCCTATTATTCTAAACATAATATTTATATTTAAATTGTATCACAACCTCTCGTTTTCCATGCGTTATATCAAGCATATAAATAAATAAAGAGGAGACAAGTGAAATATTTTGGTCACGTTAAAAGACATGAAACTCTTATTTAAAAAAAAAAAAAACATACTGTGGGGGCAAGCGAGCAAGAGGTAGACAACGATACAAGTGGGAGGATAACATCAAGAGATGGATGAACATCAGCCTGAAAGAATGTACAGTCAAGGCAAGAGACAGACAGTGATGGAGATCCATTGCAGCCAACCTTCATTGCGGAGACGGCATTGATTGATTGATTGATATCAAGCAAGTTCGAGTACCGTCGGCGGGCCGGATGAAATGACGTCGCGGGCCGGATCCGGCCCGCGGGCCGTAGTTTGGTGACCCCTGCCCTACATGGTAGGGCTTAGACATATAATCTTTAGACTCATTATATTGCAAATTTAAATATTGAGCACAACCCACTACTGGCAACGCCGATCGCATTCTGGTATGAACCTAAGGCCTATCCACGTCAATATGGAAGCACTATACTCGAGTTTCCCCCTCATTTGAGCTCGTTAGTAGTGCATATCCCTGACCGGATCCGGAAACAGTCCCGGATCACGCGTGTGAAGCGGGTGTGTAACCACGCGGCACACACTGGACACACCAAATTATCACAACAGAACATCACAACGCTACCCATCGTAGGCTATATTGCACCTTTCCACGGTAATCTTGAGTAACATTTTTATTTTCTTCTGTGTTCAGCGCACTTTGCATATTCGTAAGTCTAATTAGCGGTCAGATCATCAGGAAGGACTATTCTGTCCGACTCTGAAAATGACATGGATTAATCTAACCTAATTAAACAAACGCTACACCTTTTTTTTTTTTTTTTTAAATCTTTTATTTCAGTATTATTGATTTGGTAAACATATGTGATTTTGTTGGCATCTATTTTTTTTTTTTTTTTGGTTGGTTCATACATAATTTATTTGTACTTCACTGAGAATTTGTTTTGGGTTCATGAAATATAAGTATACACAATTAATTATAGCAATGAATTTACATCTTGTTCCACAAGTGTATGATGTCTCCAAGAGGGTCACTTTCGTGCAGCACAGCAAGTCAGTCAGTCTCAGCAGCTGTAGCCCTAACACTAACCTCCTCAATCACAATGATCCCTGGCTATTCTAGGTTAAGTAGGAACAAGTCTCAATTATACAACAACATAAAATGGGATAGGGGGAATATTGATGACTTAGCAAATGCAATTATATAAACCAATAAACATTTCCTGGTAAATTAAGATTCGCAAATCAGCACACGGTGGACTGAAGATGAAGCTGTTCTTGGCGAGAATAGAGCAGTATTCACTTGATCACATCAAACTTTCTCTTCCTTCAGATCATCAGCGAAGAAGTAGACAAAAGGAACGTCATTGACATCTCCCTCTGGTGTCTCCCATCTAACCATAGCGATGGAACCATCTGGGTTGCAGGACTCTCCTGTGTAGAATTCATAGTTGTTAAAGTCTGCTAAGACATTCTTGACAGTATTTTGTATTTCAGTACGCCAGGCTGTAACATCCAAGTCTGGGTTCTTCTCTTTCTTGAATGCCTCCACCTTCTTAACTAACTCTTTGCAATACACCATGAATTCCTTCTTTGTGCCGAATCCGGTTTTCTGCAGTCTGTTATCAAGAATGATGTCAATGCCAGACACGCTGGAATCTTCTGTCCCTTCTAACTGTGCTCCTGCACTGGCATTGGCACCGATCTTAGAATCATCACACTTCTCTGACCGAGACACATACTTATCTATTTTTTTTTTTTTTAAACTTTTATTGAGTGTTAAAGAAAACTTTGCATTTGTATTGTTCGTGTTGTTACAGAGCGTTGCATGTGGAAGTGTAGGTGACATATGCGCAAATTTTTACAACATTTATTTCAACATTTTTACATTTGAAATGAAGGGTAACGAAAAACGAGTACGAACAACAACAAGACGGTAGTATACCATTTTTTTCCCTCTGCCACCCTTTCACCTGTCAGCTCCAACCCCACCAATACCATCATCACCACTTGGTAATGAGGCAAATGGCAGTAAAACTTGTTAGAACCGACCGGTGAAGGCAGCAGCAGCATCAAAACCAAACATTTTCGAAAAGGTGGGGGGGGGGAGGGGGGGGGTTGTCAAGGAGTATCCTAGTTTACAATGCAGGAGGGGTAGTTGTTGCATTTGTATTGTTTGTGTTGTTACATGCGTACTGTGTGTTCAGTATTTGTGTGCGTGTTTTTACAGAGCGTTGCATGTGGGCGTGTAGGTGACATATGCGCAAAAATTACAAATATTTTATACATTTAAACATTTCTCCATTGACATTGTTGTAAGGAAATATTTTAAATCCAAAGCATGATGGTATCGGGCTGTTATTTTTCCCCTGCCGCCCCGCTCTCCTGTCAGCTCCAAAAACTCCTACCAAGTACCATCACCCTCGGTGATGATAAACATGGCGGTGCAGAACTGAAACAAAACGGTGAGGGTGGCAGCAGAGACAACAATCACAGTATCAAAAGGGTGGGAGAGGGGGATGTGTTTGTATACGCGTTTACAAAGCCATATATATTAATAGTGATTACAATGATAATAATGCAAAGTAACAACCAAATGCATAAATAAATATCATAGTGACAAGGAATAACAACAGTGCTGAGACTAGTGATAGACTCAATGATAATAAATAATAGTTTTAACATGTGATTTTATGTGCTAAATTGATTACCTTAGGAATGGTGTTTACATGAAATACATCTTATAATAATAATGACAAGGAATAAAAACTACTAAGGGTGATGACAGCAATGCTAATGTTAATAAAACACAATGGTAGGATTTGTTTTGATAATGATCACATTTTCCAAAACTGTGATTCCATTTGCTAAAATGGTTTTCTTAGAAATGGTGTTAAATTATGGCTGGTACATACAATAACAATTGCATCCTGCACTGTTTAATAATATAGTAGGTGTAAAAAGGAGTTGATAATCTTTTTTGTTTCTCCTTGCTTATATTTTTTTTTTTTTTACATATACTTGCAACATGCATGTTCAATAATAGTAGAATTAAAAGGAGTTGGTTATCTTTTTCTCCTTGTTTCTTTTTTTTTCCTTTTGGTCTTATTTGTAAGGGTTCATTCATTTTTTTCCCTTCCTATTTTTTTTTTTTTTTTTTTTTTTAAACTTATTGTAGAAAGTAAACAAGCATCAGTATTAGCACAAATTTTTACAATCTTTACATCTTTGTTTCCCTTGCCACCCTCTCACCAATTTGGTTCCACTCCACCAATGCCATTTCCCCCTCTCTGGGCGATGATGGTAAAGGCAGGATGAATATTTGAACCAAACCGGTGTGGGTACCAGCAAAGGCAACAACAACCATGAGCGAGGGGAGGGGGGTACATGGGAAAGGGGTTTTTGTTTTATTACTAATGATGGCAATAGTAGTAATGACAAGAAGAGACATACTGGGGGTAATGACAGCAATTATTTAAAAAACAGCAATGGTGATAATAGTTATGAAAATGATAACATATTTACAATATGTGATTCCATTTGCTAGGATGATTTTCTTTGTAATGGTGTTAAACATAGCCTAGCAGGTACATACACATGCAAACTGCAGTTTTTAATAATACTTGGAGTAAAGGAGTGGGTTATATTTTCCTCCTTGTTTTTTTTTCCCTAAATGTAGGGGTTCATTCATATTTCCCTCTATGCTCTCTCTTTCTTTTTTTTTTAAATGAAAATTAACCAAATATTTGTATTTGCATGAGTTTTTACAGTATTATTGGTTTGATAACCATATGTGTTTTTATATTTATTCATTCATTTAACACTCACTCACATGATTCAAAGGGGGTGACTAAGCGAAAGGGAAATCCTTACATTTTGTTTCCCGCGCTACCCTCCCACTAATTGTTCAATTCCATCAATGCTCTCCTGACCATTGTGTGACAATACTCTGACATACTTATCTAGGCGAAAGATTTGTACGTTGTAAAGAGAAACCAGAGTAAACCTTCCTTCTGTTTAGACAGACGTGGCCTAGCAGATAAATAAATAAATAATTTACTAAACAATATATATTACAGAACAATTTAGTGTCTGAAACTTCAAATAATAATCAAAAGTGTGTAAAGCTTTTATAATGGTAACATTCACTTGATACCGTCCAAAATATAAATACAATTGTTACAGGAATAAACATATACTTGTCTTGCAAAATAGCCATCGGTACAAGTATAGCGAAATCTATAATTGTTCCCCTTGATTGCTAAAGCAGAAAGAAATATGATTTCAATCTACATGAAATTATTTCCCTTGTATTAAAGAATAAAACATAGCTTGCATATCCTTTACAGGGCGTCGCATCAACACCAATATTTTTTACTGTTGTGATCACTTGGCAAGTTTACGTTCAGCAGTTTTCCATTTCTTTCTGAACGACATGCCATTTCGAAAAAAACAACGCAAGCGCGGTTTTCTGCTAAATTGTCTGCAGCTGTTTCGAAAGCGTGTATGTGGGAACTGCTCCCGTAAACCCTTCGTTGAAAGGTATAGTCTGGCAACACTGGGATTCGAACCTGCCGCCACACTGGTAATTGTGCCTCTCTGAAGGAACATGTGCACTTCAAAGCACGGCCAACGAAGCATCCCTTTAAAAGCTGTCTTCATTAGCCAGGTCTATCTGTCTGATCTGTCATTTACTGCCAATATAGTACCTTGTGGTGTATTGCGGGTTAGTCTATCATCCACTTGAAACCATAACTATGGAATATGGAAAGAATTTGGTTAATACAAATTTCTGAGAAGCCGCCGCATTGGTGTAATCGCTTGGAGCTTGCGCTATAATGTCATGTTCTCGGTCGGACGAGAGTTCAACACCTGCGTTCGTCGTCCGCTAGACGGAACGACTGACCACATATTTCCCCTGTGCATGCAGGCCTACATAATATGATAGCCCCAACACTTTACAGCCGCTTTACAAGCAAGCGCCTGCTTACGGTCTTATTTTTAAAATGACATTTCCGAGACATCGTGCTATATTGACATGGCAGAGTCTACATGTCAAATGTTATGTAAATTCAACGCTACTATATGGCGCGGAAGCTTGGACAATGAACAAGCAATTAGAAAGTCGAATAGAGGCCCTGAAGATGTGGATATACAGAAGAGTGTGTCGATGTCATGGAAACAAAAAATAATCAAATACAGGACAACTGGGAATGAAAAGAGAGTTGAAAGAATTTTTTAAAAAAATAAAAGAAGAGAGAAGTGAAATATTTAGCCATATTAAAAGACATATCACTTTTATAACAACCATGTTGGAGGATAAGGTTGAAGGCAAGCGAGCAAGAGGTAGACAACGATACAAGTGGAAAGATAACATCAAGAAATAGACGTACAGCAGTCTGACAGGGGGCTCAGTGGTCTCGAGGTATGGTGTCCGCCTCGAGTGCTGGAGGTCCCGGGTTCAGGCCCCGGTGAGGACCGGGATTTATTTAAATAATCCACCTAGACTTCCAGTAATAAAATTTCCCCTGGTCTCTGGGTAGTGAGATCGGACGCCCGTGTGTATTGTTACGCACGTAAAAAATCCCTTGGCAGTTGGAAATCGAAAAAAAAGTAGCCTAACGGCGCTTCCCGGGCAAAATTTCTAGTTAAAAATCTACCCAAAGTATTTCAGGATCCTCGCCGATGCAACGGAGTTCGTGCATTGAGCTGAGTTTCTCCAGACTCAGGTTTGAGTTAGGAGGAACACGGAGCACTTATGGGTTAAACCGTGTGCCGTGATGTTGATCCATCGACTAAACCAAACTAAACTAAGTCTGACAGAATGTACAATCAAGGCCAGAGACAGAACGAACGACGAACGAACGAACAAATGGGCACGCGGGCCCGTCTAACATTCTGCCCTTCTATCACTCTCTTTCATACATTATTTCATTCCCACATCATTCAAGGCTGAGAACAGCAATAATATAAAAGATATGCATTATAAAGGCATGGGGAAAATGCAAAAAAAAAAAACAACAACAACAACAACAAACAAACAACATTACACGACTCAGTAATATTAATGAATGGTGTGGCACTTGTTATTAGCTATGTGGAATAGACTGGCCTACGAAAAGGGGACTGGCTGTTATACTAGGGTATTATTATTATTATTATTATTATTATTATTATTATTATTATTATTATTATTATTATTATTTCTTAGTGAACACAAAAGTAAGTACAGGACCCCTTACCACGCCTTAAAACTCATTTGTATATAGTTCCAGACCCATACTTGTATAGACCAATCGGAACTCGGTGTGTGATGTGGTCAGTATCACTCCGCCGTCTTGACTTCCCAAGACATTTCCTGGGACCTATTTTAGGCTGGTTCGACATAGCAACCCAGGTCAATTTTACAAATCAGCCTCAATGCAGATTCGAACCCCGGCCACAGGGTCGGCAGGCAAGCGTTTAGCCACTAGGCTACCGCGGCTCCCCACTGTCTGGGTTGAAAATTTAAAAAAAAAAGTTAGTTGCATATCTTTTACAGGACGCCGCAATCAACCCCATCCTTTTTTTTTTTTTTTTTTTTTGCCGTTTGTAACTTCTTGGCAAGTTTAAGATAGTATAAGAATAGTTTGCATTGCTTTCTGAACGACCGACATCCAAACCATTCTAAGAGAATTAGCGCAAGGCGGTATGCTTCCAAGTAACCCGCAGGTGTGGTTCGACAGCGGTATGCGAGATTACGAACTGCTTCGCCACAGATGGGTAAGCAAATGCATTAAACACTTTGCCACAGCGTATCCTTAACTCTTTATGTACCGAGCATTATAGCACGTATGGTTGGCTATTCCTTATGTGTGCCACTCAATATGGCGTATGCTCTTATATTTAGCCACAACATTCTAAAGCTTGCCGGCCCGGTGGCCATAGATTGAATCCCAATTGAGATTGATTTTAAAAGAAAATTAATCTAGGCTCTCAGGTAGACTCGGACTATAATGGATATCAAGAAATATCTGGGAAAGTAAAGGAGTTATATTGAATACATCACCATCAAGTTCCGATTGGTCTATATACTTTATAAAAACCTTTTTTTTTAAAAAAAAGGGGAAAAATTTTTTTTTGGGGTTTTTTTAAAATTTTTTTTTTTTTTTTTCCCCAAAAAGTTTTTAACCCCCAAAAAAAAAAAAAATTTTTCCCCAAAAAAAAAACCTTTTAAAAAGGTTTTTTTTTTTAAAGGGGGTTTTTTTTTAAAGGGGGGAAACTGTTTTTTGCTGAGCCATATTTTGGTTTTAAATTTTTTTTTCCCCCCCCTTTTGGGTACGTAGTAAAATTTTTTTTTTTGGGGTTTTTTGGGTTTTTTTTAATTTTTTAAAATTTTTTTAAAAAAAAAACCCAACCTTCCCCCCAAAAAACCCGGGGGGGAAAAGGGAAAAAAAATTTTTTTAATTTTTTTTTTTGGAATTTTTTTTTTTTTTTAAAAAAAAAAAGGGGGGGGAAAAAAAAAGTTTTTTTGGGAAAAATTTTTAAAATTTTTCCCTTTTTTCCCTTTTTTTCTTTTTTTTTTTGGGCCCGGGGAAATTTTAAAAAAGGGGGGTTTAATTTAAAAGGGGGGGTTTTTTTGGGGGTTAAGGGGGAATTTTTTTGGGGGGGGGGGGGAAAAGGGGGGGGGGGGAAGGGGTTTAAAAAAGGGGGGTTTTAAAAAAAATTTTTTTTTTAAAAGTTCCGGTTTTCCCCAAATTTTTTTCCCAAAAAATTTAAAAAGGGGAGGTAATAACGCAAGAAAGCATTAAATTATGTATTCCTGAGTTATATCCCTTGCCCCGAAGGAGTCGCTTTTTGACGTCACGGCTCAGGAGCTATACTTTTTATATAAGGATTTTACTAGGTCAATCCTAAGGATTACTCCTGAAAAACGACTCAGTTACCCGCTAACCTACTACTTACGTAGTAACATACTTTCCATTTCACATTGTGTACTTCGTGTTTTTTTTTGTTGCCAGTTCTACTTTTGTCCAGTTATCACTTTTCAAATAAGTAACATATTCATCGTCACCAAATATCATGTCAATAGGCATGAGTGGTCACGGTTCGCCATTTCATACGACCAGAGGTTTAGATCAGGCATGTGTGTTTGTCCCATTTGTACCATGTAAGCGGTTCATTAAAGTATCGACTGCAAAGGTGCTATAAACAGCACACACACGTTTGTGAATGTTAACTACAGTTTTTTTTCTCTGCGATCAAAAATTCTATAACAATCCTCTGCTTGTAACGTACGCAATTAATATCTGCCATTTCAACGGTTTTTTTGTCGCGGTTAGAATTGGTTTACAGACGTGCAATTTGGTATACATCTTCAAGAGATTATCAACTTAAATTGGTGCAAATGTAATGCTTCTATCTTTATTATTAGTTGAGATAATAATTGTGCTGCATAACTATCTGCCCTACCCTCGTAGAAGCAACCTTATAAAGCAAATTGTGGAGACTGATGTAGATCCATGTGCTCTGTCCTGGTCATCACCGATGCCTGAATAGACTCATAGTAAACTCTGATCAGTGGCTGAGAGATTTCGGTTACCTCAGCTTGATAATATACAGGGTTCGATTATAGCAATAGGGTGGGAATTCTTCCATGAACCATTGGTTCCTCATATCACACCTTCTGATCTCTGGGGTAGGGAGATCGGATGTCTAACCTTTTCAGATCAGAGCGAAAAACAGGTGCACATCATATGCAAGGTGTACACAATAAATATTTCACGGCACTTGGAAATCGCAGTGGGTAGGTCGTAAAGCCTCAGCCCTGGCAACATTGTTAGGACAGAAAACCTACCTACGGACAGATAATGCCGTTACCTTGGATGGAATGTTCTAGATGAAGTAAAACTTAAACAAATGCTTTCTAACGTCGGCCACACAGATCTGTCATAACTATGGGTAACGCACTTTCCTCGAAAGAGGAACGCAGAAGAAGAGGAAGAAGATGCTGTTCGAAGCTGTAATCTACGAGACGCCACGAGACTTGGTCGTGAACATTTTGGATCAGCCAAAACCCAAGGCAATCACGCAAGTTTGTAAATATATCAGACCCCGTGACTTTATCTGGCTTTATGCACTCACACAAATCAAATCTGGTTTTTGTATCGCTTTATTGACACGTACTAGAATACATATATTGAATTCCGATCGCTATGCAAACCTTGGGGGTAACAGCTGTGGCTTACAACACAAAGGCTTTTGATACATTCAACTGTGAGGTCGTGCCTGCTTCATTTTGTTTTTCCGTTCAGCAGTAACTTAAAACTTAAGCAGCAGAAATGATTACGTGCTTGTATAGACTAGAAAAGGTAGCATTTTGCAAAATGGAAAACACATTGACTAACAAAAAGATGTCAATTGCAGCGAGAAAAGGAGTATTGAAGTGCTACATAGAACCTGTACTTTTGTATGGATGTGAAGCGTGGACGACGAGGAGACAAGCTGAAAACATCTGATGGCTGTGGAAATGTGATACAAAGAATACCGTGGACAGACAGAAAAATCAATGAGCAAGTCCTACAAGAGGCATTTGATTACCGCTAACTGATTTGAGAAATCATATGTGGACAGTCAAATTTTTTTCTGTGCATATTATAAGAATAAATAAACTAGAGACCTTAGTGAAAAGGGCAAGATTGAGGGGAAAAGAGCAAGGGAAGGCAGAGAAGAAAATATCTGGATGGCTTGACCACGTAGCATTGTCGGGACAAGAACACAGAGCTGATCCACAATTCTGGTGATCGTGTGAGATGGTGAAACATGACCGCCCACACCTACCAGCATGGCACATGATGATGATGATAGGCAAGGCGGCGGGAGTGCTATGGAAGTTGATAGAGAAATGTGATGGTAATGCCATGAGCTCGGTCGGGTGCTGGTTCGAGGCCAACGTGATGGAAAGAATGGCCAAATGTTACTGCTTACTTTCAGGCGCTCTCACATTACAGACCTATATCAGGAAACTATAGAGGATACCGTGGTGGTAGTGGTAGATATGGTTTGTGTCTTCGTTATTCAAACTACAGAGGGACACATGAATTATAGACTAGAAATGTGGGTGTACATAAACACATAGGCTGTATTTCACTGAAGCAAAGCCAAATAATGACGTCCTAGAGAAGATAGTGTGTTGCAAGGGCCTATAACGAAGCACAGAAGTATGACCCGCTAACATGCGGTTAGAGGCGATTAAAGAGTGTTGGTGTGAACTCGGATACATGATCCTGTAGACAACTTTAGCTACAACATCCCAAAAATAGTGGGCAGGTCTACAATGTGTTAGTTGAAGGTCTGTGCTTCATTGGGAGATGAAAGGAAGAAGAGGAGAAGAAGAAGAAGAAGAAGAAGAAGAAGAAGAAGAAGAAGAAGAAGAAGAAGAAGAAGAAGAAGAAGAAGAAGAAGAAGAAGAAAAAGAAGAAGAAGAAGAAGAAGAAGAAGAAGAAGAAGAAGAAGAAGAAGAAGAAGAAGAAGAAGAAGAAGAAGAAGAAGAAGAAGAAGAAGACAAGAAACGAATTAAAGTCGTGTACTGATTAAAGACATTAGACGTAGACAGTAGACAGTCAACATTTTTTTGTCAAGTTATGAGAAGAAATAAATTGGTGACAACTGGCGAGATCGAGGGGAAGAGAACAAGGAGAGGGCAGAGAAGTAAGTACTTGGATGGCTTGGCCACGTTTTATGGTCGAGACAAGAATATTGAGCTGATCCACGACTCTGGTAATCGAGTGAACTGGCAAAACATGAACGCCCACACTTACCGGAATGGCACATGATGATGATGAGTAGCAATAGTAACAGCAGCAGCAACAGTAGCAGCAGCAGCAGCAGCAGCAGCAGCAGCAGCAGTAGTAGTAGTAGTAGTAGTAGTAGTAGTAGTAGTAGTAGTAGTAGTAGTACGAAGAAGAACAGCGACAACGAGAACAGAAGCCAACAGTGGTAATGTTATGGAGACCTAGGAACATGTCAAATTGCTCCTACAACCTGTGACCCATGAAGAAGAACACCAAGTCTTCTGTGTAAAGACCCCCAAACAACAAAAGAACACCAGCCATGTCCCCCCAGCCGTGTAGTGTGTACAGAGTGTAAAGTGCCCGATTAGTGTATCCTGTCGAGTGTTTGCAAACTTGCTCTCCAGGCTTTAATGTCCCTAGGTCAAAAACTCCGTCCTCGGTGAGGTATTTGCTCCGGGACTTGCGTCTGTGTGGCTCTGAAATTGCTTGTTCCTCTGGGATATTTGAATATTTTAAACACTTAAGAAGTGGTTCTCACCCTGTTGGTCACGTGTACCATTGTTACTGACCGGCTCGGTGGCTTGAGGAATAGGGAATCTGCATTTCTTAATTCCCCACAACACCGACTCCAGAGTTTGGAATCAGCTACTGGAGATTTGGAAGCAGGCCGCTTTGTGTTGATTTCGATAATATGAGGCGTCGGCCGTTTAGAAAGCAATGGCAAACTACTGAACTAAAATTGCTTAGTAAATCGGGGGCTGGGTGGTCTCGAGGTATGGTGTCCGCCTCGAGTGCTGGAGGTCCCGGGTTCTAGCCCCGGTGAGGACCGGGATTTTTTCACGTGGACTTCTAGTAATAAAATTTCCCCTGGTCTCTGAGTAGTGAGATCGGACGCCCGTGTGTATTGCTGCGCACGTAAAAAATCCCCTGGCAGTTGAAAATCGAAAAAGAGTAGGCTAACGGCGCTGCCCGGGCAAAATTTCTAGTTTAAAATCTTCCCAAAGTATTTTCAGGATCCTCGCTGGTGCTACGGAGTTCGTGCACTGAGCTGAATTTCTCCAAACTCAGGTTTGAGTTAGGAGGAGAACGGAGCACTTAAGGGTCACACCCGTGTGACGTGATGTTGATCCATCGACTAAACTAAACTGCTTAGTAAATCACAAACAGCCAACAAATGCTTGGGTTGACTGTGAGTTCCCGTAAAGAACATGCAAATAACTTTGTCAACCCTTACCGCTATACTTCAAAATGTCACTGTCCCACTTTTTCATATTACTAACTGGAAAGTTGCATTCCTATTCATCATCATCATCATCATCATCATCATCAATCATCAATCATCATCAATCATCATCATCATCATCATCATCATCATCATCATCATCATCATCATCATCATCCTCCTCCTCCTCCTCCTCATCATCATCATCACCACCACCACCACCACCACCACCACCACCACCACCACCACCACCATCATCATCATCATCATCATCCATCATCATCCATCATCCATCATCAGCCATCATCATCCATCATCCATCATCCATCATCCATCATCCATCATCCATCATCATCATCATCATCACCACCACCACCACCACCACCATCATCCATCATCCATCATCATCATCATCATCATCATCATCATCAATCATCATCATCATCATCATCATCACCACCACCACCACCACCACCACCACCATCATCATCATCATCATCACGTGTCTGCCAAATGGCGTAGACGTTCATGCCCCCCCCCCCCTCTTCCCCCTGCCAGATCTCAGTCCGGGATGTCCTGGATCAACTCTGCTGATGATATTCCTCCATGTCACCTTCTCAGTCCGCCCAGTATAATTTCTCTCGGTCTGACTCTGCTCTTCTCTCACTGATCTTTCTAATCGTCTCGATGTTTGTTTCTCAACGCCTCTCTTCTCATCACATGACCAAACCAAGCTGTTTCTCTATTCTTATTGTTCTAGTTTCATTCACCTCTTCCTGGAGACCGTTGTTAGTTACTAAACGGGTTTAAAAGCCAAGAGAATTGACTTCAATGTACCGGGTTTGAACTCATATGGCTCGATTTCTTTCCACAGGGAGATCTATCGAAAGCCACTCACAGAGCACGAACTCATTAGCTCCAGCGACGACCCCCCAGGGATCTCCGAGAAAGTAGAACGTGAACTGAATGTTGTAGCCCGGATTCGAACCGACAAACCTCAGAGAACTAGGCCGGCGAAGTAATATGTTCACCACGGAGGTTGCCCGTTGTTAAATACTCTCTCAGTCCCCCATTCACAACATTCGTCCACATCTCCGTAGCATACCCATAAATATTAATATAACACGAACAACCCATATAAACTGTACTTCTGTAGTGATATGAAGAGTGGACATATAACAGACCAGCTGAAAAACATCTAATGGCAATGAGAATGTGGTTTCTGAGGAAAATGCAAAGCATAAAATGGACAGATAGAAAAACCAATGATCCAACCCTACACCAAACAAAGAAAATTGTAAACTTATTAGAGAAATTAGACGTAGACAGTCAAAAATTTTTGGACACCTTATGAGAAGACATAAATTGGAGAACTTGGTGACAACTGGCAAGATTGAGGGGAAAAGAACAAGGAGAAGGCAAAGAAGTGACTACCTGGATGGCTTTGCCATGTTGTATGGTCGAAACAAGAACACAGAGCTGTTCCACGACTCTGGTGATCGCGCGAGATGGCAAAACATGGCCACGCTTATCGACACGACACATAATGATGATGAGCCCATAAGTATTTGCGTTAACCTAGTTCTAGCTGCGGCTGTACGTCATTTCGCTTTAGGTCAGCATGGTCGAATGAATAAAAATGCGTGTTCTTAAACATCCGGTGTGCTGATGCCGAGGTTAGGGGTTCAACCCCTACACTGGACAGATGGACTCAAATGTTGTCCTGTCGTCCTTGACTTGGGGACGTAAATTACAAGTACCTCTGAAGTGGTAGTGGGTTCGCCTGATGGCGAGGGACACTGTTAATATGGAAAGCTAATCCACGCGCAAAATTCAGTCCAGCACTACTATAAAAAGTGTGTATGAACTACGCTTGAGTTCAAAGCGAGCGAGCGAGCGCAAAAAAACAAAAAAAAATACAATAGCTCTAAGAATGCCTCATTAAATTACTACGAGTATTACCACAAAATCAACACCTGTGATATGAGATGCCTGAGGAGAGCTGCCTACTTAACAATTCGAGAACAATTATTTCTACGTTCTGAGCCTGATGAAGAGAATCAGAATTTACTGGAAACGTAGCTGGCACTTGTTCATCGTGGCTGTGCAACATTGCACGTCCTTTGCAGAACGTTGCGCTCAACCCCAAATTGATTTTCTCTTTAGTGTTACGTTCGGTTGTTTGCTATCAGCAAAGGATAAGAGCGCGCTAGCTCTTAAACTCCCGGTGCGCTGATGGGCAGGTAATGGGTTCAGCCTTACGCCGGTCGGTGGGTCTTTAACATCGACTTCTAGTTCAGAAAACAATGGTAAACTACTGAATGTCAAATTTCTTCGAAAATCAATATGGGATCGATCGCTAAGTCCTGCAAAGGTGTGTCATTTTTGTTGAAGTTTGCCATTGCTTTCTGAACGACGACTCAATGTTACAGTATGCAACGATCAGTTGTGGAGTGAATCCACCATTGCCGTCAGTGCGCAGGCAGTTAAAGCGTGAGCGTGATAAGCCTCTCGGCCACGCCGACACACACACACACACACACATATACACACACACACTCGTGTAATAAGAGTTATCTGTATCCTACTCAACCTCCGTTGTCTACAGTGGTTATATAGTTAAACCCAGTGTCGTTATTACAATTGTCTTTTCTGGTTGTATTTATATATCTTGTTGGTTATGTGGTTATATCCAGTGTCATTATCAAAGTTGTCTTTTCTGGTTGTATTTATATATCTTGTTGGTTATATGGTTATATCCATTGTCATTATCAAAGTTATCTTTTCTGGTTGTATTTATATATCTTGTTGGTTATGTGGTTATATCCAGTGTCATTATCAAAGTTATCTTTTCTGGTTGTATTTATATATCTTGTTGGTTATGTGGTTATATCCAGTGTCATTATCAAAGTTATCTTTTCTGGTTGTATTTATATATCTTGTTGGTTATGTGGTTATATCCAGTGTTGTTATCAAAGTTATCTTTTCTGGTTGTATTTATATATCTTGTTGGTTATGTGGTTATATCCAGTGTCATTATCAAAGTTATCTTTTCTGGTTGTATTTATATATCTTGATGGGAATATGGTTATATCCACTGTCATTATCAAAGTTATCTTTTCTGGTTGTATTTATATATCTTGAAGGGTATATGGTTATATCCAGTGACGTTATCAATGTTGTATTCGTAAATATAGTTGGTGGTTACATATACTAGTGAATGGTTTGATCTCTGCCATTGTCTCCTCTACCATAGAGACACTCAGTCTCAAAAGTGTGTCACGACCTCATTTAGGACCAACAACGATGGCCGGAAGCCATAATCCCCAACCACAAGAGACCATTTACTCGTACTTAAGCGCCAATGCTGACATCGGGCACTTTAGCCAGTTTCAGTAATTAATATCCTTGTCAGAGTCTATTCATTTGCCTACTGTCGAAACTGCCAGTTGAGAATGGAGCTTATAACCAGGAACAATTATCAAGGCGAAATGGCGTGTTTTTTTTAAATTTTATTTTGCGCTCGCTTTCTTTTAACTCAAGCGTAGTACATGCACACTACTTCTAGTAATGACCACACCTATTTTAACTTGCTGTTCTCGCAGTCTGGCCATTGTTGTAGATTCACAGTCATCACTTGGTTCTCGCAAAAGTCTTACTTCTCGTAGAGCATTCAGAATGCCAGCCTGGTCCATAGCGCGTCCGCCCTCCACGGTACATCCTCATCAATGTTTTACAGTTACATCCCCACAAAGGTTGAACAGTTAGATCCCCAGCAAGGTTGAACAGTTAGATCCCCAGCAAGGTTGAACAGTTACATCCCCACAAAGGTTGAACAGTTAGATCCCCAGCAAGGTTGAACATTTACACCCCAGCAAGGTTGAACAGTTAGATCCCCAGCAAGGTTGAACAGTTAGATCCCCAGCAACGTTGAACAGTTAGATCCCCAGCAAGGTTGAACAGTTAATCCCCAGCAATGTGGAACAATTAATTCCCGGCAAGGTTGAACAGTTAGATCTCCAGCAAGGTTGAACAGTTAGATCCCCAGCAAGGTTGAACAGTTAGATCCCCAGCAAGGTTGAACAGTTAGATCCCCAGCAAGGTTGAAAAGTTACCGGTAGATCCCCAGCAAGGTTGAACATTTACACCCTAGCAAGGTTGAACAACTAGATCCCCAGCAAGGTTGAACATTTACACCCCAGCAAGGTTGAACAGTTAGATCCCCACCAAGGTTGAACAGTTAGATCCCCAGCAAGGTTGAACAGTTAATCCCCAGCAATGTGGAACAATTAATTCCTGGCAAGGTTGAACAGTTAGATCCCCAGCAAGGTTGGACAGTTAGATCCCCAGCAAGGTTGAACAGTTAATCCCCAGCAATGTGGAACAATTAATTCCTGGCAAGGTTGAACAGTTAGATCCCCAGCAAGATTGAACAGTTAGATCCCCAGCAAGGTTGAACAGTTAATCCCCAGCAATGTGGAACAATTAATTCCCGGCAAGGTTGAACAGTTAGATCTCCAGCAAGGTTGAACAGTTAGATCCCCAAAAAGGTTGAACAGTTAGATCCCCAGCAAGGTTGAACAGTTAATCCCCAGAAATGTGGAACAATTAATTCCCGGCAAGGCTGAACAGTTAGATCCCCAGCAACGTTGAACATTTACACCCCAGCAAGGTTGAACAGTTAATCCCCAGAAATGTGGAACAATTAATTCCCGGCAAGGCTGAACAGTTAGATCCCCAGCAAGGTTGAACAGTTAGATCCCCAGCAAGGTTGAACAGTTAATCCCCAGCAATGTGGAACAATTAATTCCTGGCAAGGTTGAACAGTTAGATCCCCAGCAAGGTTGAACAGTTAGATCCCCAGCAAGGTTGAACAGTTAATCCCCAGCAATGTGGAACAATTAATTCCCGGCAAGGTTGATTAGTTAGATCTCCAGCAAGGTTGAACAGTTAGATCCCCAAAAAGGTTGAACAGTTAGATCCCCAGCAAGGTTGAACAGTTAATCCCCAGAAATGTGGAACAATTAATTCCCGGCAAGGTTGAACAGTTAGATCCCCAGCAAGGTTGAACAGTTAGATCCCCAGCAAGGTTGAACAGTTAATCCCCAGCAATGTGGAACAATTAATTCCTGGCAAGGTTGAACAGTTAGATCCCCAGCAAGGTTGAACAGTTAGATCCCCAGCAAGGTTGAACAGTTAATCCCCAGCAATGTGGAACAATTAATTCCCGGCAAGGTTGAACAGTTAGATCTCCAGCAAGGTTGAACAGTTAGATCCCCAGCAAGGTTGAACAGTTAATCTCCAGCAATGTGGAACAATTAATTCCTGGCAAGGTTGAACAGTTAGATCCCCAGCAAGGTTGAACAGTTAGATCCCCAGCAAGGTTGAACAGTTAATCCCCAGCAATGTGGAACAATTAATTCCTGGCAAGGTTGAACAGTTAGATCCCCAGCAAGGTTGAACAGTTAGATCCCCAGCAAGGTTGAACAGTTAATCCCCAGCAATGTGGAACAATTAATTCCTGGCAAGGTTGAACAGTTAGATCCCCAGCAAGGTTGAACAGTTAGATCACCAGCAAGGTTGAACAGTTAATCCCCAGCAATGTGGAACAATTAATTCCCGGCAAGGTTGAACAGTTAGATCTCCAGCAAGGTTGAACAGTTAGATCCCCAAAAAGGTTGAACAGTTAGATCCCCAGCAAGGTTGAACAGTTAATCCCCAGAAATGTGGAACAATTAATTCCCGGCAAGGCTGAACAGTTAGATCCCCAGCAAGGTTGAACATTTACACCCCAGCAAGGTTGAACAATCACACCCGTTGAACAATTATATCCCCAGCAAGGTGGTACAAAAGATGACTTTCCTTTTTTGCACAAGTTACAAAGTGTCCAGACAGAAAAAAAAAAAAAACTGTGAAGGAACTTATTGTGACGGAACTTATTGTGACGGAGCTTATTGTGAAGGAGCTTATTGTGAAGGAGCTTATTGTGAAGAAGCTTATCTTAATCCACACCTGAAGGCGTTTTTTGGTATATGTTCCTAGCTCCAGTTTGTTATAAACCAATCGATGGCTGATGTCGTGAATACCACATCAGCCGCCTTTACTACCAGACATTTATTGATATCAATTTACAGTTGGGTCGACCTATACATCCAGGTTAATTTTTAAAATAGCACCTCTTCGAAGCGGCTCTAAACACATGGCCTCGAGGGTGTCAGGCAGCATGCTAGCCATTGCGCGTGCGCGGATTCCTGACCAGAATACATAGACGAGATTTTCATCTGTCTGACCGGTTGTCTCTCACAGGGTGATAGGCGAGGAAGAATCAAGTAGGGAGATGAAAGAGGGAGTACGGCATAAGATACACGTTCAGGAAATAATAGTATAACTAGGAAATCGCGAGGAAATGGAAAAAGGGAAGACTATAGAGGAGAAATTAGACATAAATTAATAAAATTGGGAGGACATGTATGGGAAAGGAGAAGAAATAGCAAAGGACAGGCAAGCTTGCGATGAGATGATCAGGGATCTATACAATATTATAGGATAGACGCTGAAATTTTGAAAAAAAGTATCTCACAATATTTCTAACGCTCCCTCCCTCCCTCCTCTCTCTCTCTCTCTCTCTCTCTCTCTCTCTCTCTCTCTCTCTCTCTCTCTCTCTCTCTCTCTCTCTCTCTCTCTCTCTCTCTCTCTCTCTCTCTCTCTCTCTCACGCCATTTTTATCCGACAGACAACAAGTAGTGTCCTTCAATTTCTGTCTATAAAGACCCACACAATTTAATATTGGTGTGCCTCAGGGCTCAATACTAGGACCGCTGCTTTTTGCAGTTTATATTAACGATCTTCCTTTATATCTCAATACTTCGTGTGACCTATTTGCAGACGACTGCACTATATACACTAGTCAAGAGAACCTTAGAGAGCTCTTTACAAAACGAACTTGATAACCTTAGTAGATGGAGCAATGACAACCGCATGATTATTAACATCGACCAGACAAAAACTACAGACTCTAGCCATAACTGGAGCACCGCTCGATCTCCACGTGGACACGTTATCTATTTTTTTTATTTTTTTTGCATATCCTTTACAGGACATCGCTGTCAACATCAGCATCTTTCAGCTGCATGTTGATTTCTTGGCAAGATTACGCTCAGTAGTTTGCCATTGCTTTCTGAGCGGCCGGCTCAGTTATCCCGCAAGTCACCAGCGGGGGTCGAACCGCTCCCAGCTCTCGCCCTGCTACGAGACTCTGCGTAATAAACGGGATTACGGAGAAAGTGTTGTAACCCCTCGGCCAGAGAGACCGGCAAGTTACCTATAGTTAATGTAAATGAACACAAAACATTAGGTCTTTTAATTGACAAACATCTAAACTGGAGCTCTCATGTTCACGTTCTCACCAAGAGAATAGCACAAAAAGTTTACCAACTTACTAAAATTCAGCACTTCTTGGATGAAAGCACACACAAAATATTCTATGCATGCTATATCCAATCACCTCTCGACTATTGTTCCACAGTCTGGGATGGGTGCCCTAAATCTAATATGAAACGACTGTGTTCGCTTCAAAACGGCGCTATACGTCTAGTTTCTGGCATAAAGCACGTTGAAAGTAACTTATATAGTCATCTAAGACTTCTACCACTTCGAAAGCGATTCCTTTTTAACAAAGCCAAATTAGTGAATAAAATTATATCTGAAAATACCCCAGAGTATCTTCTACCGTTAATTCAATCTAATGCAATGAACAGTAAGCGCTTAAATTTATTACAGGTTCCAAAGCCTAGATTGGACTTATACAAAACATGTTTCGCGTATTCTGGTGCTCACTTGTGGAATAGCCTTCCACCAGATCTGAAAACGCCAATGAGTCCCCACACATTCAACCGAAAACTCTTTCAATACTTACTTCATACCGACTATATGCCTCCATAAGTCACCTACTGGTATCATTTTTTCACTATCATTTTTCACTGTGTGAGTGAGAGAGTGGGTGAGAGAGTGAATGAGAAAGCGTTTGAGTGAGAGAGTGAGTATGAGACAGAGAAAGTGAGAGAGTATATATGCGCGTGTGCCTGCGAGTGTGAAAGAGTAAGTGAATGTCTGTGTACACGTATGTGTGAGAGATTGAGTGAGAGAATGAGTTAGTGTGAGAGAGAGGTTGTGTTGTGTGTATACCTGTCTGTGTGAGAGAGTGAGAAAGTGAGTGAGTGAGTGTGAGTTAGAGAGCCGCCGGGTGAGTGAGTGAGTAAGGGAGAGTGAGTTAGTGAGTGAGGGGGAGAATTTGTGAGTATGTGTGTATGTGCGTGTGTGAGTGAGTGTGAGAGCGAGTGAGTGTGCAAGAGAGAGACAGTGGGTGAGTGAGAGAGTGCATGAGAAGTTAATGAGAGAGAGAGAGAGAGAGAGAGAGAGAGAGTGGAGTGTGTGTGTGTGTCTGTGTACGTGTTGTCTGTGCGAGTAAGAGAGTGAGTTAGTGTGGTTTAGAGAGTAAATGAGTGAGTGTGAGTGAGAGGGTGAGATTATGTGAGGCAGCGTGTATGTGTGAGTAAGTGTGTCGAGTGTATGTGTGTGTGTGTGTGTGTGTGTGTGTGTGTGTGTGTGTATGTGGGTGTATGTGTGTGCACGTCTGAATGTGCGTATGAGTGTGTATGTGTAAGTGTGTGTAAATGTGTGTTTGTATGTGTGCTTGTGTGTGTAAGTATGTTTATATGTGTGTTTATGTGTGCGTACATGTGTGTGTGTGTTTACATGTATGTGCGTGTGTATATGTGTATGTGCGTGTGTATATATGTGTATGTTCGTGTATGTATGTGCATGTTTGTGTGTATGTGTGCATGCATGCAGTGTATGCGAGGGAGTGTGTATTTGTGTGTATGTGTGTGTAAGTATGTGTGTATGGGTGTGGATGTGTGTATGTGTGCGTGGGTATATGTGTGTATTTGCGTGTGTATATTGTGTGTATGCTCGTGTGTGTATGTGTATATGCTTTCGTGTGTATGCGAGGGAGTGTGTATTTGATAGCGAGAGGGTGTGTGTCTGTCTGTGTGTGAGTGAGAGTGAAAGAGTGTGATATTGAGTAAATGAAAGATGGAGAGAGTGACTTAATGGGTGAAATAGTGATTGCGAGAGAGAGAGAGAGAGAGAGAGAGAGAGAGAGAGAGAGAGAGAGAGAGCGAACGAGAGAGAGAGAGACAGTGGAAGAATGGATTTGTTAGTGTGTTGTGTGTGTATGTGTGCGCGCATTGTTTGTGAGTGTCTATGGGTGTGTGTTGGTGAGAAGAGAGAGAGAGAGAGAGAGAGAGAGAGAGAGAGAGAGAGAGAGAGAGAGAGAGAGAGAGAGAGAGAGAGAGATTTAAGAGCACGCATATCATGTAACATGCTATTCCATATATTGTGTGTATTCTCATGTTCGTATTACCATTTTGAATGCCAATTGATGTTATAATTTATAACATGAACACATGTACATCACTGTAGAGTGGGTGAGAGAGTTAGGGAGTATGAGTGAGAGAGAGAGAGAGAGTTAATGAGTGTGTGTGTGTGTGTGTGTGTGTGCCTGTGTAATAAGAGAGAGAGAGAGAGAGAGAGAGAGAGAGAGAGAGAGAGAGAGAGAGAGAGAGAGAGAGAGAGTTGAGTGCACGCATGTCCTGTAACATGCCATTCCATATTTTTTGTGTATTTTCATCTTTCACATTATCATTTTTGTATGCCACTTGATTTATCATGTATAATATAACATTACTGTAATGTGAGTGAGAGCGTTAGTGAGTGGGAGAGAGAGAGAGAGAGAGAGAGAGAGAGAGAGAGAGAGAGAGAGAAGAGAGAGAGAGAGAGAGAGGAGAGAGAGAGAGAGAGAGAGAGAGAGAGAGAGAGAGAGAGAAGAGAGTAGAGTTGAATTGCATCACCAATTTTTTACGCTACACAATGTATATGAACAATTTTTTCTCCATTTCTTACAATTTTTGCGAGAATGCTCACTGACAATCCTCAGTGTCTCAACTGTGTACAAGTGTGGGAGTTTGTTCTTATTAGTTTCAGTGATCATGTGAGGCATCATGTATGTGTCTAGATGTGAGGATGTGTATGTGGGTGTGTATGTGAGGGATATGTGTGTGTGTGTGGGGGGGGGGGGTTGGGAATGTATGTGTGGAGGGGTTGTGTGTGTGGGATGTGTGTGGTTGATGCGTGATGTGTGGATGGGTGAAGAGATGTGTGGTCGGTGGGGGATGTATGTGTGTGAGGGATGTGTGTGTGGGTGTGTATATATGGGAGGATGGTTGGAAGTATGTGGTGTGTTGGTTGGTTGGGGGTGTGGGTAGGGAATGTGTATTTGGGTGGGTGAATGGGTGTGTGGGAGATGTGTGTGGGTTGCGGATGGGTGTGGGGGTGTGTCTGTGAATGGGATATGTCTGTGTGGGTCTGAGTGTGTGAGTGTGGATGGGATAAATGTGAGTGGGTGGAGGATGTATGTGTGGGCGGTGAGGATGTTTGTAGGTGGGGGATGTGTGGGTGGGTGGGGAGATTTGTGTGTGTGGGTGAGAGATGTGTGGGCGGGGATGTGTATGGGGAATGCATGTGAGGGGATGTGTGTGTGTGGGGGATGCGTTTATGGGTGGGGTGTTGTGTGGGATGGGGGAGGTGTGGGATGTGCGGGTGGATGAAGGATGTATGTGAGGATGGGGTGTGTGTGGGTGGGAGGGTAGATGAGAGATGCATGTGTTGATGGGTGGGTGGGTGATGTGTGGGTGTGAGTGGTTGATGGATGAGTACGTGAGTGGGTGGATGTGTGTGAGAGATGAGTGTATGGGTGGGGGATGTGTGTGTGGGTGGGAAGGCGGATGTGTGTGGGTGGGGTATATGTGGGTGGTGGGGTGTGTGTGGGTGGTTGGTGTGTGTTTTTGGATGAGGAATGTGTTGATGGGTGAGGATGTGTGTATGGGTGGGGAGATGTGTGTGTGTGTGTGTGTGTGTTGTGTATGGGTGGTGAGATGTGTAGTTAAGGGATGTGTGATTGGGGTTTGGAGATCGGGGTGGGATGGTTGGCGAGTGGGTGGGTGGAGGATGTGTGGGAGGGTGAGTGTGTGTAGGTTGGGGTGGGAGGGGATGTGTGTGTGGGTGCGGGATGTGTGGGTGGGGGAGATTGTGTGGTGGGTGATATGTGTGCAAGTGGGGGATGTGTGGGTGGGTGCGGGTTTTGTGTGTGGGTAAGTGCAGGATATGTGAGTTGGCGGGAATATGTGTGTGTGGGTGTTGGAAATGTGGTTGGGGGATGTGTGTTTGGCTGAGTGTTTGGGGTGTGTGGGTGGGTGGTGGAGGATATGTGGGTGGGTGAGTGTTGGTAGGTTATGGGATGGGTGGAGGATGTGTGCGTGTGGGTGGGGAGATGTGTGAAGGTGGGGGATGTGTGGGTGGGTATGGATGGGTGGTTGCATGCATGTGTGCCTGGGTGTGTGGTGGTGTGGGATGTGTGGTGGGGGATGTGTGGTGGGTGGGAGATGTGTGTGTGTGGGTAGGGAGATGATGTATGTGGGGGTGTGTGTTGGGATGTGTGGGTTGGGGGATTGGTGGATGGATGGGGTCATGTATGTGCCTGTGGGTATGTGTGTGGTTGGGTGGTGGATGTGTGTGTGGGGGACACGCGGATGGATAGGGGATGGGTGGGTGGGTGGGGGATTTGTCTCATAACATGGTAACATGCATTGTTTATGCTTACAACATTCATTTGACAATGTTTTTTTTCCTATGTGAATGCACTATGCACTGATGAACGAAAGATGAGTGATTGGAAGGGCCGAATGTAAGACGGGCCTGCGTGCCCAATTTGTTACCCTTCGAAAATAAAGTTTGTTCGTTCGTTCGTTCGTTCGTTTCACTCTCTCTCTCTCTCTCTCTCTCTCTCTCTCTCTATATATATATATATATATATATATATATATATATATATATATATATATATATATATATAGAGAGAGAGAGAGAGAGAGAGAGAGAGAGAGGAGAGAGACAGACAGACAGAAAGATAGAGAGATGGAGAGAAGTAGAGTTAAAATTACCAACGTGGCAGAGCAACATCTATTACATCGAGGCTGCTGCCAGTATAAAACGACCCGCATGATATTTCGCACATTAATCTAACATCCCAACAACTGTCGATTGATTTGTTACAACAACAAAACAAAAAAAAAAAAAAAAAAGGGGGGGGGGGGGGGGAGGGGGGTGGCGGGTTGACTGATGATAAGCTGATAAATGTCCGCATAACAACACAAAATACGATGGGGCGCCAAATGAAAACATTAACTGTGGTGGGTGGAGGGTTGTTCTGAAAAACATAAAGAACAAATGTATCATGTTTCGATGTGTTACCCACGCAGCACTATCCCTCTCTCGGCCTGTATTGTTTATCAAAATAAGCAGTGCCTAAACATTATCTACACTAGGATAGGTATTAGAATTAAACAGTTCTTCTCGGCCTTCTGCTTCTGCTGCTTTCTTCTTTCTTTCTTTCTTTCTTTCTTTCTTTCTTTCTTTCTTCCTCCTTCTCCTGCTTCTTTCTTTCTTCCTCCCCCGTTCTTCTTCTTCTTCTTCTTCTTCTTCTTCTTCTTCTTCTTCTTCTTCTTCTTCTTCTTCTTCTTCTTCTTCTTCTCTTCTTCTTACAAACGGGATCTCCACGGCGAATTGGTGAAGTCGACTGCCTCTGGCTTCGAAGGCGTGGGTTCGTCTTCAAACTCCCTCATTCGGTCCAGACTACAGCCTTATCCACAGACCCCTGGGAGCACGCCATGTTCAGCAGGTCGCTCTACGGAAAGAGGAGAATCCCCGTGGGATAAAACCCGATGCCATGAAGTGAACCCTCTTCCCTGTAAACTCCTGTTTATTCTTGCAGTCGCTGTCTGTGATGATTATTCTTGCACGCGAGTTCTCCTGATGAACTCGGCCGTTTCTTTGAGTTCTTCTTTAGTTCTAGATAACTATACCTTTCCTAGCTCGCTTTACAGAGGACAGTCCATCCTTGAAACATGCTGAATATATACGATCGTACTTGCAGGCGAATTCTCATGATTTACTACACCGTTTCTTGGAGTCCTTCAGTTCTAGATAACTATACCTTTCCTAGCTGGCTATACAGAGGACACTTCTACAGAACATATTCAGGAATGTTTTTACTTAATCCCCAAGTGTTCAATGTCGAGGCAGACAGACGAAGCCTAATGGTGTGTTTATTCAGCCTGCTATGTCTCGTCCAGGCGCGAAGAATGACAATGTTCCCCGGAGGCCCAGAGTGTGCTAGTCCTTGATTCTGTTCTTTTCTGATAGCACGGAAGGTTTTCATTTTCTCAGAGTATTAGGCTTTGTTATCAACTTATTCACATTCTTCTCTCTTTTATGAAAATGTAACTGCTTTATCATTTCTAGAACACAATGGGGCGAATCTCAGTGCAATATGATTATTTTTCATACAGTAACCTTGCTTAAAACCTTGCTTAACCTTGCTTTTTTTTAAACCTTGCTTAGTGGGGCGGAACGTATAAGAGCGTTTGCTCTGAAACTTATGGTGCTCCGCTGGCAGGTAGTGGGAGGATTCCCCCCCCCCCCTTCCTGGTCAGTTGAGCTTGAACATTGAGATCTCCTTCAGAAAGCCATGGTAAACTACTAAAAGTAAAATTGCCCAGAAAATTAACCTGGGATTGATGTTGATCACAACGACCTACAAACGGACATGAATATTTAAAAGAAACAAACCAATGAAAAGTTTTTTTTTTGGGGTGGGGTGGGGGGGGGGGGGGAGCAGCTCGCTTTGCATTGATTTTCACAAAGGTACGAGCGTCGGCAGTTCAGATAGTAGTGGCACACTACTGAACGTAACGGTGTCCGGAAAATCAGACGGGTAAGCTTATGCGAAACTAGTGAACGTAAACTTGCCAAGACATCAACAACAGTAGTAAAATGCTGGTGTTGACAGCGATATCCTGTAAAATAGATATACGGGTAAAAAAAAAAAAAAGCTTATGGAAGACTGTCGGCTTTGAGAGTTTGTATAAATAAAATTAGTGGCGCTGCGGTGAAGCTGTGGAAATGTAAACCATATCAAATAACATAAAGTAATGCAGCTTTACAGACCAGAATTAGGAAAAATACAGAATATTAAAGTGAAATTCATGTTAGTATTACAGCCTGGGATTCTGAGAAAAGTAGCTAAAACTATTTTTCCAAATTTTCATTTTCTCTTCACTGTTCTCATTTTTTTCATCTTTTCATTCTTCTCATCCCGTTCTTATGCCTTAATGTAGTCACTGGGGGAGGGGTCTTCTCCGTGATTATATGTTTTGCTTTGTGTATGTATTTGTTTGCTCATGAAGACTAGTCGCCGCAACGTCCTGTATTTTTCGTAATTGACGTTCTGTAAAGCTGCATTACTTTGTTTTATTTTATATTGAGAGTTTGTAGTACAGACAGTGTATCAGTAATGATGGCCATCTGATGGCCGCCGGAGTTGCTGGTATAAGTCACATGTACCCTCTAACTTCAGCCTGAGCTGTATGGGTGCAACAGAATTTGCAAGAGTGAAGAATAGACTGACGGTTTCAACTTGAAGAATTTATCTAGTTAATTTACTTTACGTTGTGTGATTTCTGCAGTATGTACCTGACGAGAGTACAGCGAAATAGGCCAGACAATAAATCATGCAGTCTATTGTTTGTGTCTTCGTTATTCAAAGGACTCTTTAGTGTAATTGATGGGGGTCTGCCCCGATAATATCATGAGCGGGGTCAGACGAGGGTACGACGCCTACGTTCGGCATTCGCCAACAGAGGGAAAGACAGCCGCCTATTCCTTCGTGCATTCAGGCCGACATCATGTGAAGGCCGTAACATGTCACCAAAATGTAGCAGGTTCCTGGTTCGCGACACATTAGGGACATGTTCGGGACATGCTAAAGAATAGATTACCGGGAACACTATTTTACAGGGAGAACATGATGTTTTTTTTAAAAGCAGAGTTAGTTGCATATCCTTTACAGGACGTTCGCCTTTAACCTCAGCATTTTTGTTTGGCTGTTTGTGATTCTTTTGGCAAGTTTACTTTCAGTAGTTTGCTACTGCTTTCTGAACGACCGGCACTTATACCATTTTATGACAACCAACGCAAGGTGGTCTGCTGCCAAATCGCCCGTAGGTGTGTTTCGAACGCGGTATGCGGGATTAAGAATCCCATCTGTAACGCCTTCGCCACAGAGGTGCACGTATTTTTAAAAGGGGAGCCACGGTAGCGTAGTGGCTAAACATCGTGGTGGCGTAGTGGCTAGACATCGTGGTGGCGTAGTGGCTAGACATCGCGGTAGCGTAGTGGCTAGACATCGTGGTGGCGTAGTGGCTAGACATCGTGGTGGCGTAGTGGCTAGACATCGTGGTAATGTAGTGGCTAGACATCGCGGTAATGTAGTGGCTAGACATCGCGGTAATGTAGTGGCTAGACATCGCGGTAATGTAGTGGCTAGACATCGCGGTAATGTAGTGGCTAGACATCGCGGTAATGTAGTGGCTAGACATCGCGGTAGCGTAGTGGCTAGACATCGTGGTGGCGTAGTGGCTAGACATCGCGGTAATGTAGTGGCTAGACATCGCGGTAATGTAGTGGCTAGACATCGCGGTAATGTAGTGGCTAGACATCGCGGTAATGTAGTGGCTAGACATCGCGGTAATGTAGTGGCTAGACATCGCGGTAATGTAGTGGCTAGACATCGCGGTAGCGTAGTGGCTAGACATCGTGGTGGCGTAGTGGCTAGACATCGCGGTAATGTAGTGGCTAGACATCGCGGTAATGTAGTGGCTAGACATCGCGGTAATGTAGTGGCTAGACATCGCGGTAATGTAGTGGCTAGACATCGCGGTAATGTAGTGGCTAGACATCGCGGTAATGTAGTGGCTAGACATCGCGGTAATGTAGTGGCTAGACATCGCGGTAATGTAGTGGCTAGACATCGCGGTAATGTAGTGGCTAGACATCGCGGTAATTTAGTGGCTAGACATCGCGGTAACGTAGTGGCTAAACATCGCGATAGCTTAGTGGCTAAACACTCGCGGTAGCATACCGGCCAAACACTCCTTTGCCGGCCCGATGGCCATGATTTCGATACGCATGGGCGCAGAGTTCAATTTTCAAAATAGACCTGGACCTCCAGGTTACCCCTACCTTAAATGGGTACCAGAAAATATCTTGGGTAGTAAAGTTCGGCAGACGTGATACAGATCACATCACCCACTCAGGTCCAAAATATGAGTCTGTCTCCATATTCTCAATGCGTTTCTTTTCGGTAGCCTGACCTTTGCTGGACATTGCAATCAACTCAAGGTTAATTTTCTAGGTAATTTTACATTCAGTAGTTTGCGATTCCTTTTTGAACGAGAAGTCAACGTTGATAGTCCAGTTTAATGCTGATATAGGGATTGAACCCCCTACTTCGCCATCGGCGCACCGGAAGTTTAAAGTACGTAATATGGCCACTTACTTTTAACTATTTTTAAAGGGAACGATGGACACAACCAGCCAAACAGCGCTCCTGTCGCCATGCCCGCTCCCTCAACAATGTAAATATGCGGTTCTTACAGCTAGGTGGAGCGAAATCTCACCTGTCAGTAATTTTCTGGGCATTTTGCACCAACTACCGTAACAGTCAAGGGTAAATGTACACGTAGTACCATTACTAACACTGTCATTGGTGTGTGAGGCGTTACATCTTTATATAATATATTCTGGGCCAAGCGTAATGGGGTCGAGTGATCAGTTACATAGAACCTGTACTTGTATATGGGTGTGAAGCGTGGCAATGAGCAGATAAGCTGAAAAAACATCTCATGGCTGTGGAAATGTGGTTTACGAGGAGAATGCAAAGAATACTATGAATAGACAGTAAAAATGATGGCCATGTACAATAAGAAACAATGAAAACCGTAAACTGATTAAAGAAATTAGTCGCAGACAGTCAAAATTTTTTGGACGCGTTATGAGAAGAAATAAATTGAAGAACATGGTGACAACTGGCAATATCGTGGGGGAGAGAACAAGGGGAAGGCAGAGAAGTAAATACCTGGATGATTTGGCTACGTAGTATAGTCGAGACAAGAACACTGAGCTGATCTACGATTCTTGTGATCGCATGAGATGGCGAAAAATGACCGCCTATGCTTATAGCCATAGCACATGATGATGATGATGATGATGATGATGATGATGATGATGATGATGATGATGATGATGATGATGATGATGATGATGATGATGATGATGAAGAAAGTAACAATAAGTATACTAATTTTAAAAAGTTAGCTATGCGTTTAATTAAAACAGGTACAAGAATTCTATCACCGCTAGGGATTAAACCTATACCAAACATCCGATATCGATTTTCTTAAGATTTGGCAGATTTCACACAGGGCTGAAAAACTAATCCTGCTGCTGTTGAGGATTGAACCTGTAGCTCTGCCTTGGTATGCAAGCGCACTACCATTATGGTACGGTGATTGCGCCATACCAGGGACAGTGCTATTCTAACCACTACCCATGCATTATGAAACTGGGTGACATACTCACACCATTGATTTGAAACTATATGCAATATTTCTGAAACGTCAGCTATACACCTGACGAGATGCAGCGAATTATACCAGGCAGTTATGGTCTAGAGGTATGGTGTCGGCCTCGAGTGATGGCCGGGATTTTTTCACGAGAACTTCTAGTAATAAAAGTTCCCCTGGTTTCTGGGTAGTGATATAGGACGCCTGTGTGTGTTGTTGCGCACGTAAAATATCCCTTGGCAGTTGGAAATAAAAAAAAAAGAGTAACCTAACGGCGCTGCCCGGGTTAAATTTCGAGTTAAAAATCGAAATAAAAAAGATGTTGATCCGTCGACTAAACTAAACTAAACTAAACCAGGCAATTAATAGTGCAACACATTGTTTTTGGCTTCTGTGTTTAGGTGATTCAGTGCCGACGGATAATATATCGCCACATGTGACGTCCCATATGGACAGAAGGACGATATATCGCCATATTAGGGTCATCATATTACTTGCTTTGTTTCATAGTATCTTTCGCAATTTCTGTAATTTACATGATAATACTTGTTATTTTGATTGCGTACCATGTTTGGCCCAAACCTTTGTTTTGTTTGGCACTGAATCAGTTAAATTCACGAAATGAACGCATTGCTTTGAATTCATATAATTCAATTATGAAATTGAGTGACTCTCATTTCATCTCATCTCATCTTGTTCCTTTTGTACCATGCGATGTCGAGATGAAGTATAAACAGAAGGAGAGTGCCCGTTTATGGGTTTCAAGTATCGAGATTCCCATGGACTCTGCTCTTAGAAAAACTAAGAAGTATTGAGTGACTTCACCACAATATTCCATCTAATGTGAATCTGCTTGAATATTGTTTTCTCTGCAAAACATTGCCTAAAATATAAGTGTTAATGAAACTCTGATCACGCACTGGAGAAATTCAAATGAAATTATCTTCTTTCATAGACACAAATAATTGTTTTAAAACCAACCATTTCAAGTTAATTACGCATGTCAAGATAACAATCAGTACCTTAAAGACCTAGCAAAGAGCAGCAAGTTAACCTCATCAACTATCCCAAGTGCCTTGTAAACAAAATACTTTGATCATGACTATGTCTGAAAGCTCATGAATTCGTCTCATATATTGATTGACAAAATGTATCCCGCACTCGTGTCCTCAATATTGCAGAATAAAAATGCAGGGAATAGACTGGCTGGATAATCAGAGTGCATTTTGAGCTACGTAAACAGTTCTGGCCGGTTTAATGGGAGGAGTTGTGGGTATAATAATTTACTGCTTTGAATTTAGGAAAATGGCTTATGGATATCATTCTTTGTATGCTGGTCTATAGCAGACTTTAGTTGTCATGGCTCTTCACTCCAGTCTGTCATCTGATATTTTCATGAAGCTGATGCTGTTTATATTTGAATAACGAAGACACACGATTTATTGCCTGGCGTATTTCACCGCATCTCGTCAGGTACATACTGCAGAAGTGTGTTGCCGAGGCCCTCACGGGGAGCATGAAATAGTAACATTGTTGCCTACCATGCACGTCGTAAGAGGCGACTAAGGAGGATATGGTTCCATCGCCCTGCTACTGAGTGAGTGCGTGGCGCGACACTGTGAGCTATGAATTTCGCGTGGAATGCTTTTACATCTGTTCGCAGTTTGTAGCGTGAACTACAAGTTCGGAACGATGGCGGTCGGCTGTTGCTGGATTGACTGGTTTGCCTTTTCGGTTCACGAGTGCATTTTTCAGGAGACTCCTGGGGGTCGTCGCTGGAGCTACGGAGTTCGTGCTTTGTGCGGCGCTTTCGGCGGGTTGCCCTGCGAAAAGAGACCGAGCCATATGAGATAAAACCCGGGTCAATGAAGTCTTTCTGGTGACTGCCGTTTCCATCGACAATGAACTGTATTTCTCGTGGAGGACTTTTGTGTTGGCATTCTGGCGGCGGCTTTATGCACAGTGTACCTGTGCGGGCTGTTGGCTTGCCGATACTCCTGCCTATTCCATTGTTCACATAGGGCAGTGAGGAGCATTTTGTGTGATATTCACTGGCACAGGAACGGAGCATAATGGGGACGACCCGTTGCCGTGAAGTTGGAACCGCGACGACTAATACTGCAGAAATCACACAACATCAAGTAAAGTAACTAGATAAATCCCTTCAAGCTGAAATATACACATTTTCGCAGTTATTTCAAGTGTCTACCACATTAATTTCACTTTCATGTCTTTCTGTTTGCATAAAACTGGCATATGAAGATTAATCATGATGGCTTCTGCGAACTTTAACAAGCGATTATTGTTTATATTGTTTGTTGCCCGGGTGTTTAAGCTTTCCACACATATCGTTCTCTGTCTTCTTTCCTCCTCTAGCCGAATATATTCCCGCAGAAAGCTCATTGATCTATTCCACTTCTTCCGTTACTTTTTTTGTTTTTAACGCAAGCGTTGTCCATACACTTGCTACGACTTCTGGTAGTTGTCACTACTGGGGAGTGCATTGCACTCATTTTGCGTAGGGATTAGATTTCCTTATTACCAGTGTCCTACACCGACTTCTGAGGAACTTATAATTTACGTCCCCAAGTCAAGGACGAGAGGTCAGCATATTAGTCCAGTTGACCCGTGTAGCAGTTGAACTCGCTACCTCAGCTTCAGCACACCGACAGTTTAAGAGCAGCTCTCTTATCCATTCGGCCGTGCTGACCTCCGTTTAGTCTATGAAAATATGGGTCCTGCTCCATAAGTCCTATGCGCCTTACAAAGTTAGTTGCATATCCTTTACAAGAAGTCACAGTCAACCCCAGCATTTTTGGTTGTTTGTGATCTCTTGGTAGGTTTACGTTCAGTAGTTTGCCATTGCTTTCTGAACGACCGGCTCTTATACCATTGTTACAAAAACCAACACAAGGCAGTCATCTTCCATATCGACTGCAGCTGTGTTGAACACTGTATGCGGCATTACGAACTGCGTCAGTTACTCCTCCTTCAAAGAGCTGGCTCAGTGCGACTTCGGCATGTAAAAAGAGGCTACCGCTGCTCCTTTACCACTACCCTAAAGCTTTAGCGTAGTGCAGTGGTTCTTAACCAGTGGGGAGCCCCCCCCCCCCAAGGGGAGAATTTTAAGGTTTCGGGGGGGGGGGGGGGGGGGGATTAAGATTATTTCAAGATCGCATTAATACAAGAACCGATTACTTGATATTGTTTTTCCCTTCATACTTTACGGTTCTGTCCGCCTCACCCTTCTAAAATTCAATTTATAAAGTAAGTAGACCCACAAATCACGTTTTATGTGGACGTCTAGACTTGTTTTAGTATGTGCTATTAAATTTAGCTTCCATTATTACATATACTGTGTAGGTCCAGGGGGGGGGGGGGGCAAAGATTTTTACGGTACGAAATACGAAAGGGGAAATGATGTTCTGAAAATATGGTGAAAAGGGGGGGGGGGGGCACGGGCCAAATTTGTAGGTAGTAAATACGAAAAGGGGGGGGGTGACGTTCTGAAAATATGGTGAAGTGGGGCACGGGCCAAAAAAGGTTGAGAACCACTGGAGTAGTGGTTAAAAGAGCAGCGGTAGCGTCCTGGCTTGAACCACCTGGGTCGTCTCATAAAACCTGTCAATTATGTTGCTGTTCTACTTAACCGCCGTTTTGTATTCGATCTTTCGTCACATTCAATGAGTAGATTGAAAAGGGGGTGGGTGATCCAGCATCTAGTTCATCATTGTCACCAGAAAACCATCACTCGAACACTGCGTGGCGCTAGCAGGGACACGTCATACGTGTACCTCAATAAAATAACACTCCGGACAGGTACTCCCCAACGCTTTCGTTGTGTACCTACCCTTGACTGGTAGAGTGGTGGATTAAAATTACCGTCAGATGGAGATAGCGCAGCTGCTACCAGCGTCTACCATGTCAGACAAGTCCAGGGGATAAGAGACCAGACGACTTGATACATACACTTACGTTCAGTAGTTTGCCGTTGCTGTCTGACATTCCATATTCTGTGGGCATATCATGAAATGAGGAAAGCTGAAATATGTCGTCTCAACGGGAAAGATGGTGGGGAGGAGAGGCCGGGAGAGACCATGAGAGAAAATGCAGGGCAGTTTGACAGTATGGCAGGGAGGGACATCGGTATCAGAAATGATGGGCAGCACACGAGACAGAGGGTTGTGGACAGACATGATCACCCACGCCACCCGGCATGGGCTATTAGAAGATGTTCAAGCCGCCTCAGCGAGCTACGAAGGTTGGGGATTCGCTTCCGGATTAAATTCTTCAGTTCATGAGTGATCGTTCTCGGAGACCCCTTGGGGTAGTCGTTGGAGCCACGGAGTTCGTTCTGTGAGGCGCCCCGTGGAAAGATAACCGAACCATTTGGGAACGAACCCGGTGAAATTAAATCGAACCTCTTGCCTTTAACCCATTTAACTATGTTCACTGACATAGAAGGCAGATGTTTGTGGAGGAATATAATAGCCTGAACCGCTCGGCTTGATACTTGATAATGATAATATGTACCTGATTTCACCCGTATTTTATTATCTATCGTTCCTTTCGACTTCTGACCTTACAGTCCATGCCGTAAAGCTTTATGGGAGCAACGGTAGCGTAGTGGTTAAAGAGGCGGCTTTAGTGTAGTGGTTAAAGAGGCGGGTTTAGTGTAGTGGTTAAAGAGGCGGCTTTAGTGTAGTGGTTAAAGAGGCGGCTTTAGTGTAGTGGTTAAAGAGGCGGCTTTAGTGTAGTGGTTAAAGAGGCGGCTTTAGTGTAGTGGTTAAAGAGGCGGCTTTAGTGTAGTGGTTAAAGAGGCGGCTTTAGTGTAGTGGTTAAAGAGGCGGCTTTAGTGTAGTGGTTAAAGGAGCGGCTTTAGTGTAGTGGTTAAAGAGGCGGCTTTAGTGTAGTGGTTAAAGAGGCGGCTTTAGTGTAGTGGTTAAAGAGGCGGCTTTAGTGTAGTGGTTAAAGAGGCGGCTTTAGTGTAGTGGTTAAAGAGGCGGCTTTAGTGTAGTGGTTAAAGGAGCAGCGGTAGCGTAGTGGTGAAACACTCGCTTGCTGACTTCGTGGGCTTGGGCTCCATCCGCAGCTTTGCGGATTCAGATTTTTAAATAAAATTGACCCTACCTGCCAGTCAGACCTAGCTTTAATTGGGTGCAGGGAATGGCTTGGGTAGTAAAGGCACGCGGCGTGATACTGACCACATCACCCACAAAGTGCCTACTGATCTTTGCAAATATGGGAGAAGCAGCGGATACTAAATAAAGAAATTGCTAGTCAGCGTGAGCTCCATAAGACCCAACCGTACCCAAAGAGCACATAGGGGAGAAAATATAACCAGTCCTGTTTAGGACTAACTCGACAGAGAGCAAAGTAAAGAAGCTAAGTTAGTTGCATATCCTTTACCGAACGTTGCTGTCAACCCCAGCGTTTTTGGCTGTTCTTGATTTCTTTAGCAACATTACATTCAGTTGTTTGCCATTGCTTTCTGAACGACCGGCACTCATACTATTGTATGGGAAACCAATGCCAGGCGGTCTGCTTCCAAGTCGCCCGCAGCTGTGTTTCGAACGCGGTATGCGGAATTACGAATTGCCACCGTAACGCCCACGCCACAGAGCCGGCGAAGTCAAGACAGATAATCAAAATCCAAAATAACAACAACAAAAAATGGACCTCAATGACAACCGACGCTGCAAAAGCAGGTTGAACGAGGTCGAAGCCCCCCCCCCCCCCCACCCCCAACCCCACGTAAATACAGAACAGTATGCCCGATGCAGCTTAAGTTGTCTAAATGGGACGTTTCACTTGTGTATGTATGTAAGACGTTGGTGACCATGTCTGTCCACAGCTTCTTGTTCGCCTTCAATTTCAATTAGGTGCCGTATCAACAATGAAGGTTGACTGTAATGGATCTCCAACACTGTCTGTCTCTCGCCTTGACCGTACGTTCTGTCTGACTGACGTTCGTCCATCTCTTGATGTTATCTTACCCACTTGTATCGTTGTCTACCTCTTGGTCGTTTGCCGTCAAAACTGTCAATCGTTTCTGATACCCATGTCCCTCCATGCCATGCTTTCAAGCCGCCCAGCATCGTCTAAATCGCATCTCCCCCTCTTCCCCCTTTTCGACCTCCTCCTTCCCAACTGTTCCTTGTCACGACGTAGTCCACCTTTCCCCTTCTCATGACACGCCCATGGATCCATCTCAAACAGATATAAATAAATAAACGTTTACTGTGTAACGGTTGAGAACGCAGGACGGCCCCGTGCTGGGTTGTACATCCTAGAAAAGGTAGTAGGTTTGCAGGGCATTCGAGACATGGAGGTGTGAAGTACGTCTCCGGTTACTGGACACCCAGGCTGTAATAAGAGCTTTATTATTATTTTAATGAGATTGTCCCCGGGGCGGGGAGTGGGTTGTGTTTGTTTAATTACTGGCTTATGTCTGCAGGTGTGTTGTTGTGCCCGTCCGCCTCCGTGTGTAGATGTGTGTATTTGTGTGTTTGTATGTATGGGTGTGTGGGAGCAGGTGAGTTAGTGCGTGCGTACGTCCGTGAGTAGATGGATGGATGATGTATGGGTGTGTGCATGTATGTGCGGGTGCGTGCATCATGCATGCAGGCAGGCTCGCAGACAGTGTGTATGTATGTATATGTAGGCAGAAATACAGGTAGAGAGGCAGGCAGGCATGTAGGAAGGTTTGTGTGGGTGGATGGGTGGGGGAGGGGGTTGAAGGATGGATGGGTGGCTGGCAGGTTGGGTGGGTAGATGGATGGATGGATGGGTGGGTGGATGGATGGATGGATGGATGGATGGATGGATGGATGGAGCAGGCAGGCAGGCAGGCAGGCAGGCAGGCAGGCAGGCAGGCAGGCAGGCAGGCAGGTAGGTAGGTAGGTAGGTAGGTAGGTAGGTAGGTAGGTAGGTAGGTAGGTAGGTAGGTAGGTAGGTAGGTAGGTAGGTAGGTAGGTAGGTAGGTAGGTAGGTAGGTAGGTAGGTAGGTAGGTAGGTAGGTAGGTATGTATGTATGTATGTATGTATGTATGTATGTATGTATGTATGTATGTATGTATGTATGTATGTATGTATGTATGTATGTATGTATGTATGTATGTATGTATGTATGTATGTATGTATGTATCCCATACACACACACACATTGAATACCTCTTGTGCTATCAGCTGTTGTGACATTGACGTGACAAGTTCAATGCAGATCGTGCATGCATGTGCCTAGAGCGCAATGAATATAATGCACTTACACACAGCATTATAAAGCCAGCAGTCTGATTACCAATGCAAGAATGCGGAAATACGTGTTAAGTAAAGCATATTGTTATTTCCGCAGTTAAACCTAGTTAACCTCTAGGATCTGTTAAAGAACAGCACATTCTGTGTCCTCATTATCATGCGCCATATCGATAAGCGTGGGCGGTCACGATTCGCCATCTCACAGATCACAGCGTCCAGGGATCATATTGTGGTCTTGTCCCAATTATGCCAGGTCTTGTCCCGATTATGCCAGGTCTTGTCCCCATTATGCCAGGTCTTGTCCCCATTATGCCAGGTCTTGTCCCCATTATGCCAGGTCCTGTCCCGATTATGTCAGGTCTTGTCCCGATTATGCCAGGTCCTGTCCCGATTATGCCAGGTCCTGTCCCGATTATGCCAGGTCTTGTCCCGATTATGACAAGTCTTGTCCCGATTATGCCAGGTCCTGTCCCGATTATGCCAGGTCTTGTCCCGATTATGCCAGGTCTTGTCCCGATTATGTCAGGTCCTGTCCAGATTATGTCAGGTCCTGTCCCGATTATGCCAGGTCTTGTCCCGATTATGTCAGGTCTTGTCCCGATTATGCCAGGACTTGTCCCGATTATGACAGGTCTTGTCCCGATTGTGCCAGGTCTTGTCCCGATTATGCCAGGTCTTGTCCCCATTATGCCAGTTGACTCACCCACCCAGGTATTTATCTCTTCGCTTTCATCTTCTTCTTTTTCCATAAGTTTTACCGGTTGAAACCAAGTGTTCCAGTTTATGTCTCCTAACAACGCCCCCCCCCCTCACTTTCTCCCCAAATCTTGGCTGTCTACGCCTCATTTCTCTAACTGTTCTTGTTGAACTTGCTCATCAGTTAATCTATCCGTTTACGATATTCTTGACATTGTCCTCAGAAGCACATTTCCGCGGTCATTAGATGTTTCTCATCCGGTCTGCTTATTATCCATGCTTCACATCCTTACAACAGGTTAGGTTCTATACAGCACTGTGATAAACCTGGAAAGTCTTACAATTAACAGACTTTTTATTTGTCAGTATGCTTTCCATTTTGTAAAAGGCTACCGTGGCCATAGCGATTCTTTTTTGAATCTGAACTAGTTACCACAGTCGAACAACACAGGCGGCCTATTTACTTCCATCTCCCATGTTCGCTATTCTTAAACATTCGTTTTCTTACCTGATTCAAGATCTACCAATGCAGACATTTTTTATTTTATTTTATTTGCATATCCTTTACAGGACATCGCTGTCAACATCAGTATCTTTCAGCTGTATGTTGATTTCTTGGCAAGATTACGCTCAGTAGTTTGCCATTGCTTTCTGAGCGGCCGGCTCATTATCCCGCAAGTCACGAGCGCGGGTCGAACCGATCCAGTTCTCGCCTCGCTGCGAGACCCTGCGTGGATAAACGGGATTACGGAGAAAGTGGTGTTACCCCTCAGCCAGAGAGACCGGCTAATACAGGCATACATGGGATTAAATAGAGCGGCCTAAGATAGACAGAAATAAAATTGAACTTTTCCCCCGTTCGCTCGCTTTAAACTCGAGCTTCATCCACGCTGGACTGATTTTTGCGTGTGGGTTAGCTTTTCCTTATTACCAGTGTCCCTCGCCATCAGGCGATCCCACTCCGACTTCAGAGGTACTTGTAATGTACGCCCCCAAGTCAAGGACGAAGAAGTAGCATTTTAGTCCAACTGACCAGTGTAGGGGTTGAACAGGCTACCTCATCATCAACACACCAGAAGTTTAAGAGCGAGCGCGCTGATCCATTTGGCCAGGCTGACACAGAAAGGAATGATCTGGAATCTTCACGACCAGGCCAAGGGCGGCCGCAAAAGGACGTTGGTTGATTTGTGTATGTTTACAGTCAAACCGTGACATCTACGTCTGTCGACCGACACATCCAATCTAAGACTAGATTCTTGGTACAGGGTTCGTCTTTACTGTTAGATCCCCCCCCCCTCTCTCTCTCTCTCTCTCTCGCTCTCTCTCTCTCTATCTATCTCTCTCCCTCTCTCTCTCTCTCGCTCTCTCTCTCTCATACACACACACACACATCTCTCTCTCACTCTATCTTTGTCTGTCTCCTCTCACTCTGTCCCTGCCTGTCTCTCTATCTCTGTCTTTCTCTCTTTCTTTATCTCTCTCTTTCTCTCACTCTGCCTTTACCTATCACTCACTCTGTATATCTCTCTATCTCACATGTCTCTCTCTCTCTCTCTCTCTCTCTCTCTCTCTCTCTCACAATGTGTCTTAATTTATCTCTCTCTCCTCCCTCGCCCTCTATTCTCCTCCTCACACAATCTCTCTCTCTCTCTCTCCTCTCTCTCTCCCTCTCTCTTTGCTAGACTGTATTATTCGGAGATCCATGGGAGAGTCGTCACTGGAGCTACGGGTTCATGCTCTGCGCAATCCGTGCGGCTGGCGACTATCAGTTCTGCTGAGAGAGACTGAGCCACATTGAATAACACTTGATGCAATACCCCCGTCCCACTAACCGGTTTCCTGAACCATTTCTTGAGGGTGCAGCAGTGTCCAGACCAACGCAATTTCCGACGCATACAGACAAGCTAAAAGTAACAAGGACTCTCTCTCTCTCTCTCTCTCTCTCTCTCTCTCTCTCTCTCTCTCTCTCTCTCTCTCTCTCTCTCTCTCTCTCTCTCTCTCTCTCTCTCTCTCTCTCTCTCTCTCTCTCTCTCTCTCTGTGTATATATCTCTGTTTTTCACTGTGTTTTTGTCTATCTCTGTATATCTCCCTCACTCCGCCCCACCTCTCTCTCTCTCTCTCTCTCTCTCTCTCTCTCTCTCTCTCTCTCTCTCTCTCTCTCTCTCTCTCTGTGTATATATCTCTGTTTTTCACTGTGTTTTTGTCTATCTCTGTATATCTCCCTCACTCCGCCCCACCTCTCCTCTCTCTCTCTCTCTCTCTCTCTCTCTCTCTCTCTCTCTCTCTCTCTCTCTCTGTGTATATATCTCTGTTTTTCACTGTGTTTTTGTCTATCTCTGTATATCTCCCTCACTCCGCCCCACCTCTCTCTCTCTCTCTCTCTCTCTCTCTCTCTCTCTCTCTCTCTCTCTCTCTCTCTCTCTCTGTGTATATATCTCTGTTTTTCACTGTGTTTTTGTCTATCTCTGTATATCTCCCTCACTCCGCCCCACCTCTCTCTCTCTCTCTCTCTCTCTCTCTCTCTCTCTCTCTCTCTCTCTCTCTCTCTGTGTGTATATATCTCTGTTTTCACTGTGTTTTTGTCTATCTCTGTATATCTCCCTCACTCCGCCCCACCTCTCTCTCTTTTCTAGACTGTTTAGAATATCCTTCGAGTGTCCAACAATTGTGACTGTCTTCTTATCTTTTCTCTAATCAGGTTACGGTTTTCTTCTGCTTCTTTTAGGACTTGCTCTTTTGATTTTCTGTCTGTTCATAATAATCTTTGCATTTTCCTCAGAAATCACATTTCCACGCCATTAGATGTTTTTCAGCTTGACTGCTCATTGTCCACGTCTCACATCCAAACACAAGTATCGGTTCTATGTAGCATTTCAACACTGTTTCTCGTTGCAACTGAAATCTTATTTAGATCAGCAGAGATGGTCTTAAGCTTATGGCAAGCCTGGATCACACATACACGATAACTACATTCCTTACACAGTTACCACAAAGTGGGATTAAGTAGCAGATGTAATCTGTTTGGCGTATTCATCCCCCGCAAAGACCAGCTTATACCTGCAGTTAACTGCGTGGTAAAATAATTACGTTGATTGTTGGTTACTAATTAACTGGAAAGATGTCACAGCGCTCCCTACATGCCTTTAATTGATTTAGAGCCAAACAAAAAGTAGGGTTGGATCAAACAAAAATGGATGGCGGGAAATGGAAAGTAGGGCTTAAAGGTAAACTTGGTAGCAGACACGTATTATATATCAATCAAATTAAAGAGGGTTGTATAAGGGGAAACTGTATTAATATTTTAATTTAGACAATATTTCACAGTGACAACATTTGGGCGATATATAAGCCTATGGCAGATACGAAAAGTCAGTTAAGACTATTCATCATCCCATGACACATCAATCATTTAAGCGCTCCATCTCCCTCTGTTGATGTCCATATTTACGGATGCTTTGATGCTGGCTTTTGTTGACCTCGATCAGTGCTGTAGATAAAACGTGGGTTGCGCGCACGCGCTCAATGTGCGTGTTATTACATTGTTTAAACTAATGCTATATCATGCAAGAGAAGTAAATACATGGATGACTTGCTCACGTGACATAGTTGGTTTGCCATTAGCAAAAACATCGAGCTGATCCACGACTCTGGTGATCATGTGAGATTGCGAAACATGACCGCCCACGCTTATCAACATGGCGCGTGTTTATGATATCATGCAAGCAAGGCGTGGTAGAGCATTGGCCAGCGCATTTGCATTCCGACGCGGTGGTCGAGTTTTCGAATCCCCCTAAAGGCGGAGATTTAAACAAAAATGACCTATGCTCATAGATCAGCTTAGTCTAAACTAGGCACCAGGCTAGGCTGTGGGAAGTAAAGGCAGAGAGTGTGATCTTGGGCACTTCACCAGTCTTCCATTCCATTATAGCATTAACCCTAAACGGTTCAACCTCAGAAGAGAAGTTATATAAGGGTCAATCGCTGGATAGTTAGTTAGTCGACAGATCATCATCGTTGCACATCGAGTCATTCAATCCGTAAGTGCTCGGATCACCTCCTTGGTAAATCCCGCAGCGTATAGCGGTTCACGACACCAGTTTTAGTTCTTAATCTTCTTTGACTTCCTGCATAGTGCTCTTGTCTGACTACACCTCTTGTAACTTGCTGTTCTCGCAATCTGACCATGGTTGTAGATTCACAGTCATCACTTGTTTCTCACAAACGACTTACTTCTCGTAGAGTATTCAGTACATCAGCCTGGTCCATGGCTCATCCGCCCTCCACAGTAGCCATGGCTCAGATTAATAATCTCGTGACCCGGTCAACCACAAATAAGATATACCTTTGAAAGTGATTGCTGTCCCAAGAGGTTGATGATAATTGTTGTCCCAAGAGGGCTAAGATAATCACTAGTAGAGTGCTGATTGCTATATCCAAACACGGAGCCGTGGTAAAGTGGTGGCTAGACGCTACCCTGCAGGCCCGCCATGTGACTCGGGTTCCGAAGGTTGTGGGTTCGATTCCGGGCCGCGTCCTTCGATTGACGGGTGCATTTTTTCGGAGACTCCTGGGGCCGTGGCTGGAGTTACGGAGTTCGTGCTTTGTGCGATGTTTTCGGAAAGAGACTGAGTGATATGGAATAAAACTCGGTGCAATGAAGTCGACCCTGTCGACATTTAAGCGACTTTTTTTTTGTCTACCCTGCAGGCCCGCTGGTCATGGGTTCCATCCGCGTGGGTTCAGATTCGAATTTTAACAAATTAACAGGTCCCAGGAAATGTGGTGGGGAGTAAAAGCAGCCGGTGTGATACTAACCACATTACACGCCGAGAGATGAGTGGTCTTTAAAGATATGGGTTTAGCACCATATACCCAGCACGGTTCAAGGATTGCCAAATGGCCCTCTACTTACATCACTATACCCTGCAAGGGAGCCGAATAAGCTCATAGACTAGCACATTTACAAGTCGGCGCCGTGTTTATATATTATATTCGAGGCAACGGTTTACAAATAAAAATGATTGGGCTGCCAGGTCAACCAAGCCTGACATTGGCTTCAGGAAATGATCTGGGGAAAAAAACGTACAAGAGGCCGCTGTAATATTGAGCATATGTACGATATGCCTTACGATATGCCCATACACGTCAAGGCGTGAAGAAGGCTCCTTGATTTATTTGACCTACTTTAAAATATACCCAACACGCGTGACGGTGAAGAAGGTTCCTTGATTTATTTGACCTACTTTAACATGTACCCAATACACGTCGAGGCGTTGAAAGGTATCCTTTACTGTTATTCTTACGTCATAAAGGTCTTGTAAAGTGCTGAAGGGATTGAGAAATGCCATCATGGTCTCGGTTTGATGACGGAAAACCACCATCTCCATCTCCTTGGCGACGAATGGTGCTGCAAAGTGTGTCAAGCCTAGGTAAGGGGACTGAGTTTAACAGGCTGTTTGACCCAAGGCATCAAAAAACGTAATCTCTTTTTTGCCTGGCATATTTCGCTATATCTCATTAGGTGCATACTGAAGAGTTATATATCATATGAATTGAATACACAAATAATACGTAAGCTGAAACTATTAAACCACATAGTCATAGGTATAATTCGAATGTGGAAACATCTGCTATCCCCACAGTAATTTCAAATTTATAACGAACTCTTTCTGTTTAAACAAAACCAACGGCTGCAGCAGGATATAACAATATGAACTACAAACAGGTAGGTGGTATATGTAGCTCCCGTGAGAAGATAAGACATACTAAACACGGACATAGTGTACATACCTTACAACCAACTCCATAAAGGTGAACATACATCATAGAGTGAAAATGACCCCCCCCCCCCCCCCCCCCCCCCAAAAAAAAAAAAGACAATCCAAACAATATCAATAACTGTGACTATGTGTTTTAATTGTTTCAGCTTAAGCGTTGTTCATGTTGTCACTTCACATGTTATATAACCTTGCAGTATGCACATGAAGAGATGCAGGGAAATATGCCAGGCAATAAATGGTGCAACATATTGCTCGTTGCTTCTGTGTTTTTTCAACAATCTCTTTTCCATAGTAAGGACATTAAAGCATAAATAAGACATGCCAGCAAAATCCTCATACGAATCACCACGAAAAGGATAGAAAGGAAGTTTAAATATGACTGATTGGAAGTACTGATAGATGTATAAGGGTCTTAAATATGAGAACCATGTTTGAGAAATACGGAAAGTAGATGGTAGATTTTCAGTTTTAATTCATAGACTCCAGAAAGACGCTCGACTGTGTTCTACAGATTAATTGTGGAATATGACGATAGACATGCGATTTCCAAAAGCTTTGACCCAATTGCTTTTTACATATTGTCTCAGGGAAAAACAGGCA
>JACEFZ010019755.1:0-37500 GCA_014155875.1 Cepaea nemoralis
CACACAACATACACGCATATACATACGCACATACACATAAACACATATAAACACACATGAACGCACACCTTAACACACGTACATACATACACACACAGAGGCACACACAGATACACACATGTACACACATATACAACCATACACACATACAGACATGCACACACACATACATCCACACATATAAACACACACACACACACATAGACACACATAGACACACCCATCCATCCACACACATACACGCTGTTTCACATAATCACTAAAACTAATATTAATAATCTCCCACACTTTTCACATGTACACACTGTCGACTATCGTGAGCATCCTCACAAGAACATTCAAAATTGGGAAACAATGGGAAAACATGGAAAATATGGAAAATGGTGATCAAAATATGGTATACATTGTGCAACGTAAAAATAAAATAGTGATCCAATCCAATAAGATAATTCATGGAATTGACATAAACGTGATGAAATAAGCAGTGCATGTTAAATTCAATTGGCAGTTAAAATTATAATATGAAAGATGAGGATACATAAAATAATATGGCATAATGATATTTTTGCGCTCATCTCTCTCTCTCTCTCTCTCTCTCTCTCTCTCTCTCTCTCTCTCTCTCTCTCTCTCTCTCTCTCTCTCTCTCTCTCTCTCGGGAGAAAGAGAGACAGAGACAGAGACAGAGACAGAGAGAGAAAGACAGACAGACAGACAGAGAGAGAGAGAGATGGAGATAAGGCGAAAGACAATGCGAGGCTGGGAGGAAAATCCGAGAAAGTAGTAAAGGAGGAATTCTTTAGAAATATGTATTTATACTGACAAGCAATTATATGAACGTTAATTATCAATTTCCGCTGACGATGTCATATTTCATGCAGATGTGAAAATAATTACAACTAAGGCGTAACTCACATTCTTGAAATATTACGAAGAAATATCTTAAAAGTTTTTTGTTTTGATGAATATATTCTGTACAAGTAAAGAACAAATGTATCATTTTTTGATGTAGTCACCATTGTGTTCAATGTAAGTCCTCAAGTACCGATAAAGTGCTTTGATTCATGTAGAAAAAAGATAATCTCTTGGTTGCGTGTGTAACTACTCATGCACCATCTGCTGTACATTTTCATAGAAGCCACGCCGTTTTGAAACTTCCTACTGCACTTATGCACTTGCTAGACTGACTGACAGGCATGCATCATCATCCTGGACCTTTATTTGCCGATGAATTTCTGTACGTTTCCCCCTTTCATTGAACAAAACACGGATAACAGAAAGCTGCTCCTCTTTGGCGCATGTCAAAAGTGGGACGGCCATCTTTAAACTGTTCTTATGACGTCACCGTGTTCGTCTGCACAGTGATGTCACGTGCTTAACACTCTTGATATCCTTAACAACAATATTCAAAGTTTACAAGACAATGGCATGGTTATTGTAATTGCTATCACACTTTTAAGGCTTTCATTTGAAGCTCCCTCGTATGTAAGAGTTAATCGTATCCGTTCCCTTAATTCTTTCGTCTTCTCTTGTACATCACTGAACATTGAGTAACCACGTTCCTTAAATTACCCAACCCGATCACGCAATACTCGACATGACATTTGCCACATTGCTACCAACATCAACGAAAAGAAAACCAAAACAAAATAAAATATACAAGCATGTCTAAGTTTTATATCTCTTAACTCCGGACAGGAAACAGAGGGTAATGTGTACAGTGAAAATAGATCTAAAAAAAAAAAAAACACCTGAAAGGATAATATCTGAAGAGGCAAGATCCGGACCTGATGTTTTGCTGTTTCGTGCTGACACAAGCTTTAGCTGGTTGTAACTGGTCTCGCCCGTTTGGGAATAGCACGAGGCGTTAATCGATCATTTGTGAGATCTTTCGATTATGATCGCGAAAACAGAATAGCCGATCACTGAGTTGCCACTTGATTTTTATTTAATGTAATTATTGCAGAGTATTCGAAGGTTACGCAAGCAAATTGGTGACATATTACCGTGACAATTATTGATTTGACACTCATTTAAAAGCATTATTTTGTGAAAATTCATTGGACATTCAAAATAAATAATGTAAATGTTTTTGAAAGAGTCACAGACACAATAAAAACTGTCAGTTAAAATAAGAGAAAGAGTGATGAAGTGCTGGACAGAACTGATAAATTTTATGCATGGGACACATAGACAATATTTAATGTCAGTGGTAATATGGTATATCAAGAAACTGCAAAAAATGCCATAGACAGGCAAAATAACAAATGAGCAAGACCTACAAGAACCAAATGAAAACCGTAAATTGATTGGCAAAATTAGGCAATTAGTTAATAATGTTTGGTTACATTATGAAGAGAAATAAACTGGAATATTGAGTGACAACTGGCAAGATTGGTGTGAAAAGAGCAAATGGAAGGCACAGAGATGCATATCTGGATGACTTAGTCACGTCACATGATCGAGACAAGAACACAGACCTGATCCACAACTGGTGATCGTGTGTGATGGCGAAACGTGATGTGATTTTACGATTGTGTGTTTCTATGAGTGTCCAAGAAAGAGCAACTATCCTGTGATCTCTAGTGGTTTACCATGTTTCTGCTGTCCATATCAGTTACCAAACTATTAAGTCCATTCTGGAGGATGCAATCCTCATTGATATCTAGTGAGCGTCCACATGTTGATCCTGTGTATACTTGTTACCAGATTATCAACCTCATCATCTCTGTGGCAATCATTTTGTGATCTCTCTAAATCTTCCATATGTCGATATTTTCTTCTGCCTGTGCTAATTACCTGATAATCATCGACAATGTCTCTGTGGCAATCATTCTGTGGTCTCTGTAAATCTCCCAAACTTTGACAGTGTCGTCTACCAAATTCGTTCACCTTGATGTCATCGTAATCATGTGCCATGTTGATAAGCGCGGGCAGTTATGTTTCTGCATGCAACACAATCACCAGAAACTTGGTTAAGGTCTGTGTTCTTGTCCAAATTATACCACCTGGCCAGACTATCCAGTTATTGAGCACTCTGCATTTCCCTTGCTCTTGTACCATCGATTTTGCCAGATGTCATGAAGCTTTTAAAGTAGTTTTACCCCCACCTTATACGATGCCCAAAACATTTTGACTAAGTGTAATTTTTCGAGTCAATTTACGGTTTTCATTTGTTTCCGGTTCATGGTATTCTTTACATTTGACTAAGAAAAAACAAAGCCACATTTCCATTGCCATGAGATGTTTCTCGGCTTTTCTGCTTGTCCTTGTTTTCCAATCATTCTGTAGAATTGACCTTGAATAGCACTTCAACATCTTTTCACACTGTACTTGACAGCTTTTATTGATGGGTATATTTTTCTTATATTGCAAACACTTACCTTTTGTGTTTTAATTTAAACAAGTCACCTGACACCAGATGTTATAACTAATCCGAGATATTTGTATCAATTAACTTGTTTAATAATTGTTCCATTGTTGGATGTTACATTATGGAATTTATTTCTTCTTGGAGACGATCATAATATCTGTTTTCTTACAATTTAATCCTAGCCCTATTTGCTGACTCAGTAACATAACCTCATTTACAAATTATTTCAGATCTTGTTCGTTGTCTGCAATCAATACTCAGTCTTCAAAATGTCTTATTTGACTGATGCAATGTCCTCCCACGTCATGTTTTGTTTCAATTAAACTTGCTTATTTCATATCAAGTTACTTTTCTTCCGTTCTCAAAATACTGTCACTGAATATTGACTACCTCATCAAAGTTTCCCTTGACTACATAGTAGCTTATTGGACTTTGTTAGAAATGATTTAATGATCATTTTTTTTTAGCAGTATGATATATTAAACAAATAATTACATTGTCATCTGATGACAGCAGTGTCTCAGTTTTATAAGTCCTTACTCGATGCATTTCATATTTTCAGTTATTTCTGTCTGCTGATTTAATAAGTGATCATCATCATCATCGTCGTCGTCTACTTTTGTGGCCAAGCGACGTGGGGAGGTACAGCTGACTTTCCAGCGCCCGATTGGTAGCACCGGACAGTGCCATTCCGCATGTTTGTCAAATCTCTTTGATGTCGTCAATCCATTCTCTTCTCGGGCATCCTCTTGCTCTAGTATCAGATCTTCTTTGATGTAGGGCCAGTGCTGGTGGCTGATGGTGTTGCATGCTAACGAGATGGCCAACCATTTGATCTTCTGCCTTTCAATATATGTGTCACAAGTTGCTGATCCCACTGTTTGGCTGATAACATCATTTCTTATTCGGTCTCGGGTAGTTAAGTTTGGCAGGTCTCCTCAAGCATCTCATCTCACGGGTGTGTATGCCGATATGTGTCTGATACCACAATTTAATAAGTGCAGGTTCCAAACTCTCATTCTCTTAAATCCAATTTCCGAGCAAGACTTATTGTCTGACAGACAGACGGGACTCCTCCCTGGCCCTTATTGTAACATCCGCCCTCGGGAATACATTGTCTGATTTGCCATTTCTTAATTTACAGCAGGGCTTGAAATTCACAATGTGACTTTCGTAGATAAGGATGTTCAACAAAGAAGAAGACGACGGAGGGATAGAAGAAGTTGAAAGAGGGTGGGGTGGGGGGGACAGTAAGAAGAAGACGATGCAGAATAAAAGGACAGAGAAGAAGAAGAAGAAGAAGAAGAAGAAGAAGAAGAAGAAGAAGAAGAAGAAGAAGAAGAAGAAGAAGAAGAAGAAGAAGAAGAAGAAAAAGAAGAAGAAGAAGACGAATAGTAATAGCACTAGTGGTAGCTGTTGTAACGTACTGGTAGCTGTAGTAACAGCAGTAGTGGTAGCTGTAGTAACAGCAGTAATGGTAGCTGTAGTAACAGCAATAGTGGTAGCTATAGTTACAGCAGTAGTGGTAGCTGTAGTAACAGCAGTAGTGGTAGCTGTAGTAACAGCAGTAATGGTAGCTGTAGTAACAGCAGTAGTGGTAGCTGTAGTAACAGCAGTAGTGGTAGCTGTAGTAACAGCAGTAGTGGTACCTGTAGTAACAGCAGTAGTGGTAGCTGTAGTAACAGCAGTAGGAAAATCGTTTGCAGCATAGAGTGTATTTTTAATGACTGTGGGGATTTTGAAAATATTGCCGTTCCTAGTTTTGTATGCACCTTCTGTGGAGTTCACATAAAAGGTAAATGCAAAACTAGAAACGGCAATACTCTCAAAAACCTCACAGTCATTAAAAACACACCCTGTAATTATACTGCCATCATTAGCAGAAGTAGATTCGATACTCTCGTGGACAGACACGCCCAGGCAGTCACAGCCACGCACTAACACTGTTACACTTGCATTTCATGTGGGTGTAAGAGTCCGGATAGTTCTCGGATGCCAGGCTGCCCCCAACAAGCATGCGTGTCTGCAATGTGTCTTGCTGCCATACAATCGAGTATTGACCACCATCATCATCACCAAGTGCTTAGATAACTTAATCTAGAACTGAAAGAGATACTGAAAGAGCTAGGAGAACCAGTTAACGATCTGGGCAAAGGCAGAAAGTCAAAGATTGTGCTACATTAAGACGGATACATCTTAACAGGAAAGCAGACATCTGACAATTTTTACAGATTCATTTTGTATTGACAACATTGAAATCAGTCCAGGGAAACAGCAAGAGATTCAAGAGACATGATAAAATACAGTGCAGAAAGAAATAACACATATGACATAGGAAGCACTGATTACATCCAGGGAACTATAGCTAGCAATATCATAAATGAAAATAAGATCGTCACCAGGAATCTGTGTAATTTCCAATAAAGTTATCAACAACCTAGGAATGGAAGCCAAGGCAAAGTTGCTACAGATCTTCAATAATTGCTGTACGCTAGGCAGAGTTTCACAACCCTAGAGAGCATGTTGCCTCTCTTAAAAACAAAGGTAAGACGTTTCGATCAGTTCCAGCTACAGATCAGTTAGCCTTGTCCGCTTTCTCTGCAAAACAGTGGAGCGCATCCTCAACCACAGACATATGTGGGACATTGCAAGTGAAAACAGTTTTATGCCACAGTAGGCAGGCTTTAGAAATGTTAATCAACGGAAGGCAATTTACCTCTCCCGTGATAGTATATAACCACACTTTCAAATCTATGATTTTACCATCATTTGATTTATTTATTGCCTATATTTCTATAGCATACAATATCATTTACAGGACATCGCTGTCAACACCAGCATTTCACTGCTGTTGTTGATGTCTTGGAAAGTTTACGTTCAGTAGTTTGACATTGCTTTCTGAACAACCAGCTCCCATAGCAATTAGTTAAATCCCAGCGTAACGCGGTTTGCTGCCAAACTGCGCGCCGCTGTGTTTCGAATGCGGTAAGCGGTCTTACGAATCGTGTTCGTAAGCTCTTCGCAACGGAGACCGGCATGTCATGCAATACTTAAATGTATAAGACTTTTTTCTTGTAGTCCATTCCGTGTGGCATTGGTGATCATTCCTGTCCCCTATCTTCTGTCTCGGGCAATGTCGATCTTCTTATAATCCATGCCGTGAGGCTTTGGTAATTATGTTTGTAGACTTCCTTCTGTCTCATGTACAGTCAATCTTCTTTTAGGTGATGCCGTGTGGCGTTGATGATCATTCATGTCTACAATCGTCTGTCTCGGGCACTGACAATCTTCATATAGTCCATACCGTTTACTGTTGGGGTCATATCAGTTCACAGCTTTCCGTCTCGTGTACTGCTAATCATTTCTGATAATGATGTTCCTCCATGGCATGATGTCAAACTGTCCAACATCTTCTCTCTTGGTCTCTCCCTGTCTCCCCTTTCCTCTAATTTTTCAGTTGTGACGACATACTGCCTTTCCCATGACACGCCCAAAGAATGTGTACTGTCTTCGTCTGAAGCCAATAATCACTTCTCTGTGCAAGTTAATTTCTTTCAAGACATCTTCATTACTATTTCTATCGGTCCTCAGTGTTCTCATCATTCTTCCATAAAACCACATATTCGCTTCTTCCACATAATTTATCACTTTCTGCTAATTGTCCATAATTTGTTTCCGTACATTATGATTGGTCAATATAGCTCTTAAGAACTCTTGTCCGCACCCCGATTAACAAAGTTAAATCACAGAGAATATTCTTTATCTTGTGAAATGTTATCTTCCCTTTAGCAATTTTACATTTAAGTTCTTTAGTACATCTTCCATCTGCTTTAATTAAAGTTAGTTAGTCGCGGTTCCAACTTCACAGCAACGGATCGTTTCCATTATGCTCCGTTCCTGTGTCAGTGAATATCACACAAAATGCTTCTCACTGCCTCATGTGAAAAGTGGAACACATAGGACTCTCGACAAACCAACAGCCCGCACATTCATAATGCTGTCGCCAGAATGCAAACACAAAAGTCTTTCACGAAAAATACAGGTCATCTTCGATGGACGCGGCCTCATCAGAAAACCAGCAGCCACACATTAATATATAAGGCAAACCTGTCCGTTTTGTGACAAAGCCAGCCACCATTATTCCGAACATGCAGTCCATGCTACAAACAACCGCGGACAGATGTTATAGCATTTAACTGTACATAATACCGTCGCCAGAATGCCAACACAACAGTCCTCCACGATAAATACAGTTCATTGTCGATGGAAGCGGCAGTCACTAGAACACTAGCAGCCACACATTTCTGCATGAGGTAAAACCAGTCAGTTCTGCTACAAAGACGGCCGCCATTACTCCGAATATGCAGCTTAGCTCCAAACAACCGCGAACAGATGTAAAAGCATTTTACAGGAAACTGACAGCTCACAGTGTCGCGACAGAACCGTATACTTCCAGTCCAACATGAGGAAAATGCGAAAGCAAACCGTAGCCACTAGCATAAACACTCCAGAGGCCCTAACCGTTTAAATGCCTATCCTCCATGTTCGGGGCCGGAAGTCTCATTTTCTTTAATTAAAGTACCCAAATACTTAAATATATTGACTTGCTTCCGGTCGGTTCCCTTCACTTTGGTGTAATATTTTGGTGAATAGAATTAATCTGTAACATCCACGATTCACCTCCGTGTATATAACATTTGATAATTATTAATCAAAACATAACTTGACTGCTTAACCCCGACAAGTAGTTTTATATTGTTGAATTACATTATGTCCAATCAATCTGCTTTCTTAATACGTCCGGACGACTGCCTTCATCTGTTATTAACGATCCCACCGTATGTTAAAGTGGACGCCGTGTCACCGTTGGTTATCTTCCCTGTAATAAAGTTAAAGATTATAGTAATAAATCAGCGACAATTTCGTATTTCCGATGATGCTAACAAACGAGAGAGCAACTTCAGGTTTTAACGGTCGTTTTCTGTTCTAAATGTTCGATATAACTATTGTCTCTTATTTAACATTTAGCTTGTCGCTGAAACTATTGTTCTTATGATGTTTAGCTTTTCACTGAAATTATTATATTTTATAACATTTAACTTTTCACAGAAAGTATTGTTTCTTATAACATAACTTTTCATTCATTTACCATGTGCCATGCCGATAAGCGCGAGCGGTCATGTTTCGCTGTTTCGCTCCATCACCAGAGTCGTGGATCAGTTCAGTGTTTTGTCTCGACCACACCACTGTTCACTGAAACTATTGCTTATTTTAATAGTTAATGTTTCTCTGGGACTATATTTCTTATAATATCTACCTTTGCTCTCTGACTATATTTCTTATAACATTTAACTGTTTGTTGTCTCTGACTATTATTTCATGTAACATTATCAGATCTAACAGACCAATGTTTTCTATTATATGTTTTTCTGTGTAGCCAATGCTACTTCTTTGTAGCCGATGCTTTTTTTCTGTTGCCCCTGTTCGTTTTTTATGAAAACGTCTGTTATTTATTGTAGTTTTTTGTTTGTTTTTAATTGTTAATTCATTTAATTTTTACCATATTTATACACATTACTATATTAGCTTCCCACTAATAATGGCGATAGCAATTTCAAAATACAGTACACTACAATATATCATAAAAGAATAGAAAAACGTATAGTATAGTATAGTATAGTATAGTATAGTATAGCACAGCACAGCGCAGCGCAGCATAGTATAGTATATTATAGTACATGTATAGTATATGTCAGGAACCCAATATCAACTAACCCAATATATAACAGTGACAGGAGTTAGTGGAGGACAGCTTACGACAGGCGATCAGGACAGGTAGCCTGGTCTTACCAAGTACAGGTCAACTACTAACCAGTTGAAGCCCTGTGGTCATCGTGCCACGTTACACCGCACGGGTCGCACGAACTGTGAGAGGTGAAGGACTGACCGAACATACCTGTGTCAGGCAGACGGGTTTAGGACTTCGAGACGGACGGACAGAGAGGGTTATGCTTGTGTTTCATGATCGTTGTGAGATGGCTGTAATGAGGGATTGCATGACTGATTGATAGATTGAAATGTTGATTATTTGGTTGTTTCGGGATTTGAAATTTAAATATTGAGCACAACCCACTACTGGCAACGCTGATCGTATTCTGGTATGAACCTAAGGCCTATCCACGTCAATATGGGTAGCACTATACTCGAGTTTCGCTCTCGTTTGAGCTCGTCATTAGTGCATATCCCTGACCGGATCCGGAAACAAGCCCCGGATCACTGGCGTGTGAAGCGGGTGTGTAACCACGCGGCACACACTGGACACGGCCAAATTATCACAACAGAATATTACAACGTCAACCATCATAGGCTATGCTCAAGATGCTCGATTGACGGTCGCCAATAGCCGCGACTGACGTCCGTCAATCGAGCATCTTGAGCATAGCCTATGATGGGTGACGTTGTAATATTCTGTTGTGATAATTTGGCCGTGTCTAGCGTGTGCCGCGTGGTTACACACCCGCTTAACATGCCAGTGATCCGGGGCTTGTTTCCGGATCCGGTCAGGGATATGCACTACTGACGAGCTCAAACGAGAGCGAAACTCGAGTATAGTGCTGCCCTTATTGACGTGGATAGGCCTTAGGTTCATACCAGAATACGATCAGCGTTGCCAGTAGTGGGTTGTGCTCAATATTTAGATTGAGATGTGCTTGAGCTGAGGCAGTGAAAGAGTTATTTTGTATCTATTGTAAAATGTACTATGCCTGTATATACTGCTGTGATAATGTACGAGCTGCGCTTGATTATGAGCGCAACCTCCAGGAATGTACCCAATGTAGATAGGTTACGTGAATAAAGGATTTACTTCACGCCACCGCGTGTGAGAGGGTAATAATTGAATGTGTGTGACTGTTTCGCCCCTGTTCTGGGGATCGAGCCATATGTTAATATAAGTGAGTCCACGACAGTATAGTATAGTATAGTATAGTATAGTATAGTATAGTATAGTATAGTATAGTATAGTATAGTATAGTATAGTTGTGTACCTATTATTTAAGGTATAGACGTCGACGTTGCCGAAAGGTTAAGAACACTAGCTGTAAAACTTCCGTTGAGCTGATGGCGAGGTAGGCAATAGATTGGACTTCTCGTTCAAAAAGCAATGACAAACTAGTGAAAGCAATATGGCGTAGAAAATAAAAATGTTGTTAATTGTTAATCGCAAAGTCCTGCGAAAAAACATAACATATTTAAGAGAGCGCGCCACACACACACACACACACACACACACAAACACACACACACGCACGCACACACACACACACAAACACACGCACGCACACACACACACACACACACACACAACATTATTACCAAACCCGTCTCCAGTCATTCCCAACGGTCGATTGACGATGCTGAGTCGCCCACTGCAGTCGGTTCTGGCGATGCCGGTCCGTAAGAACAGGACCTCTGTAGGATCGTCTAGCCCAAAGACCAGCGTCGTGCAGCCGGTTCCAGACCCTTTGATTTGAAATTCGACGAGCTCCTGGCATTGACTGGACTGTGGAGGACGCAGATGCAAATCGATTCCTAAAGTGACGCAGCCGTATGAAGCGGCCTTCGGCAGCAATTGTGATTCTGGGTCTTCCATTGCACGGCCGGACTGCCACTGAGCCAGTTTCTTGAAATCACCTCCAAACGCAACTGATGGTGCTTCTAACCACATTAAATTCTCTGGCTACTACACTTTGTGACTGTCCAGTCTGTAAACAGTTAATCATGATGAGTCGTTGCTCTGTAGTGAGATGAGCCATACTTACGCATTGAATTTTCAACTGAATTTATTCGAGGAGCGTCAATCTTTTATAGGCATTCGATAATATGGTCAGAGATTTTTGTGTTTAGTAAGTTTCACGGGATTACCATGAACCCTCACGACTTTTGTCAAAAATGTTGTCTTGCCTTGACCTCTTTCATGACCTCACGAATCATGAGGTGAGTACAATTCAGGTAACCACAAGAAGTTAATGACCAGATGGACACAGCCGACAGGTTGACTGATGTCCAGTCAGCGAATATAAAAAATGTTGCGTTTTTTCGGTTTGAATATATATATAACCGAACAAAAACGCAACATTTTAGTGTGTGTGTGTGTGTATGTGTGTGTGTGTGTGTGTGTGTGTGTGTGTGTGTGTGTGTGTGTGTGTGAAATTAGCATCTTTTAGTGAGGAAAAGAGTACTGAAGTGCTACATAGAATATACACTTTTGTATGGATGCACAACATGGAGAATGAGCAGACAAGCTGAAAAATATCTAATGGCAGTTGACATCTTGTTTGGTAAGATAATGGAGGCTAAGAGTATTATAGACATTTAAAAAAACGAGCAAGTTCTGCAAGAAACAAACAAAAACTGTACCCTGATTACACAAATTAGACGGCAAGCAGACAAGATTTTTTGGGCACGTAATGAGAAGAAATTAATTGGAGAACTTGGTGACAACTGGCAAGATTAAGGGGGAAAAGAAAAAGGGGAAGGCAGAGAGGTGGTTATCTTGATGACATGGCTAGCGTGGCTTAATCAAGACAAGACACAGAGCTGATCCACAACTCTGGTAATCGTGCGAGATGGCGAAACACGTAACTGCGCACGCTTATCTGCATAACACTTGATGATGATGATTTTATTATGAATAATTTGCACACGTTGCTTCTCTGTGAGATATACTATATTGTATCAAAATTTTCTCCCCCAAGTCCCAGCCTACCACATATTGCAATTGTGTACGCTGTTGACATGGCTGTAAAGTCCATGTCTTCATTTCACGTAAACATTTGTTTAACCTGTTCATCTAGCTCATACCGCGTAGCAATACTGATCATGTCTCCCCACAGCCTTCTTTCTCTTGTGTATATCAATTCTGATACCGACGTTCCCCTATGCCTTGATGTGAATCTGTCAATTACCTTCTCTCTGGTCTATCCCTGCTTCTCTTTCCTTCCAACCTTCCCGTATTTAATCTTAATGTTTCTAAATGTATAGAAAGCGCATTAAGGAAACAAAAACTTCCATTACATGTTTTCCTGAAGCGAAACAACGGCAACAAAAATTGAAAATATCTTTGTCGGAATTCTTTCTATTAGGTTACAAAGAAGATGCATTACAAACATCAGGATGTTCGGGTCCTTCTGTCCCTACTCACATTAATTACGACATCCTACATTGATTACCACATCCTGAGACCTTTAATAGCACAGATCACCTCTTATTTTCTGTGTCCAACAAATTATAGATGACTGGGTTTTGATTTTCATTTCGATTTTTTTTTTCCAGTCAGAACATGAACTGAAGTGGTTATAGTATATACGGTGTTTTGGTTTGCTTACGTACTTCCTGTTTATTCATCTTTAAGGGGAAAGGTGGGGAAGCTTTGCTTATACTGTTTCTCTCTCTCTCTCTCTCTCTCTCTCTCTCTCTCTCTCTCTCTCTCTCTCTCTCTCTCTCTCTCTCTCTCTCCATTATTGCCTATAGTATCTTGCAGTGTAGGACATGGGGGGTATTGAGCGTGAGGTATTAAGGCCCCGTGGCTAGTGCAATCGCCGTGAACTGTGAGGGTTAGTGTTTTATTACCCCCTTCCCCACCCCACCTCCGAAAAATAACATCCTAAGCTTTACCGAGGCTTTGAATCCGGGTCTCCGGAAAATAACACAGGCTTTCTAACCACTCGGCAGGACGCCAACTTTCTTGTGCTTTGACCGTTATAACATCTGGCAGCAGATATGTGGGTGTATGGGCGTGTGGGTATGTGAGTGCGTAGATTTATGTGAGGGTACGTGAGTATATATAAGTGTGGGTGTGTGGGTATGTTGGTACGTGAGTGTGTAGGTGTGTTGGTATGTGGGTATGTTGGTGTGTAAGTATATGTGTTTGTGTGGGTACGTGGGTGTGTAGGTATGTGAGTGTGTCAAGTGTCCGAGCCATCACAATTTGCAGGCCTGAGCTAATGTAATTCAATGTGTCCCGAAAAAGTTTTCTGCTATAGGTTTGTAATGTGATACGCTAACTGGCACCTGACCGACTTGCCAGACGATAGTTTGTGAAATGGAGTTGTACCTCGCCATAGTACAACGCCTGAGCAGAATTTAGAGACCATGTGTTGCCCGTGCTGCATGTTCCCTCTCTCGGTCTACCTAGTTAACTCCAGGGGCAAAGTAAAACCAATACGTCTGGAACAAGTCCAGCTGCAAGAGCTGCCAAGTCAGCAAAGCAGGACTCTGACTGTCCGCCTATCGGAGCTTCCATTCTGGACCAGTTGACGACCAAGGCTTAGGGTACGTTCTGCCCTGCCTTACATTTATGCTCGCTGGACTTTAGACGCCTAATGTGCCTTGCCAGATCGAGAAAATCTAATCATTCAGGGTCACATCGATTGACGCATGTCAGTGGCGGCGATCGGACAGACTTTGAGCTATAGCCTCGTACATTTCCAATTGCGCTCTTCCGCCCAAAACCGTTGATACAATATGGAATGTCGGTTTTGAATGAGCGCAGTTAGTATCTTCTACTGTAAAATGGTAGTTTAGTCATATCTGATAAAGACCAGATCTATCGTATTGTGATAATGTAACCACATTTTGCAGGCCTCATTGCAAGAAGGAATAGGTGGCCACACTTGCCCTCACTTTAGCAAGCGACGAGTACTGGCACCGAACTCGCGTCTAACCTTGTTCATGGCATTATTAACGCAGTTCGCCTTCGCTAACGTGAGCACTGAGTGCACGGAAGAATAGGTGGTCAGTCTTTCCCTCCTGTAGTGAACGTCGAGCGCATGCGCGAAACCTTCGTACGACCTTCTATCATGCCATTATCAGCGTAAGTTCCTAACCTCTACACCAACTAACCCTCTGCCTTTGCCTGTGCGTGCTTGCACCTCCTCGTTAACTACTTTTCGTAGAGCGCTGTGGTAAGGCTGGCAGCACTACATTTTCATTCTTGATACCTCCTATATTTTTCTTGCTTGTTCTCATATCCTTTACAGTACATCGCTGTCAATATCAGTATATTTCAGCCGATTATTGATTTCTTGGCAAGATTACACTCAGTAGTTTGCTATTGCTTTCTGAACGACGGGCTCACATACCCCGTAAGTTACCGACGCGGAGAGAACCGCTACCGATTCTCGCGCAGGTTACGTTATTTACAAGAATATACGGGATTACGGAGAAAGTCGTGTAACACCTAGACCAGGGAGACCGACATACAAGAGTTAATTGCATGTCCCTTATAGGACGTTATCGGCTCTGTGGCGAAGCAGGGTATGAATGCAATTTGTGATCCCGCATACCGCGTGCGAAACACAGCTGTCGGAAATTTTGACAGCAGACCACCTTGCGTTGATTTCCATACAATGATATGAGTGCTGGTAGTTCAGAAAGCAATGGTAAACTACTGAATGTAAACATACTCAGGAATAACTCAAACCAAAAAAAAAAACAAAAACAAAAAAACAAAGGTAAATTGAGTGCCACGTCCTGTAACGGGATTGCAACTAACTTTCAAGACGTTGCAGTTATCCCCAGCATTTATTGGCTGTGTGTGTGATTTACTAGGCAATGTTAGTTCAGTAGTTTCCCATTGCTTTCCGAATGGCCTATGCCTGATACTATCGAAATCAACACAAAGCGGTCTTCTTATTGATCCCCGGCGGTTAATTTCGAGCCCTCGACTCAGTGTGTCGGGGAATTATGAAGCTGTGCGTGTTACTATCCCCTAGGCACAACGCTGGTTGATGCCTGCATACACAAGTATACTTATACCATGTGTGTTAATTGTTGTATATCCTTTACAGGGCGATCCTATTAACTCCAGCATTTCTTTGCTGTTTGTGATTTCATGGCAAGTTTACGTTCAGTTGTCTGTTATTGCTATCTAAACAACCTGAACACATACCATTGTATGAATACCAACGCAAAGTTGTCTTTTGACAAATCGCCCGCAGCTGTGTTTCGAACTGGATGTGGGATGATGAATTGCCTCTGTAACTTCTTCGCTTAAAGTATGTTTGAGAACATGCACTTCTTCTGTGCCATATATGGATCAGAGGCATGGACCAGAGACATGGACCAAAGACATGGACCAGAGACATGGACCAGAGACATGGACCAGAGTCATGGACTAGAGACATAGACCAGAGACATGGACCAGACACATGGACCAGAGACATGGACCAGACACATGGACCAAAGACATAGACCAGAGACATGGACCAGACACATGGACCAGAGACATGGATCAGAGACATGGACCAGAGAAATCGGCCATTTCGCAATCACTACACAATCAATTATGGCGCTGTTGAACTTAAATGTTACAGAAAACGTGTCAGAATTCCGCGTGACCAGAGGAAGAAAAACAAATCTACCGAAATTCCTGAAGATCTTAACATGAGACTGAATTACTTTGACCTATTTAAATATGACGTTGATTTGGAAAGAACAGTGATAGGAGACAGTCCTGGAAGAAAAGGGAGTGGTAGGCCAGCACGATGATGGACACAGGTCATTGAGTACAACCTGGACGTGAACATGTCACAGGCCAGGGAACTAGTGAGTGATGGAAGAGCACGATGATGGCCACAGGTCATAGAGGTTGAGATCTAGAGGTGTTCCCTGCATTAGAATAGATCTTTTAGAACTGCATGGTTTGCAGTGATGTAGTATTCTTTCTTCAGTTTGATGTCTCCGTAGCGAAATTAGTATTTATTACAATTAGCATATTGTTGTGAATCAATATTATCCATCATGTCTCCATTAGAGACCCATTGCTGTGAATCAATACTAACCCTCTTGTCTCTATTAGAGACTACTTGATGAGAATCAGTGTTACTTGCCATGTCTCTATTAGAAGCCCCTTGATGTGAATCAATATTATTTGCCATGTGTATATTAGAGACAGCTTGATGTGAATCGGTATTACTTCCCATATCTCAACTATAGACCCTCTTGATGTGAATCAATTTTAACTTGCATTTATCTATTTCAGACATGATGTGATTCAATGCTAACCCGTCAGTCTCTTATTCAGACAAGCTGATGTGAATCACTATTCTCCCCCACCCCCTTTTTCTTAGTGTCTCTATTTCAGACCACTGAAGTGAATCGTTGTCATCCTTTTTGTCTCTGTTTGAGAACCACTTTTATTCATAATACCCTCTCCCGCCACTCCAGTTGAGACTTACCGGTGTGAATCAATCTTCACTGCCGCGCCTGTACCTGAGCCGCGGTGAAACTGGGTGTGAACGCTGTCGTATTCATGTCAAACGCGATAACACGTGATATGTAACTGGAAAGTTCGGCCAGCGAGCAACACAAAACAATACAAAACCAAACGGTTCGCCCAGTCTTTCTTAATGTACAAACAACGAACGAGTGAACGAACTTTATTTTCAAACAGTTAAGAGTTGGATACGTAGACCCGACTTTTATACTACCTCTTATCTCTCTTCTTTGATAACTGTATTAATGTATGCATCGCTCATTAGGTTAATTTTACACAAATCCAACAACAATAATATGTATTGCAAGCTCTCGCGAACGGTGCAAACATCATGCTTCCTCTTTGACATAAGCCTGGGTCATTGACATTGAGTTGAGTGACCGGGCATGAGGAAGAATGGAGATGAGAGTGGGAGACAGTAAAGTGACTGACCTGGCTACGAGGAAAACAATCAACCCTCAGAAATAATGGGGCGGATATGAGTGGAAATCCCCAGGGGGGGATGGGTCGAAAGAGAGTTGTGTGTTGTGTGAAGTGAGGAGACTGAAAAGTCAGTGAGAGAAGAGACCGACTGCGGGTCAGGTCGTTTAAGAGAGAGCTCCGTGTTGTGTTGTTCTTCTAGTTGTGAAGACAGGCCTGAACCCAGAGTGGGTTCTGTATTGAGTGTGGGCCTAAACCCAGAGTGGGTTCTATAGTTGAGCAGTGGCTCCAACCCAATGTGTGGGTTGTATTGTGGGAGATCCAGCCGTGGAGTGTAGCTGGATTACCTGTCTTGTGGATTGAGATTAGAAGCAGGCGTGAGAAGCCAGTGATGTGTGTGGTTAAATTGTGAGGAGGATAGTTACATTCTATGGATTACATTGTTTCTGGATGTATAATCATGTTCCGTTTGTCCGTCTTATTTCTGTAATAAAGGATTATGTGCGCCAACGGAATCTTGTTTAATGCCTGGTGAATATGCACTGCGGGGGTGAGTTACATTGCAAGACAGATATCTCCATTGACACACCATGAGTATCGTTACCTAGACAACGACCATCACACAATAATATCATGAGCATATCATCGTAAGAACTTCGTGATAATATCATCAAGAAGACGTGTGACATCTGGGCGCTCGTCACTTAGTAAGGAGTATCTGAGGGCTACGTCCGATTAAGAACATTATAGACAGTTTTGTCATTCTGAGATGTTTGTGGGCTCTTCGCGGAGAGAGGGTGGACAGCGGAGTGTGTCCACCGTATAAACACTGAGTTTGTCTCCGTGCGGGAACTGGCTACGGCAGTTCACGTCAAGCCCACTACAGGTGAATTGGAACCAACCATATCGCTAAAGCGAGTGGGGGTGTCAAAAAACAGCGGCAGCACAAAAGTCGGTGATAAAGACACGCCATACAGACTAACCGGGAGAGTCCATTACGGTGACAGGTAAATTTGATACCAGGCAGTAGTGCTGATACTAGCAGAAGCGGCAATGAAAGACCAGTGTTGAATCCAGAGTGGCGAGGGCAGTGTGTGTGTGTGTAGAACATCCGCTGTCGGTGATAATGACAGGATTGTGAACCAAAGATAATTGACAGGTGTGTGTGTGCGAGGCAAGCGCACCGTGTTGTCGCAAGTTGACTGGTCAAGATTTTTCGACGCAGTAAATAGGACGGGTGGAGACACCAGCGTCCAGGTACGAGGGGAAAGTTACGTTAACCCCCACCACAGCCGTGCGGGGGCAGAAGTGGAAAGTGTTTGTGTATGACGGGAAAAGTGTCCGGTCAGTTTACAGTGTGTATTAGTGTGACAAAGAGTACTCAGGTACTGACTTGAGGTGTCCGGCAAGGTCAAGGCCGTGGACAGTGGAAAGTTACTGAGATGTTCCATAGTGGAACTGGATAAACAAGCTGTTTTTGTGTGAAACAAGACTTTATGTTCGGCTTTGTTAAAAGCCCTTTGTGTTCATTACCTTATAATCAGCAAACATTTTGTCAACGATTGATGACGTGGCATCTCCGCGAACATAGTTGCATACAGTTGCCAAAAAGAACTGACTGTACAGAGTGAAAGCGTTGAACATTTATTGCCATTATTTTGATCTTTTCTTTTGGTGAATCTATAACATATATGATACAGCAAAGCGCCATCTCCGCAACGAGAGTAACAACATATCGAAAGAACACTTTGGATAATTATTATTACCGTCAACGTTTCCGACAGTTGGAACTTTTGATCACCACGTGAATTCAGGAACCACTCAACAAAACAACAAGTCGCTTTGAAATCTGGCGTCGTAATCATTTCGGAGAATGTAACACAGACATTTCCAGCATATTGTGAAAAACTATTAACAGCACAATAAGAACTTTTGACGACGGATTTATGGGCACATGTTTGTCGGCCAACGAGTTGGACATTCTGTTTGCTGCTCATTGTCTTATAAATATTGTTTTCGGTTGTTAAGCTGTTACTTGTATGTGGTCCAGTGTTTGTCAAGAGTAGGAGATTTTTGGGGTGTTTCTCGAGAGTCGGGATACAGCACACAAATATATATTCTTTCTGGTGCTTACGATATTTTTGTAAGAAAAACGTTAATGAGTTGACGTATCGTGCAGGGGCATTGAAATAGTCTTAACCAATATCTAGAGCCGAGTTGTCTGACGTCAGATTTGTGTATATGTTGATGCTATAAATTGTTTTTGTTTCTCTTTCTTTTCGTTATATTTACATATAATATTTGTTGTGTTCGGATATATGTTTTTATTGTGATCTTTCGTCATTTCTGCTGTCTAGTGGTCTTGGTCAATTTATATTTATATTTTACGCGCACTGTGGGTGTCTCTACACAAGCTTGTGGTTGTTACTGTGGTTTATTTTCTGTGTGATCATCGTCTCCGTGTACTCAGCTTGTGAAGTCTAGCGTTGGATAGTCATCACTTAGTGTTATCATCCATTTGTTTGTATATGTATTTATATGTATGTTTAACAATATTTCCAGGGACTTTATGAACTTTTGGTCATAGATGTATAGATATAAGGGAGTATAGGTGATACTTCCCCCCACTACCTAGTGCTTATAGAGTGACTGGGTGAGTACAGAGTGATATTGTAGCACTACGGATTTACGTACACAGGGAGTGCGGGTGTACTTAGGGAAGTGACACAAAGACTAACAGCAGAGTCTGTACATTTATAGTTGGCTGATTCACAGCAACGTGTCCACAAGTACAAGATGCCTACTTTAATGGATTATATTGAAGCAGGTGAAAGAATAGGCCTGAAGGGTAAAGAGTTACAGGAGTATGCCGAAGCAAAAGAACAACAACAGACGGAAAGAGAGGAGAGGCATAATGAACGCGAGGCAAAACGTCTACAGGAAGAGACACAAGTAAAACTAGCTGAGATGGAAAACAAACGTCTACAGGAAGTAAAGTTAGCTGAAATGGAAAACAAGCGTCTACAGGAAGAAAAGTTAGCTGAGAGAGAACAAAGACAGGCTGAAATGGAAGCCAAGCGTCTACAGGAAGAGAGAGAGACACACATGAGAATGGAAATTGAGAAAGAGAAGATTAAGATGGAAGCAGAAATTGCTATTAAAAAGTTAGAATTTGCATCGAAGGGTCAAAGTGAGGAAAGTAGAAAACCGTCGCAGTCGTCACAGAGATTAAAACTGCCATATTTTACGGACGGGATTGCCTTGAATCCTATCTTGGGAGATTCGAATCGTCTGTAAAAACATTAGGCATTCCAGAGGCAGAGTATGCGATGCGACTTGGCGAATTTCTTACGGGCAAGGCACTAGACACCATGTTCAATTTACCTGTAGAAGAAAGGAACAATTACACTATCTTACGTCAACGTTTGCTGACAAAGTTCCAACTCACTGAGCATGGATATAGGACAAAGTTTAGACAGTTAGTGCCAGAGACAAATCAAGATTTCACAGACTTTGCTAACACTGTAAAGAATGCATTTAACAAATGGATGGAGCTTGCAGAAGTAGGGAAAGATTTTAATAAATTAGTAGATCTAATGTTAAGAGACAAGGTAGTATCTGCATGCAATTCTAATTTAGTAGCGTTCTTTGAGGAACGGAAGCCAAAGGACATAGACACAATGTCTCAGTTAGGGCAAAACTACATGACTGCACATCCTAACGTATCTATTGGGAAACTAATGAGTGAGGAAATAGTCTGTGCAGCGTACACTAAACAGGACCAGAATCCAGTCATCAGACCAAGGGCGAAAAGTGTGGATTCAGCACAGAAAGGTGAGCAACAGGAACTTTAAGATAATGGTTTCCGAGGAAACAATGTTGGTAGAGTAGGACGGTACCCATATAGAAGAGGGAACTTCCAGAGACGTCCAAATTATGCCGGATGTTGGAATTGTGGGAGCTGGAGACACAGGGCAGCAGAGTGTGATGCACAACCAGCAGATGGACCAACGAACAACACTAAAAGGGAGATTACTTGTTTCAAATGTGGAAAGAAGGGGCATATCAGCCATCAATGTAGGATGAGAGAAACAGAGCACTCAAATGCAGCGCAAGTAATTGAGACGCTGAACAATGAAGATTGTAGTGGGTGCAAACCTCTTTTTGAAAAAGACAGTCAGCCAGTCCTAATATGTGGTCATACAGTAAAAGCAGGATCAGCAGTGCATGAAGGAGGAAGTCTGAAGCTGCATCAGGGATTTGTCAATGATAGACCAGCGTTAACAATTAGGGATTCCGGATGTACGTCTATCGGAGTGAGGAGAAGTTTAATAGATCCCTCGGATTATACAGGGAAAAAGATTAGATGCATAACATTCAACGGCACAGTAGAGTTCTACCCAGTAGCCATAATAACAGTAAAACACTATATATCACTGGAAGAGTGACAGCGTGTGTTCTGGACTCACCAGTGGCTGATTTGATCATAGGAAATGTTATAGGAGTGAAAGATTGTACAGAAGAGGAAGTAGTGTACTGGGACCAAAAATATAGTGTAAGCAGTAAGGAGGTAGTTACCACAAGAGAACCTAAATTAGAGAGTATAGCTGAGGTAGAAGAGGCACTTGAAGTAGACACAGGAAATCAGGACAAGGATAGTACAGCTGAGCAGATGAGAATGGATCCCAAATATAGTGCTAGTGAATCCCAGAGACAAGATACTACTCTGAACAAATGTTCCCAAGGGTGTAGGAGAGTAGAACATAGGCAGTCAAAGAAAGGTAGATGGTGCTTCGAGAGGAAGAACAATGTTCTCACTCGCAGGTATTCAGAGAGCAGAACTGCACGTGGGCAAGGAGCAGTACCTTTAGCACATAGAGACCGATATACTAGAACAGCTCAGGATAGTGCATGTGCAGGGCACATAGTCAAAAGGCGTATGCAGCAGAAAGCAAGGTGCCAGGTATATGGGCCAAGATTGAATAAAGAGCTCAGACTAAACAGAGACTCAAGTGTAACGGTGCAATATGCAGATAGGAAAGTTGAGTCAGGTCAAAAGAGTTTTCGCGACATTACTGACCCAGGGCTAGGGATAGCAAACAGATGTTGTAATTGTAGAGGTACCATGAGTCATGGGTACATGAAAGGTAGACACAGCATCGACAGGAATCAGAGGAGGGTTAATGCAAGAACAGAACCACCTGATATAGGGTCGGTACACAAATAGTATTGTGTGGTCGTAAAGTAGTAAGAGACCTGTGGGTACATGAGTAATATGCTTTTCTATGATGTATTATTATTATTATGTGATGTAGTAGTGCATGCATTGATACACAAGATAGATGGTTGTATTTATGTGTGATGAATATAGGAGTGTAATATGAGCATTTGATGTATTATGTAGTGTGGTAGCTAGAGTAAGGTGCAGCCATACTTAGGGCTACCCAGGCTATATGTCTGGGTCACATGTTTAGTAAGTTTTAGTCTCCCAATATTTGAAAACGAACTTTTCTTTTAAGAGGGGGGTGATGACATAAGCCTGGGTCATTGACATTGAGTTGAGTGACCGGGCATGAGGAAGAATGGAGATGAGAGTGGGAGACAGTAAAGTGACTGACCTGGCTACGAGGAAAACAATCAACCCTCAGAAATAATGGGGCGGATATGAGTGGAAATCCCCAGGGGGGGATGGGTCGAAAGAGAGTTGTGTGTTGTGTGAAGTGAGGAGACTGAAAAGTCAGTGAGAGAAGAGACCGACTGCGGGTCGGGTCGTTTAAGAGAGAGCTCCGTGTTGTGTTGGTCTTCTAGTTGTGAAGACAGGCCTGAACCCAGAGTGGGTTCTGTATTGAGTGTGGGCCTAAACCCAGAGTGGGTTCTATAGTTGAGCAGTGGCTCCAACCCAATGTGTGGGTTGTATTGTGGGAGATCCAGCCGTGGAGTGTAGCTGGATTACCTGTCTTGTGGATTGAGATTAGAAGCAGGCGTGAGAAGCCAGTGATGTGTGTGGTTAAATTGTGAGGAGGATAGTTACATTCTATGGATTACATTGTTTCTGGATGTATAATCATGTTCCGTTTGTCCGTCTTATTTCTGTAATAAAGGATTATGTGCGCCAACGGAATCTTGTTTAATGCCTGGTGAATATGCACTGCGGGGGTGAGTTACATTGCAAGACAGATATCTCCATTGACACACCATGAGTATCGTTACCTAGACAACGACCATCACACAATAATATCATGAGCATATCATCGTAAGAACTTCGTGATAATATCATCAAGAAGACGTGTGACACTCTTCTTTCACCCTTTATACCTTATTGGGGCATAGATCCTGACCAGACTCACTCCACGTTATGAGGACATGGGTCCTCAACCAGCCCACTCCAAGCCTCCTATCTTTAGCAAGCCCGTATCACTCCGGTCATGCAGTAGTTATATCAAATAACTTGCGATTGTTTGTGTATCTTTGACTGGCTGTGGAAGATTGTTCCGCGGCTGAGCTGCTGTGTACGCAGTTCTTGGTTTATATAGGTTTATCCTTGGCCTGGGACATAATGAGCTCATCACAATTAGCCCAGCTTGCTTTTATCCTCGTAACTGGATACTCAAACGTGAAGCAGCCGATCGTTTGGTGGGCACAGCTGTGATTGAGGTGGAGACGGTGACGGACCGGCCAGGCACATCAGCGCTGTCAGAAACGCTGGACGAACAGAATGACTTTCGATAATTCATTGCCGACGAATAATATAACGCAAAATGTGAACTAACATTTGGACAGAAAGACTATATATCGCCGTATTAGGGCCATTATGTTGTGTGTTTTGTTTCGTATTATCCTCCACAATTTCAATGTTCAGTGCACGGAAATTGACATTATAATATTTGTTCATTCGATTGTGTACCATGTTTCGTTCAAAACTTCTTTTTGTTTGGCAACGAATCAGTTAAGGATACTTGGGATTCTGCTTCCTTGTCTACAGCCAGATACACGGGAGTGTAACGAGGGGTCGCAAGACATGCACATTTTGTAACAAGCACAAGAACTGGTGTAATCTGTCGATATACGCCGTCGGAGGTGTCGAGGAGGAGATCAGCGCACCTATGGACCCTCTCCAGAGTATGATGATGATGATCTTGACTAATGGCTAGACCTGGGAATCTGTAGTACGTTTAGGCTTTTTGCAGACAATAGAAACATCCTAATTCACAGAAAGATAAACAGGAGCATCTACGTCCTACGTTTCACTGTTGTGAGACCCGCTGATGCGCATAAATCGTTGTCGCCGTGTCACAGCCTCATGGCTATAGTATTTACCAGGTTATCGACTACACGTTTTGTCTGGCCAAATTGTCTAGCTTTAAATAATCCAAAATGCCCTGAATAGTTTTCTCTCCCTCTCTGATGTCGATATTACAGACGTTCCGGTCTATCTGTTAGGTAGATTAAGCTTTACGATCGCTTCTTTGATAGAGCTCCATTGTAAACATAGCATCAATTTGCGGGGCGTATATCTTCATGTTTATCGTAATTAGGAAGAAATCAAACAGGGCGCGGAGTAGTCTGATTCACCTTCAAAGATAGAACAGTGGTGGTGGAAGAGGGTGGTGGTGGAAGGGGGTGGGGCGTGGGGGGGGGGGGGGCCCTCTGGGACTATCACAGTGCGACGAGTAATTCATCACAAGGATTGACTCGCACTTAGAGTGGAAATGAATATAATGCCATAGAGCTATGCTTAAGAATTACGTCATAAAAGCAGAGGTATATCCTAGAAGCGAAAACGCTCAGTGAAACTAGGAGACTAGCTGTCAACAGAGAGAAACGTCATTCTGACGTCACCAGACAACAGACAGACTTTGTTGGAGTTTGAAATGGCAGGCTGTGCTTGAAGCTATCTGGACATTCAAACTGGCGAACCAATGGTTTTACATGGACAAAGTGGCTGGAATATGAGTTGAGGATATGATAACACACTCATATGAGATGATGCTGAGAATGAATGAACCGACTGCCGAGGCATTTTGATGGAATTCAGAAGCGGCGAGAAATAGACTTAGAGGAGCGTGAGAGAAGGTCGTCCACGGACATAGAACGTAAGTCAGAACTAAATCAATGTTCAACGGTAAGAGCTAACATTAATATTACATACATTCCATGATATAGTTACCGACCACTCTGGAAATCTCTAGGCACGGTAAATATGGAAGTATTTATTTGTTGCTAAGCAAACCCGATGAGCTGTAAAGGAAAAATAAACAGCGTTTGATGTTCGATTACTCATGTCTGCGACTCGATCTTATTTCTTCTTCTTGGTTCAAAACCAAAGGCGCTGTTGAAGTTTTGTTGAAGAACGAGCCTACAGTTATATTATTTCCTGTTAAAAGTTCAAGAGTTAATGACTGTAGGCTCGTTCTTCAACAAAACTTCAACAGCGCCTTTGGTTTTGAACCAAGAAGAAGAAATAAGATCGAGTCGCAGACATGAGTAATCGAACATCAAACGCTGTTTATTTTTCCTTTACAGCTCATCGGGTTTGCTTAGCAACAAATAAATACTTCCATATTTACCGTGCCTAGAGATTTCCAGAGCGGTCGGTAGCTATATCATGGAATGTATGTAATATTAATGTTAGCTCTTACCGTTGAACATTGATTTAGTTCTGACTTACGTTCTATGTCCGTGGACGACCTTCTCTCACGCTCCTCTAAGTCTATTTCTCGCCGCTTCATAATTCTAGCTATTTTGGTCAATATTTAAAATTTGGGTTTTTACTTATGAAATCATACCAGTTAGATAGAGCTTGACAAGACGAATCCAACGGTATCTCAACGAAGACTGTACGTTGATTCTAAGCGGAGTTATGAATTATATGGTGACGTAATTTAATAACAGGAAGTCCAATGATGAATTAACTGATAAGTCAGGATTTATCGCGGCCCTAAGATTGGAAACTTGAGAAATTCTGCCTTCTATTACCGTGGCTTGTTTATTTTTAAATCGACAACATTGTGCCATATATCATTGCGCCCGGGACGGCAAGGCCTAACTTGGGGTATTTTTTATTTTTTTTATAGGATGTGCAGTGACCTAATTAACAATTTAAAATGGCCGCCAATTGATTAATATTTGCCTTCTATTACCGTGGCTTGTTTATTTTTAAATCGACAACATTGTGCCATATATCATTGCGTCCGGGACGGCAAGGCCTAACTTGGGGTATTTTTTATTTTTTTTTATAGGATGTGCAGTGACCTAATTAACAATTTAAAAATGGCCGCCAATTGATTAATATTTGCCTTCTATTACCGTGGCTTGTTTATTTTTAAATCGACAACATTGTGCCATATATCATTGCGTCCGGGACGGCAAGGCCTAACTTGGGGTATTTTTTATTTTTTTTATAGGATGTGCAGTGACCTAATTAACAATTTAAAATGGCCGCCAATTGATTAATATTTGCCTTCTATTACCGTGGCTTGTTTATTTTTAAATCGACAACATTGTGCCATATATCATTGCGTCCGGGACGGCAAGGCCTAACTTGGGGTATTTTTTATTTTTTTATAGGATGTGCAGTGACCTAATTAACAATTTAAAATGGCCGCCAATTGATTAATATTTGCCTTCTATTACCGTGGCTTGTTTATTTTTAAATCGACAACATTGTGCCATATATCATTGCGTCCGGGACGCAAGGCCTAACTTGGGGTATTTTTATTTTTTTTATAGGATGTGTCGTGACGTAATTAACAATGTAGTCACTGGAGGGTCTTCTCCGTGATTATTTATTGTATTTTGTGTAGGCATTTGTTTTTTGTTATTCTTTTATGTAAGCTTCATTACTCTTGTGTAATTTTATCTTTTTTATATTTTCAGATTTCTGCAGTATGTACCTGACGAGATGCAGCGAAATATGCCAGGCAATAAATCGCGCAATCTATTGTTTGTGTCTTCGTTTATTCAAATTTATAGAAACTCACCACAGGAAGGTGTGCATCTGAATTGTTTTATCAAATTGACACAGGCTGTGGCAAAGGTGTGACAATCAGAATCTTGAATGTCACAGGAAATGGTTAAAGAAAGAGTGTCACACGTGATGGCCATTCTTTGGTTAATTGCTTTTTGTGTTTCACAACTAATTTTTTTAATATATTAAATTATTAGTAAGAGTACTTTCCTGTATTAGCATGCCTGGTTCGTTGGCATGAACGAGACTCCTCACTTCTCTCAGGTGTATAACGCAGGTGTATAATATAATTTAGTATTAGGATCCAGAACACCAAAGACCGAGATTTGTGGAAAGCCATGAACGCCTACGCCAGCCGGCACTTGATGATGATTATTATTAGTATTTGCATATACAGAGAATATTTTAAAATGGGGTTTCTACTTATGATTTGTAACAGGAAAGTAAAGGTAATATTCCTCTTTTGATAGAATGTCGAGAGGAATGAGAGGATCAACTTCATTGCACCAGGTTTGCTCAGTCTCTTTCCACACAGCGGCCTGGCGAAAGCATCGTATAAAGCACAAGAGTCTCAGAGTCTCTGACAAAGATGCACTTGACTTATAAGACTTTTTGTTATGATGTGCTGTGACCTAATTGCTAGTTAAAAATAGCTGCATATTTATTATATTAATTAAATGTCATGTGGAATGTTCGTCGTTAGTGAAAGAACAATTCATGAAAATGTATCATATTGTCTTATTCTTAATGTACTAACTGCATTGCGACAGCTTTCTTTTGTTGATTAAATATTATAAACATTAATGTAAGTAACTAAGTTTGTGACTGTTGCCAGTTCTAATTTAATAAATAAATATAGGTCCGCTAAAGTTTAGTACTATTGTATGGTATGGGCGCCGCCATCTTGAATTTTGTCTTATCAAGGCGGTGTCACGAAATATTTTGTCCTGATCGTGTGCAAACACCTGCAATGTTGAAACTCTTCATATTTATGTAAAATTGAACAGGGGATTCAAATATGCACGAAAAAATGAATTAATCTTTCATAGTCACGAGTTATAAGACAAATTACCTTACTAATCGTGAAAAGAACCTAATAGAATCCACATAAATCGTTTTTATGGTGTAATATTTTGGCGGCTAGCTTGCAGAACCACTTCTAAATATATGAGAATAACTTCCCCTTTGATCGTACCACACTGCTTTCGTTTTTTTTGTTCTTTTAGCAGTCCATGTCAAACCGGAAGTGATCGTTCGAGGACGCAGGAAAAAGTTCGCAAAATTACACAAAAAAAAGTGAAGAGCTTAAAAAAAGGGCGATAATTCTGAAATAGCTAATATTAATTCCATCAAAATTCCTCGGCAGTCGGTTCATTCATTCTCAGCATCATCTCATATGAGTGTGTTATCATATCCTCAACTCATATTCCAGCCACTTTGTCCATGTAAAACCATTGGTTTGCTAGTTTGTATGTCCAGATAGCTTCAAGCACAGCCTGCCATTTCAAACTCCAACAAAGTCTGCCTGTTGTTTGGTGACGTCAGATTGACGTTTTTTCTCTGTTGACAACTAGTCTCCTAGTTTCACTGTGCGTTTTCGCTTCTAGGATATACCTCTGCTTTTATGACGTAATTTTTAAGCATAGCTCTATGGCATTAAGTTACCCTAATAAGACAAAGAGATTACAGCTGAGTTGGGCTGAGTTGATAGTCGTCTATCACGCGTCAGTCGCTTCAAGCCAGGATGTAGATTCATATAAGTACTCTTAATATTGTCATGTAGTGTGTTTCATGTAGTTTTGTGTCGGTTTGTGTTTGTTTGTTCTGTGCTGACGAAAGCTTTGGCCGCAACGTCCAATGTGTTTCTGTCACGGGACCACTGTCGTTAACGATAAGATGATAAACTACCATAGACAGTCTGTATTCCCAGCTGCAATTGTTTGTTACTAGTGAAGAAACAGTAACGTCGGATCAAAGGAAACTACAAGTCTTTGAGAGTTCCCTAGGAAACAGGGAATCTGTCGGCATTGTTTGATGTATCGTCGTTCGAGAGAAAACGCCTGTTGTATTCGTGGTAGGAGGGGGGGGGGGGAACTATCCTTGTGAAGTTGTCAACAGATTGTCTGCCGATGGGGCCACCTGGTGTTTCCATCGAATGACGTCACCCGGACAATCTCCGACTGTATGAAAAACAGAATTTGTTACCGCTAGTGTGAACAAGGAAGTTGACCTAGGCTGAAGTGTTTGACTAGCTCAGTTTTAATATTGAAAAGAATCTAGCGTGTTCTGTATCAATTCACGTTGAGGAACATGTGTCTTTCATGGCAAAGTGTAGATTCGATTCAGGATAGAGCCTAGTGTTCATAAGGTATTTACTAAATAGCATTTAGATGTAAATAATGTAGAACAGTCTAGTGATAGATAGAGCTTAGGACTCGAGAATAGCGTTGTTGCTTTATGATTAGGTATTCAAGGAGTGTCGGCGACAGTAGGCAGTCGCATTGTTAAAACTAACTAGTGTGAGAGGTCAATTAGCTCAGCTGGTTGGAAATAGTGAAGTGGGATGATATTTAGAAGGATTGAGGATGGTTGGGGGATGGGGAAATGTCCAATGGTGGGATCTTCCAGTGGGGTGTCTACTGGGGTTCTGCACTTTAGCATTTGGTCTTTCCTTGTCTTATCCTAACTCAGACCGATGTGATGAGCTCCTCTGCCCTATGACAGAGTTTGGTTCACTGTATATATCTGAGTGAGGCCGTCGGCCTACACTCATCTAATAGGGGTCAGTGTCGGTTGCTCTCACCAGGTGTGTTCTCTCTTTCACAGGTTCCCTCAGGTTATGAAGATAACAAGCTGAAACATCACTGTTAAAAGTATGGATGATTCAGTGAAGGACGTTTATTCAGAGGCTTTTACACTGAGCCCATGATCAGGAGGGATCTGAAGGAACATGGCTCTGTTGAGCAGAAACATATAGTTATCTAGGAACATTTTCTTTGTGATAGAGTTCACTATGATTGCGGGAAAGTCATTTTCCACCCCACATGTACTATGAACACCTACGGGTTTTAGAAGGAACACTGAACATAGCATTTTCCTAAACTAGTAGATTCCTGTGGAATTGTACTCTTTACTTTGCGATCGTGAAAACTTTAGGACAATTAGTAATAAACAATTGTGTTACACGGGACAGTGATACATATTTTCACGATACAAGGATTGATGAATATTAGAACTGTAGGGACACTTAGTAACTGTGTGTATGATCGATTCAGGATCAGTATTGGGCTATATTCATTTTTGGTGATCATGTCTCGAGATTATCAGGGAACCACCGGAGGAAGTCAACAACTGGCTGGAGGAACACATCGTTTGGTGAGGTCATTTGTGTATTGAGCTAACATGGTGTTGTGTAGTCCATTACTGGGATGATCTGACTTTGCTCCTGAGCTGTTCGGTCTGATTCTGCAGACACACTAGAGTATACGACACACATTCTACACGCTACACTTCGCACATACATACACTTTTCTTCATTAAATTAATTTGTTATTAATTTTCGAAGCTAGAGTTGTTGAGTAAGTTGTTTTGGGGAAGTGTGAGAGGGGGCATGATCCAGTAGTGAGAGAGGGAGAGAGAAAGAGGTATCCCGTGACCGACGAAGTGTGAAGACGAAATCTAGTGAATTCTCCAGAATAATGATATGGGGTTAAAAATAATGTGGGTGTTGATTCCCCTCACTCCAGGGACGACACTATAAAGGAAATCTACGACAGTTTCTTGTAATCGTGTTTCAGTAAAGCTCACAATCTACTTCTCGTTTTTTGGTGATTCATTCATTGAGTTCAGTTAAGAACCGACATCTAAGCACTCAGGACATTCCCATACACGCTCTAGCCTCATTTTCAACAGCCAGCGAAGAGTCCCAATACTGATGGTACCAGCTGCAGTCTGGTTATGTGTCCGCCTAGGCTTTCCTTTGAGAACTGATTGTCGACCAGAACGTCTTGTTACACATTGCTGCCCCATTATCTCCAGGTTACTTACTTTATCTATTCTTCTCCGCTATACAACTGATCCATAAGTGCGCTGACCACACCTGCCTTATCGTGCACCAATACAGCACCCAACGGTGCGCACTCAGCCTGCCTTTACGCCTGCTATTACCATAGCAGCACGTCCCCGGGGAACAGGTCTAAAGGATGCTTCCGATTTTGCTCTCTTGCCCTCAACCTTGCTCTCCAGTAGGGTTTTTATAAGGGTATTATGTCTTTTAACGTTGTCGAAATATTTCACCTGCTTTTTTGTTCTTATTTCTTTCATCAACTCTCTTATCATTATCAGTTTTTCTAGAACTTCTGTATTTGATTGTTTTTGATTCCATGAAATACGACCTATTCGTCTGTATATCCACATCTCCAAAGCTTCTATGCGACTTTCTAGTTGCTTGTTCAATGCCCAGGCTTCCACGCCGTACAGTAGCGTTGAATATACGTACCATTTGACAATTCTCATTGTTAATGCGTTGTTAATCTCTTTAGATGTTAATACTAATTTCATGCTGTTGAAAGCATTTTTACCCGTACATATTCTTTGTTTGTTTGTTTTTTTTTTCTTTTTATTTCTGTTTGACTTCTGCCATCCTCTGTTATTACATGTCCAAGATAGGAGAAACCTGTTACTTGTTCTAGTATCTCTCCGTTTGGCTGTTTATGCTTCACCCTGGCACAATAAGGTACAAGCGGTACAAGATGAAATTATATGATAAAGGCCAGCATGGCTGAATAAATAAGAACGCTCGTTCTTAAATATCCGGTGTGCTAATGCCGAGGTAGCGGATTCAACTTTTATAGCAGTTAATTGGACTAAAATGTTGACTTCTCGTCTTTGGCTTGGAGACTTATGTCAAGTACCTGTGAAGTCGGAGTGGGTTCATCTGATGACGTGGGACACTGGTAATAGGAAAAGCTAATTCACACGCAAAATTCAGCTCTATGCTACTGGAAGCAGTGTCTATGAACTACGCTTGAGTTCAATGCGAGCTAGAGTAACAACAACAACAACAACAACAACAACAACAACACACATAAGATGATGATGATGATGATGATGATGATGATGATGATGATGATGATGATGATGATGATGATGAATTGAATGCAACATTTGAGGCCAGGCATTCACTGCCATCGCTTAGCCGCCTTAAGTACGATATCATTCTTGTCAACGATCGCCTGGCTCTTTATCTCGGACAGGGCGACTACCCAAATGCCTATTGATTATTAGACATGTCCTGTTTGTTTGAATAGGACACCGGAACAATGACGGTTAAGGAGAGGGCATCACAGGAATCAGGAAACTGGATTAGAGTTGGGCGTTAAACTAATTACTCGTGCTTCTGGAAGTTCTTCCGCCGTTTAAATCGTTACAGTCAAAACCGCTACTGTTATCTCCTTTGTTATTCTTGTCCCTCTTTTAAGGCATCACATCCCGTTCTATTGTTTAGTTGTTGCATTGATTGAACGCAGATTTTATCACGAGATGCAAAGACTGGGTTGGGCAGAGAAGAGATGGATGATTGGGTTATTTTGGAGATCTCCTGTTGAATGAGTTTTAACGGTTAAGTCGGAAAACGAAGAAGAGGAAGAACGTTTAAATCCGCTGTGTTGGAGTTCACGTAATTTCAAACTTCCAAATGGCGCTTGTCTAACTGTGAGAGGGTGATATAGTGATGTTCATTCTGACCCAGATCAACTTACCATCTTCGCGGGGACTGTGCCACAGCGCACTTCTCAGAAGCCAGCCTGACAGATCGGTAACGAAATGTAACTCTTCTGAGAAGCATATTTAAAGTGTAAGTAGGTCATTGTTTGTTTGTGTTCTTTATTTGCGTTCACTCGTTTTGATCTCAAGTTTAGTCCATACACGCGTTACCACTTCTACTGCACTGGACTGATGTTTGCGTGTGGATGAACTCCCCCTTTTACCAGTGTCTCTCGCCATCAGAGACCCAATCCGAACTCACTCCGACTTCAGAGATTGCTTGCTTGCTTGTGTTCGTTGGCTTGAGCTCCAACGCGAAGTCCTGTATGTCGGATGAAGGCATCCTGTTGTCCAACATCAGTGTGATGTCATACAGGACCTGAGTTTTGTGTGAGTATCCGTTGTCCCATGTCTGGCTTATTGGTGTGCAGACTGGTGGTTCCTCGCCGTACAGGCAGACACTCTCCGACTTCGGAGGAATCGGCGATCCTACTGACTTTAGCCAGGACCCCGAAGGGACCTGTTGCCCAGGACGCTCGACGAGGACGCGTCAATAGGTCTTGGCCAGTATATAACCCGGCCCTGGTGCCTTGTAAGTAGTCGTGATTCGGCGCAGCACATTCAGACTGGCTGAGATGAAGTCTAGGCTGGTGGTGTTTCCAACCCATGTTTTAGGGCACTTTATGGTCGACAGGCGAATCCAATGTCCTCGATATGCCCACACCTAAAAGTGTGCGCACCTTCGGCTTCACATGTTCTTATTTGGTACCTTTCACAACATCATTTCTGAGCCGCCTTCCTAGAAACGGAGCGTGTGCAATGGCTTGAACTAAGTTTGATACGCATATTTTGTGTGTTCCGTTTTCACTTCTAATTTTAATTAAATTTTTTAATTAATAATTTTCCTTTAAATACGTTTGTGTTGTTTTGGATGAAGATAACTATGACTGAAACGTTGGGACTGAGTGGTCTCGAGGTGTGGTGTCCGCCTCGAGTGCTGGAGGTCCGGGTTCATGCCCAGGTGAGGGCTGGGATTTTTTCACGTAGACTTCTAGTAACACATTTTCCCTGGTCTCTGGGTAGTGAGATCGGACGCCTGTGTGTATTGTTGCGAACGTAAAAAATCCCTTGGCAGTTGGAAATCGAAAAAGAGTAGCCTAGCGGCGCTGCCCGGGCAAAATTTCGAGTTAAAAATCCACCCAAAGTATTTCAGGATTCTCGCCGGTGCTACGGAATTCGTGCACTGAGCTGAGTTTCTCCAGACTCACGTTTGAGTTAGGAGGAGAACGGAACACTTATGGGTTATACATCCTTGTGCCGTGATGTTGATCCATCGACTAAACTAAACTAAACTGAAACGTTGATTCCTTGTGTTGTGGCGTAACTGATTTTTATCTTATTTTTACATTGTTATTATTATAATAATTTTACATACAGTGATTTTCGTTTGCCGGATTTGCCTTAATTGTAATATACGTACACACTGTCTGTGTTTAATATCTCTCACTTTTTTTCACAGGAGTCATTCATACATAGCTGTTCTCATTTTGTATAGTTATCTCCTGCTGTAGCCGTTACTTCTCTTATCGAAGAGATAAAAACCTGGATGGCTTTGCCTCATGGCACGGACGGGACAAGAACACAGACCTGATCTACGACTTTGGTGATCGTTTCAGATGACAAATTACAACCAGCCATCGCCTGTCGGCATCGTACGTGATAATGATGATGATGTTGATAATCCGATAAGTGATAAGAGACACAGCGCACACATGGATGTGAACCGTGTATATATGCATCATTTCTAGTTAATCAGTGATTAACCAGTTCACTGTAAATAAAATAATCCATTACATTGTTTGTTTGTTTGTTTGTTCGTTTTTACTGAAAATTACATGATTTCTTATAAAATTGAAAGTGCAGTATGAATGTGAAATATAGCTTTCGCAGACGGGATATTTGCTCACTAGTAAATACATTTTTTTCAGGCTATTATCTCATGTTACGTCGGCTTCTGTATTTGCTCCAATGTCTTGTAAGCATTAACTCCATTTACAGTTGGAGTGCTTTGTTTTGTTGTCTGTCTGTTTCGGATTTAAGCTATTGATTCTGCTGATAAACGGGTCATTGGAGTCACAGGTGGTACAGCTTTCCCTGGTTTCCCGCCGGTTTAATACAGTGTCACTTCTGATGACAGGAACGCGTACAAAGCGCCTTATAACTGAATATGTATAACATATTGTATGTGTGTGTGTAGAAGAAAAGTGGAAACCATCACATTAACGTCTATGATATGTGATGATTTATTAGATGTATTCTGCCATATCTTCCTCTCTAGCTGTCGACCGATCTTCATACCTTGCAGTCTGCCTATTTAGCTGCCTGTCTACCCACACACCTACCTACCCACACACCTACCTACTCATCTACATGTCTACCTACCTACCCACCTATCTACATAATTAACTGCCTACCTATCCGTCCGTCCGTTAAGTCTGCCTGCCTGCCTGCCTGCCTGCCTGCCTGTCAGTCTGTCTGTCTGTCTGTCTGTCTGTCTGCCTGACTGCCTGCCTGCCTGTCTGCTTGCCTGCCTGTCTGTCTGCCTGCCCACCTGTCTGTCTGTCTGTCTGTCTGCCCCACTGTCTGTTGTCCCATCTGCGTGTTCGTCTGCTCATCTATCTAGTGTTATGCTTGCCTGACTGTGATGGAGGCAAACAATCTATTAACAAACCTAGCGCTGGTGCACACACCTAGAGATCATGTTCCAGTTTCAAAATGCTACGTGCTACACTGACACTGAGGACACGCTGTAGCAGTAATATGAGCAGTGTCACACTGTTACTTGCTATACTGACACACTAAACATACTGTGGCATTATTGTGTGCAGTTTCATGTTCGAAATTGCTACACACTCTAAGAGTTGATGCCGTGTTAGCGTGTTTATTCTTTTTCTTCTGAGAATTCGTATCTACAATCAGAACACTTGCATATGTGATCGTTTTGTTTGTTTGTTTGTTGTATTATTCACACAGAGTTGCTACTGGCCACAAACCACTCAGTTAATGGACGTATTGTGTGAATTATTTATCTCTTATGAAGATCTCCATGAAATGATAAATTGGCCGCGTCTACTGAGAATCGATTGGGAACGAGCGCTATTTCCACTGATCTGAATCTTAACGACACTTACGATAAACAGTACAAATAATATGTCGTTAGTCGAGGTTCCAGCTTCACGGAAAAGGGTCACACCATAATGGCTCAGTTCTTGTGCCGGTGAATATCACACAAAATGCTCCTCACTGTTCCTTGTGAGAAGTGGCACAGACATCAATCCCGACAAACCAACATCATATACAGGCATACATGAATAAGGCCGCTGACAGAATGCCAACACAACAGTCCGCCACTAAACTTACAATTCATCGACTATAGAAGCGGCAGTCATTAGAAAATCACTAAGTTAAATACGGGGAGCCGCGATAATGTAGTGATTAGTACATTTGCCTCCCTGCCTCACGACCATATGTTTACATCTTTATCGAGATGGAATTTCAAAATAACATATTGACCTGATCCCGTGTCGACCCAGCCGAAAATTGGTACCAGAATATGTCAAGAGTAGGTAAAGCGAGTCGTGATACCTACAACACCACTCATAGAGTGAGATTCATATATAAATATACAGAGATAACACTGTACATCCACAACCTTTTACGGCATGTAGAAGGTTTTTTGAAGAGGTATCGATAAAAGAATTCATAAATATATACACACGTATTGTTTTGCGCTGGTAACAGTAGAGGAAAGAATTATAGACTTGAGGACGCACCAGACACCTTCTCACTAAGACACCTTATTTTAAAGGTGTCTAGTTGGTCATGAAACTACTGAGCTTAATCTTGCCAAGAAATCAACAATCAGCTGAAAGATGCTAATGTTGACAGCGATGTCCATTAAAGGATATGCAAACATTTGTTTTTTTTTTTAGTTGGTCATGCGTCGAAGTACACTTGTTCTTGCAGCGAGGCGTTGTCGTCATTTGGAGGTGACAGGTTCGATTTCCAATCGATAATTGCAGCTTTCAATGGTTTTGTGGTCTAATGCGTCCTCTGGTCTCTAATTCTTTCCGCCACTTGTATGAGCATCAAACAATAGTGAATGTTTATTTATGAACTGTCTTGGTGGTCTCAACGGGTCCTCCAATTGATATTTATCGATGGAAAGGGCTGTTCTAGAGTACAAAACGATGGCTCCGAGGCTAGACGGATGAAAGAAACAATATTTGAAAAACAACACAGGCGGATGTTTCGACCAAAATCTTGTATCAACGGGGCTACTACCACCATCATCATCAAGTGCCATGCCAGCTGTTGTAGGCGTTCATGCCTCTCCACAGATATCGGTCCTAAGTTTTATGGATCAACTCTGCTGATGATATACCTCCATGCCACCGTCTCAATCCATCCAGCATCATTTCTCTTGGTCTGCCCCTGTCTCTCTTCTTCTCGATCTTTCCAGTTGTCGCGATGTTCTCCAATGCCTCTTTTCTCTTCACATGACCAAAGAAAGCTGTTTGTCTCTTTCTTAGTGTTGTATGCAATGTTCTAGAAACAAGAACAAAACGATTAAAGTAAGTACCCAAACGAACAAACACAAGTGGGTGCTTTTCTAGAGACGCATGGTAAGTCAGGAATATGATG
>JACEFZ010019756.1:0-40784 GCA_014155875.1 Cepaea nemoralis
TTTAATCGAAAGCTCACTGTGTGGATGTCATCTGCAGACTGCATTCTTCTGGTTTCCGGAGGAACAGCCTATGGTGAACGGAAGGCCCAATATACGGAAGTGAGGCTAAGCAGCCATGTGCAAGACGTGACGATTCCTTGGGTGAGTCCAGTACCAGAGCGCTGTGTGATGGCTCTGCAAGTATGGAAGCCTCCTTGGATGGCGGGGAATGCCCATGGTCTGCCCCTGCCTTCCCTTGAGGGTTGACCAGGATGTCTTTGGCTGTTCTATATGGGCCAGCTAGTATGGGGGATAACACCACAACAGTGAGATTCAAACGTCCTAAGAAACTCCCGGGAAGGTTAACCGGGTCAACAAATGCCCACAGAAGTCGGATGTGTCGGTCTGACGGCGCAAGAACGCAGCTCTGCTGTAAACAGGCACAACGCAGTCACATCCGAAGGAAAAAAAAATCCGGATGAACGCAGAAGAAGAAGAAGAAGAAGAAGAAGAAGAAGAAGAAGAAGAAGAAGAAGAAGAAGAAGAAGAAGAAGAAGAAGAAGAAGAAGAAGAAGAAGAAGAAGAAGACCCTTCCTCACTCCAGGCATGTTTTTTCCCCATAAACTGTAACACCTCGAAGCTGATTCCACTGAAGGTTATAGTCTTGCACAACTGTTTGCACTTCCATGAAAATGTCTTTTCCAGTTGTTGTTCCATGCATGCTGCAAACGGATGCCAACTCTTCCGTTAACTGCGCCAGAGAATAAAACAACAAATTCCCAGTTTTCTTGCGTATCTGTAGCACTATGGTCTCTCCAAGTTCTTCTCTTCTTCACACAAATGAACTTGCTGAAAAGCTGATAGTTTCAAATAAATCGCCTTTCTCACGACACAAGTCATTTGCTGCTTCTATCATACACTCTTTGATGAAGTTGTCATCAGTAAACGGTTTTCCTCGTTCTGCCATCTTATGCACTATTTTGTAACTTGTACGAATGACAGATTCATTTTCAGCCAACTTTCTCGTGAAGAGATTTCTTTGTGTTTCTAAACCATGTTTCATGTGTTCATATTTCTCAGGGCGTAACTTTCCAGAAAACTTTGAATATGTTAATAGATGTTTTGTTTCGAAGTGACGCCCAAGATTGTACTCTTTCACCGGGAAGGTTAACCCGGTCAACAAATGCCCGCAGAAGTCGAATGTGTTGGCCTAACAGCGCAAGAACGCAGCTCTGCTGTAAACAGGCACAACGCAATCACGTCCGGAAAAGAAAAAAAAACTCCGGATGAACGCAGAAGAAGAAGAAGTACTCTTTCAAAACGACAACAATTTCGCTGCATATTACGCAACCGGTTTTCTGGCCCTTTGTTTCCACAATGAAGTACTTTACTCCCCATCCTTATTGAAAACGTGACACTCGATGTCCACTTTTCTTTTCTTGGTTGCCATAATGAAGGGTGAAGTACACAGGATCTGAAAATGAAAACGCTTTGAATTAGAAACATGATTAAAATCCTATTGAAACACAAGAAAAGCAGAGGACTAGGGGTCGCTAGTGAAGCTACAGCTCACCAAATGTACATATAAAGTTTATAGGTACCTTTGGTAATAGAATATATCTCATAATAAGCTTTGCAAAATATATAAATAGGGCCGGCCTAAATAAACAGCCTGGAGCAGAGTTTTTTTTTTTTATTTAACCGGGGTTCTGCGAGTGGCAGCCAAGGATTCCGCCGAAACAGACCAAAATGGCCAAAATGCAACATTTCTGCCCACCTGGTTTATTACAGAAAGTAGGACAGACACTTGGATCATCCCACAGAGTTCCTTGAGCAACGTAAACATATGCGTAAGGATCTTCTCCAACAGAAATGTTGAAAAAACGTTGGCCTGGAGACCAGCTTGATTAACACATTGACCGGGGAATTCTTCTGAGCCGGGGATAATATTTTCGTAATAACACGAGATTTCTATGGCATTTGTATGCTATGTTTACTACTTTATTGCCTCTATTCACACTTTAGTTCACTTACCTATCACTGTCAAACAAAGAAATCCTTGTTACATACCTATACAATGGATGACTGGCAAAAATAAGTAAATATTTCTGGAGCATCGGACCTGTGTTGACAGCCGGACGCATCTGGGGAGGGAAATGTGTGTGTGTGTGTGTGTGTGTGTGTGTGTGTGTGTGTTTTGCCACGGAAACCATGGTAACGTCAGAGCTTAGGCAGCGCTACCACGAGACGGGGAAGGACTTGGGATAGCGCGAAATAAGCAAACATTACAATAAACAAGAACATCTAGATACAATAATTTATAACTGAAAATAGTAAATTTAAGACACATAGCAGCCAAGAGGTCCCCACACGTGCGAAGATCTCCTGTTATTCTAAACATAATATTTACATTAAATTGTATCACAACGTCTCGTGTTCCCAGGGCCGGATTTAGACTTGACAAGGCCCCAAGCTATTTGAAATATGGGGCCCTTTATAAGTCCAGATGTTCTATGTCATATATACATATATGACAATTGGTCACTCGGACAATATTTTTTGGCCCCCCCCCCCCACTTTCTTGGGGGCCCCAAGCTATAGCTTGTGTAGCTTATACGTAAATCCTGCACTGCGTGTTCCATACGTTATATCAAGCAAGTTCGAGTACCTTCGACGGGCCGGATGAAATGACGTTGCGGGCCGTAGTTTGGTGACCCTGGTTTTGAGGAAGCAAGCTGTGCACAAATGTAGGGTTTATTTTTAATGACTGTGCAGTGTTTGAAAATATTGCCGGTCCAAGTTTTGTATTTACCCTTTGTAAAGTTCATGCAACATAATAGGTAAATACAAAACTTGGACCAGCAATATTTTGAAACACTGCACAGTCATTAAAAATACACCCTGTACATGCTAAAGTCGGGCACGCTGGCCTTTGAGATTCAAAACCAGGAGAGACAGACTCCCCTCGAAAGAGGACCGAAGCAGAAAGACATTTAGCAACTACAGCTTAGAGGCCTGATGGTGTGAGGTTGGATATTGAGATGGAAAGGAAATCACTCCGAACAGAGTTTGCCAATACTAAAGGAAAACCAGAACGATTCTTTGGGTAAAATGGATCAAACCTACTATGGTTTATTGGTCTGATCTAAGAGGGAGTCTCCGTGTTGAAGTGGTCAAGCTGTCTGACTCGGGCTCCGAAGGTTGTGGGTTCGATTCCGGGCTGCGTTCTTCGGTTCACGAGTGAATTTTTTTCAGACTCCCGAGGGCCGTCGCTGGAGCTATGGAGTTCTTGTTTGGAGACTGAGCCATAAAGGGATAACAATCCGGTGCAATGAAGTCACTCCTGTCGACTTTTAAGCGACTTTTTTAAGGTTTGGTCTACGAAATAAAAGGGTTTCTCGATGGAAGGCTAAAAGAGAAAGGAAATGGAACTGCCTTCAGTATAGGAAATTGAAGATTGAACTCCTGCCTCAAAGCTCGCCTAACAACATTACAATTTATTCCCCCCACGATAGTAATGCAATGTTATCATATACCAACGTAACAGTTACATCAGTGATCATTTTAAACAATGAAAGAACTCTTGTGAAGTTAACACATGCGTACAGACTACGTTGAGTGGTTTGTTTTATAGGAAAGATGGATGCATTGAATTGAAGCTTGCCACTCTACACGAATCATGTCTGTATGCACTTTCTCAGCATGCTGTCAGTCTGTTCAATCAATGTGTGTGCTGTTGTCCTCCTGTCAGCGAAATACGGCTGTTCTTTTTAACTCAAGTGTAGTCCATGGTCGTGCTGCTATTTCAAGTGCACTGGATTGATTTTTGCATGTCGATTAGCTTTCCCTATTACCAGTGTCCTTCGCCACTGGGCGAAACATACTCCGACTTCTAAGCTACTTGTAATTTACGCCTCCAAGTCAAGATCAAGATGTCAACATTTTAGTCCAACTGACTGGTGTAGAGGTTGATCCTTCTATGTCGGCATCAGCACACCGGAAGTTTAAGAGCGAACACTCGTATCCATTAGGCCACATTGACCTCCAATGTTGAAAGTAACTGTTATATAAATAACAGACAGAAAGGAAGACAAAATGTGCACTTGTGATAGCTGCGACACAAACACGTGGAATAATTTGAAAAACGATACCTATGTAAAATGTTACACAAAATGAATATTTAAATAAATGTAACATATAATGCATACCCCAGTTATAACCAAAAAGAGGTGAACATGATATTGAAAACAAAATAAATAAGTAAGTAACATCTAACAATTAGCACACCTAATCACATCACACAGATTTTGTTCAGAATCAACATGCGAAGGATTAGGAAACAAATACAAGCTGAAATAAAGTAAGAACAATATGGGTTTGTAGAAGACAAGTGTGTAATAAAGTAAGAACAATATGGGTTTGTAGAAGACAAGTGTGTAATAAAGTAAGAACAATATGGGTTTGTAGAAGACAAGTGTGTAATAAAGTAAGAACAATATGGGTTTGTAGAAGACAAGTGTGCAACAAAGGTTTTGCATATTATAAAAACATTAATAGAGCATTTGACAGAAGTAAACAAAAACCTACATTTTTCCCCGCCTTCATTGATAACACAAAGGATTTCCATACAATAAGACACATCAGGGTGATAAAAACAGTTGCAAAGCTCCAAATTGACGGTAAAGAAAGGTGCCAGACTTGTAAAGAACGTATAGTGAAAACAACCGCTAACGTACAAATTGATAATGAAATAGGTCAATGCCAGCCAATCAATAGAGGTGTACGACAGAGATACGCGTCTCTAGATCTTTTTCACCCCTATACAGAGAACATATTTTGAGCAATCTTCTCGCTTAGAAAGCAATGGCAAACTACTGAACGTAACATTTCCTAGAAAATAAACCTTGTGTTGGGGTTGATAGCAATGTCCCGCAAAAGACATGCAATTAATTATAAGCAATGTAGAGGATATGAAAGGAATCGTCACCGAGAATATAACATTTTAAAAAAACACCGGCGTGCGACATGGGCCCACTACCCCACGATCAGAGATTTTTGTTTTGTCTTTTGCATATCCTGTTTACATGACATCGCTGTCAACATCAACATTTTACTGCTGTTGTTGATGTCTTGGCAAACAATCAGAGTACAGGACGTTTAACCCCAATGCGCTAAACCTCTTGGCCCCGTCTACCTCTTTTTCATAATTTGGCTTTTAAAATTTGTTTTCTTCTTCGCTCACCACTCTTCGGGTGGTTCTCGTTCTCTCGTTCAACCTCTCATTTTCTACAGGTATCTGTCATTGTGAAACTCCCTCGGTAACTGAGCAAACGCATCCGTCTCTTTTGGGACTTCAGACTCGTTTTATAAAAGTCTTATGTTCACTCTGATTCTCTAAAGTTACCTGTAATTTATCAGTCATCAATGCTGGGATACCAGTGAGAGAGTGAATACTACCACGTGTGAAGCACACCCAAGTTATCTCAAGGTGTCTTTTCTAAACTTGCCGCTGAAAAGAAAAAAAAACAGAAGGAGGGGGAGGAGAAGAAAAGAAGAAGAAGAAGAAGAAGAAGAAGAAGAAGAAGAAGAAGAAGAAGAAGAAGAAGAAGAAGAAGAAGAAGAAGAAGATGGTGGTGATGATGATGATGATGATGATGATGATGATGATGATGATGATGATGATGATGATGGTGATGATGATGATGATGATGATGATGATGAAGAAGACTTATGTAAAGTTATTCAAGGACTTAAAGACACCGTGTAAGGTTGTACAAGTACTTATAGACACTGTAAAGGTGTGCAAAGACTTATCCATCCATCTTTCATGTGCCATGCCGATAGGTGTGTGTGGCGAAACGCCAATGGCTCATGTCCTCATGCCTTCTTTTATTTTGGGTAAACAGGGGGAAACAGCTTTCGGGAGCTCTCAGTTCTCTTGTTCGCTCAATCACCATGGAAGATAGTTCTTTGGGTTACTTTCACTAACACGATCTTTTCATGGAGCGACTAGATATATGTCTTTCCTTTCGGGTAGACCCGATGGAGCGCCTTGCGCCAAATGCGCACTGGTGCGACTTCTTGGGCAATTCATGTCCGTTTCTACTTATCGTTACCCACTGCCTAATGTCAAGATGTCAAGTTGAAGATTGGGACATTTTAAAGGCAGAATACTGATGGTGTATGAAAGGTAAATTTAGGTTGTAATTAGTCCTGCACTTATAAATCTCTATTGTCTTAACTACTGAGATGAATTGGCGAAACGGCAGTCTTGCCATATTGGGAGGGGGTGACCGTTAGCCAATCTGGCTAAGCGTCTTGATCTTGGCATGGCAAGGGAACAAATCTGAACAATAAATATTTCCCAAATGATATCGCTTGTTCTTGGCAGCCGATAGACGAGTGCTATCTTTCTTCCTACGGCTTACCTCTACTTAGTAGCATCTCTCATTTAAATATAAGCACATTAGATAGCTACGGTGTGCCGGAAGGAGGGAAGGGCTCCTTGGGGATGGGGTCCACCAATCTATGATCTATCTTCTTGAGCCGGAAGAGGCTATCCACAGTGCTATCTCTCTCTCGTCTTTTAGTCGATAGGATGATGTCGGGAGGATAATGGTCTTCTCTATCTCACTGAGAGAACCTGAACTCATCTGAATCTATGGGTTATTTGAGGCACGGCCGGTACATTGCGGCGATTGCTCAGAAGAGAGCAGCGGCCAGATGGGGTAGTATCTTCTTTCCTATTCTTGCTAGGAATGGGGAACAACTCTTCTTTGATTACTCACACCACACTACAAGAGCTTTGTCGTGAGAAAGGCATGGTTTGCAAGGGAGAGAGAAGCCGGGAAACGAATGTGCCCAATAATAATAAAGGCAGGGTATGAGTGTGGAGAGTGAGTCTTGTATGCAAAAGGGTGCATAGGGTAGCCGACAGGACGTCTACAAGTTGGAGGTCTACTCAAGCCAGGACGTAGCCAATCCAGGGGCTACCTGACATGTCAGACCCATTCAAGCAAGCCACTTATTTACTTGTCTTGGTAAGCCAAAATGTATAACTAATGTATTAACTGAGGCCCAATTGGACCTCAGGATTGTGGTGCATGAGTCAGCTTGGTCCCTCACTAAAATGTTGTTATCTACAGGGTCTTCCTTTTTGACAGTAAAGTGTGTTGAAAGACTCGACAGGGTTTCTATGCCCAAAGTTATAAGCACCTGATGAAACCAGGGCAAGTCAGTGGACATACCAGGTATAATGTTTCTAATTTTATGGAGAAGCAGTACAAAAATTAAATGAGTGACACAACCACCACTCAAGTCTTCTCATCGACTTAAGGTCGAGTGTTTGCTGATGATTCTGTTTAGACCTACGCAAATTCCCATCCGTGTCCGGGACAGCGAAAGACTCTGAATCATTCCCTATACACAATCTGGTCTCAGGACTTCAGTTCCCAACCTAAATTGTGCCAAGTGATCCCATGGCATTTTCCCAGACCAGATGAGTGACTATATCGTGTTGGCCTCGGAAACTTGGAAGCTGTTGTTCGAACAACCGACGCTGGATAGAGAGACTGGAAACTTTGCCCGGTGAGGCAGTTGTGAAATAACAGGACAATTTAGAGATCTGTGATCTATGAACTTCAGAGTTTTCTGGCTTCATATCTGGACTAGAGTTATCTCATCAGTTTTTGTTTTTCTAGATTTTTATAGGTTTATCTGTCTTGGTGTTCTTCTGTGTTGTCGTTATTACGGTATTAAATTCTAATTATAGTGACTGAGACGATCGTCATGTTACGTTTGTGTCAGCCAGAAATACACTGCAGGAAATAGACCCTGAGGTCGAAAGAGAGAGTGACAGTAAGTCCGGGGGGAACGGATGAGGGTTGGCAGCAAAGACCTATCCCCAGCCAGGGCAAAAGAATAAGTTTGAAATATTGTGACGAGACTAATTGGGACCCTCCCCATAGCTTGTTACAATTTCTGGGGGCACGTCCCGGGATATTTGAAATCCTGGTGGAGTTCTGGCTGATATAGTGATAGGGGACAGATATCCTTGTCTACTATCAATAGGTTCTGCCTACCGTGCCTGGCTATTGTCTGTACTCTGCCTGACACAGACTGACCGACATGTGACGTGTTGTGGTCGTATAAAATATCCAATTGTTTACTTGAGAGATAAATTTTGATATAGAATTGTATACACTTACCCGCTGAGTTTAAGATGGCATCAGCGAAATTTAATGTTGCAGAAGTACAGGCTACAGGGCGAGAGATGGGCTACGATGGGGCAGAGTTACAAAAATATGTTCAGGAAGTTGAAAGAGACTTCAGACAGGCAGAGCGCGAAGTTAAGAAATTTGAGGCCGAGCGTGAAGCTAAGAAAATCGAAGCTGAGCGCGAAGCTAAGAAAATCGAAGCTGAGCGCAAAGCTAAGAAAATGGAAGCAGAGCAGGCCGCCAGAGACCATGAGTTCCGCATGAGGGAGTTGGAGCTTAAAGCTCTAACTGCCAAGGAAAGCGAGGGTGCAGTGGGAGGCACCGTTCTACCGGACTCAACAACTTCTGGTGGTGGTCCATACCAGGCAATGAAGTTCCCTTTTCTCCCGTTCGATGAACACAAAGATAAGATCGACCAGTATCTTCAAAGATTCCAGTCGATGGCTTTGGCTATGGGACTGGAACGTGGGAAATGGAACTTGAAACTCTCACAGGGTCTGAGAGGGACAGCGTACGAGGTATACTCAAGATTGCCACCGGGTATGGAGAATGACTATGAAGCCCTGGAGAAAGCATTATTGAAAAGGTTCCAGATGACAGCTCATACTTATCGACAGCAGTTCAGAAAGTCGAAGAGAGAACCAGGGGAGATGTTCGCAGCCTACAGTGTTAGACTGAAGTCTTACCTTTTGAAGTGGATGTCATTAGCTGGATTTGCTAACGAATATGAAAGTTTAGAAGAATTAGTGGTCGTGGACCAAATGAAGAGGATGATGCTGAAGCCATTGCAAACCTTCTTGCTATAAAATGGGGCAGAGAGGTTAGACTTGGTAAATACATTAGCGGAAAGGTATATGCTAGCTCATGGGGATAATGGGGAACTGTCACAACCCAATCCCCGATCACCAGACACTTGGTCTGGAAAGAAGAAGAACCCTAAAACAACCCACACCAAAAAGGAGGATCCTTTCGATAAAGTTCCAATTAAGAAACCCTCTGGTAAGAGTCCACCTGGATCTCCTAAAAGAAAGTGGAGTGAAAAGTGGTGCGCCTATTGCAAATCTCCCACACACAATACAGCTGATTGCCGGCGTAAACAGAAAGACTCTCACTATGCTGCCTGTCTTGTAGAAACCGGGGAAGGGTCTAACAAGGAGGTAGAAGGGAGGGGTCTTGAGAACAAAGATTCAGAAAAACCACCAGTAGTAGAGACGATACTTGTGAATGGACAACCAGTTGAGTGTCTCTATGACACAGGTCTGCAGTTTGAGGCTGTAATTTCATCACACTTAGTGAGCCCAGAGCAGCTAACCGGGGAATCTATTGAGATTCAAACGGCGACAAAGAGTGCGGTAGCGATGTCTCTTCCATTGCGAAGGTGGACATCAAATCAAAATATGTTACCGGCACTATACAGGCAGCCGTTCTGTTCGATCCTATCTTCCCAATGATCTTGGGTTGTCGCTACGTCTTTCTAGGGATCCCAACAGAACCCATGTACGTAGGGGCGATGCAAACCAGATCTCAATCGGAGGATGAGCAGACGCCGGCCTTGATCGTGAATCCCTTGCCTGGGTAGTTACGAGCTGCTCAAAGCCAGGATGCTACTTTGCAACCTTGCTTCAACCAGTTGCCAAAAAGTTCTGACCCACCAAGACGGGGTCAGTATTATATGAAGAATCGGTTACTGTACCGGAGAGCCGGAGTGGAGGAACGCCAGCATGGACAGCTGGTAGTTTCTAAGGCTTATCGGGAACAGCTTCTTCATATGGGACACACCAATTCTTTCAGTGGACATATGGGTGTCGGGGCAACTCTCCAGCGCATTTCCTGCCATTACTACTGGCCAGGGATGACTGGAGACGTGCGTAGGTACGTCAAGTCGTGCCCAGAGTGCCAGCGTGTGGCACCAAAACACTGGACAGCTCCGGTAGTCTTGGGTGACATGCCCATTATGAACTCTCCTTTCGAGAGAGTTGCAATCGATCTTGTTGGTCCTCTTTCTCGGACTAGGAAGAGGAATAAGTACATTCTCACGATGGTGGATTGCTGTTCCATGTGGGGTGAGGCGATACCTTTGGCCACAATCGACTCTAAGCGAGTGGCTGATGCACTGATGGAGACCTTTACTCGGTTAGGATTTCCCAACCAGATCCTAACGGACAATGGGTCTCAGTTCTGTGGTAAGCTGATGGAAGAAGTCTTTCGTATCTTCCAGACCAACCACATTCACACAAGCCCGTACCACCCTCAGTCTAATGGGCAAGTAGAGAGGTTTAATGGTACCTTGATGACCATGCTTCGGAAGCTGGCTCAAGAGAAACCAGACAGATGGGATGAGTATATCTCAGCCGCCCTGTTCGCCTATCGGGAGGATCCCCATGGGTCGACCGGGTTGCCACCAGCCACTCTACTATTCGGGAGGCCCATCAAGGGTCCCTTAGAAGCCCTATTGAGATGTTGGACAGAGGAAGAAACTTCCGAAGAAGTTGTATCCTCATATAAATACGTCGAAGAGTTAAAGAAGAAGCTCCAGGCGGGTTGGGCTTTGGCAGCTCAGAATCTGAGGGTAGCCAGAAAGAGACACGCGGCCTACTACAATAGAAGGACGAAAGATAGGTCTCTTAAAGTGGGGGATCGGGTTCTGTTGTTACTTCCAGTTGGTTCCAATAAACTCGAGATTGGTTGGCAGGGGCCTTTCCCGGTGGAAAGGGTTGTGTCCCGAACCAACTATGCCATCCGGATCAGGGGGAAATCCAAAATCTTCCACATTAACCTCCTCAAAAAGTATGAAGAACGATCTGATGGTACTTCTCTCCCACTCATGACTATGGCGGTCGCGATGGAAACTGAATCGGGCGAAGACGTGGATAGAAAGTATCCTTTACACTCTGGGGAAACCTATAGGGATGTACATATAAATCCTGATCTGTCGGTTAAAGAAACAGACCGGGTCATCCATTTGTTGGAGTCCCATCAGCAGATTCTTACCGATCGGCCAGGGCGAACAGGGTTAGTCGAGTTTGATATGACTCTGACTACCCAAGACCCCGTTCGCCAAAAAATATATCCAGTGCCCTTTACGAAAGAGAAGGCACTGGAAGCTGAAATCCAGAAGCTTCTGGATGATGACATCATCACTCCTTCGACTTCTCCTTATAATGCCGGGGTGGTCTTGTTGAGGAAGCCCAGTGGGAGTATCGTTCAAAGTGCAGTCCGACCATCAACCTCTGACCTTTTTAGCAACTTCTAAGAAACTGAACGCAAGGTTAATGAGATGGTCATTGCTCCTACAACCGTATCAGTTCACGGTTGAATACATCCCCGGAAGGGAGAATGTGGGAGCGGATTTCCTATCACGGCATCCTATGGTTGAATGTGAGGGTGGGGCCATTCGAACAGAACCTAAGGCAGTAGAAAGTTCGTAGGATTCGACTTTCTTAAGATGGGGCCTATGTGGCGAAACGCCAATGGCTCATGTCCTCATGCCTTCTTTTATTTTGGGTAAACAGGGGGAAACAGATTTCGGGAGCTCTCAGTTCTCTTGTTCGCTCAATCACCATGGAAGATAGTTCTTTGGGTTACTTTCACAACACGATCTTTTCATGGAGCGACTAGATATATGTCTTTCCTTTCGGGTAGACCCGATGGAGCGCCTTGCGCCAAATGCGCACTGGTGCGGCTTCTTGGGCAATTCATGTCCGTTTCTACTTATCGTTACCCACTGCTTAATGTCAAGATGTCAAGTTGAAGATTGGGACATTTTAAAGGCAGAATACTGATGGTGTATGAAAGGTAAATTTAGGTTGTAATTAGTCCTGCACTTATAAATCTCTATTGTCTTAACTACTGAGATGAATTGGCGAAACGGCAGTCTTGCCATATTGGGAGGGGGTGACCGTTAGCCAATCTGGCTAAGCGTCTTGATCTTGGCATGGCAAGGGAACAAATCTGAACAATAAATATTTCCCAAATGATATCGCTTGTTCTTGGCAGCTGATAGACGAGTGCTATCTTTCTTCCTACGGCTTACCTCTACTTAGTAGCATCTCTCATTTAAATATAAGCACATTAGGTAGCTACGGTGTGCCGGAAGGAGGGAAGGGCTCCTTGGGGATGGGGTCCACCAATCTATGATCTATCTTCTTGAGCCGGAAGAGGCTATCCACAGTGCTATCTCTCTCTCGTCTTTTAGTCGATAGGATGATGTCGGGAGGATAATGGTCTTCTCTATCTCACTGAGAGAACCTGAACTCATCTGAATCTATGGGTTATTTGAGGCACGGCCGGTACATTGCGACGATTGCTCAGAAGAGAGCAGCGGCCAGACGGGGTAGTATCTTCTTTCCTATTCTGGCTAGGAATGGGGAACAACTCTTCTTTGATTACTCACACCACACTACAAGAGCTTTGTCGTGAGAAAGGCATGGTTTGCAAGGGAGAGAGAAGCCGGGAAACGAATGTGCCCAATAATAATAATAAAGGCAAGGTATGAGTGTGGAGAGTGAGTCTTGTATGCAAAAGGGTGCATAGGGTAGCCGACAGGACGTCTACAAGTTGGAGGTCTACTCAAGCCAGGACGTAGCCAATCCAGGGGCTACCTGACATGTCACACCCATTCAAGCAAGCCACTTATTTACTTGTCTTGGTAAGCCAAAATGTATAACTAATGTATTAACTGAGGCCCAATTGGACCTCAGGATTGTGGTGCATGAGTCAGCTTGGTCCCTCACTAAAATGTTGTTATCTACAGGGTCTTCCTTTTTGACAGTAAAGTGTGTGGAAAGACTCGACAGGGTTTCTATGCCCAAAGTTATAAGCACCTGATGAAACCAGGGCAAGTCAGTGGACATACCAGGTATAATGTTTCTAATTTTATGGAGAAGCAGTACAAGAATTAAATGAGTGACACAACCACCACTAAAGTCTTCTCATCGACTTAAGGTCGAGTGTTTGCTGATGATTCTGTTTAGACCTACGCAAATTCCCATCCGTGTCCGGGACAGCGAAAGACTCTGAATCATTCCCTATACACAATCTGGTCTCAGGACTTCAGTTCCCAACCTAAATTGTGCCAAGTGATCCCATGGCATTTTCCCAGACCAGATGAATGACTATATCGTGTTGGCTTCGGAAACTTGGAAGCTGTTGTTCGAACAACCGACGCTGGATAGAGAGACTAGAACCTTTGCCCGGTGAGGCAGTTGTGAAATAACAGGACAATTTAGAGATCTGTGATCTATGAACTTCAGAGTTTTGTGGCTTCATATCTGGACTAGAGTTATCTCATCAGTTTTTATTTTTCTAGATTTTTATAGGTTTATCTGTCTTGGTGTTCTTCTGTGTTGTCGTTATTACGGTATTAAATTCTAATTATAGTGACTGAGACGATCGTCATGTTACGTTTGTGTCAGCCAGAAATACACTGCAGGAAATAGACCCTGAGGTCGAAAGAGAGAGTGACAGTAAGTCCGGGGAACGGAGGAGGGTTGGCAGCAAAGACCTATCCCCAGCCAGGGCAAAAGAATAAGTTTGAAATATTGTGACGGGACTAATTGGGACCCTCCCCATAGCTTGTTACAGTGTGAGCGGTCATGATTCGCCATTTCACTCGATCACCAGAGTCGTGGATTATCTCAGTATTCTTGTCTCGACCATACCACATGGCCAAGCCATCCAGGTATTTACTACTCTGTCTTCTCCTTGTTCTCTTCCTTTCGATCTTACCAGTTTTCACCAAGTTCTTCAATTCATTTCTTCTCATAACATGCCCACAAAAATGTGACTGTCTACGTCTAATGTCTCTAATCAGTTTACGATCCTCATTTGTTTCTTGAAGGACTTGTTCATTGGTCTTCCTGGCTGTCCATGGTATTCTTTGCATTTTCCTCAGAAACCACATTTCTGCAGCCATCAGATGTTTTTCAGCTTGTCTGCTCATTGTCCATGCTTCACATCCATACAAAAGTACAGGTTCTATGTAGCACCTCGGCACTCTTTTTCTCGTTGCAACTGACATATTTCTATTGGTCAGTATGTTTTTCATCTTGCTAAAGGCTACTTTCGCCATGGCGATTCTTGTTCCAATCTCTTCAAAGCATCTCCCATCAGATGTTATGACTGTTCCGAGATAATAGTACCGATTCACATGTTTCTTCTTCTTCTTCTTCTTCTTCTTCTTCTTCTTCGTTCATCCGGAGTTTTTTTTCGGATGTGATTGCGTTGTGCCTGTTTACAGCAGAGCTGCGTTCTTGCGCCGTTAGGCCGACACATCCGACTTCTGCGGGCATTTGTTGACCGGGTTAACCTTCCCGGGGCTTCTTCTTCTTCTTCTTCTTCTTCTTCTTCTTCTTCTTCTTCTTCTTCTTCTGCGTTCGTCCAGAATGTTGTTTTAGACGTAATTGCGTTGTGCTTGTTTACAGCAGAGCTGCGATATTTGAACCTTTCAGCTTACACATCCTTCTTCTTCTTCGTTCATCCGGAGTTTTTTTTCGGATGTGATTGCGTTGTGCCTGTTTACAGCAGAGCTGCGTTCTTGCGCCGTTAGGCCGACACATCCGACTTCTGCGGGCATTTGTTGACCGGGTTAACCTTCCCGGGGCTTACACATCCAACTTCTTTAGGCATTTGTTAGCCCGGTTACCTTCCCGGGTGTTCACATGTTTAAGAATATTCCCATTTACTTGTATATTAAATTGTGGTATGTTTGTATTCCTATTGACGACCATAATCTGTGTCTTCTTACAATTCGGCTCTAAACCTTGTTGCTACAGACACCGTGTAAAGCAAAAGAGCTCGTGTACATTCTGTAGCATTTATACACATACAAGTCTTTACGCTAGAAATTACACACCGACTTATGGGTGCCCTGCAACATTTACAGATCTTTTTTGCGCTCGCTCGTTTAAACTCAAGCGTAGCCCATACACACCACTCCTAATAGTGCTGGATTGAATTTTGCGTGTGGATTAGCTTTCCTTATTAACAGTGTCCCTCGCCATCAGGCGAACCCACACCGACTTCAGAGGTATTTGTAATTTACTTCCCCAAGTGCAGGACGAATTTATAGATCTGAAGCTATGAAAGTGTCAAGCTGTCATCACCAGCACGTGTCATGCCGATAAGCGTTTGTGGGTTTGATTAGCCATCTCTCACGATCACCAGTCATGTATCAGTAGTATGTTTTTTTTCCTGGTCAAGTCATGTGGCTAAGCCATCCAGGGATTATTTCTTTGTCTTACCGTTGATCTCTTCCCAACAAATTTGTCAGCTGTCACTTCTTCTTTCGTTCGCTTGAAATTTGTCAATACTGTAATGTTGTCTCTTGCATGAACTTCACTGTCTTGTTTAGTTCGCTCAGTGGTCCATAGAGTGTATCTTCCACTGTTGTGTCTCCAAGGCCAGAAGGTTTGCCTATATATGTCATATTTTGGGCAGTCTTGGAGTATGTGATCTGCTGTCTGCGGCGCCAATTCACATATGCACATGGCTGATTGGCCAATCTTGAAGTTTGTGTATATATTTTTGCGTAATCTATTGAGGTCAGTTGTCACTAATTTTGTATCAGGAAATCAGGAAATCAACATCCGGATTGGTAAGGCAGCAACAACAATGAACAGTTTAAGAAAAAGAGTCTGGGAGAACAGGAATCTTACTGCCAAAACAAAAGTCCTTGTTTATCAAGCTTGTGCCTTTAGTACTCTTCTTTATGGCAGTGAAACCTGGACAACTTACTCACACCAAGAGAAGCGTTTAAAAAGCTTTCATATGCGGTGTCTGCGAAGAATTCCTGTAAGTGGCAAGATAAAATCACAAATACTGAAGTATTGGAAAGATCAGGTTGTGTGACGGTTTATTCCATGCTCAGTCTTCGTCGGCTTAGATAGATAGGACATCTTAGGAGGATGGATGATGGAAGAATATCAAAGGACATCTTTTTTGGTGAATTACAGATGGGTAAGAGAGCTCAGGGTCGGCCTCTACTACGATACAAAGATGTGTGTAAACGGGACATGATTGACACAGGCATTGATAATGCACACTGGGTGCAAGTCGCAGCTGAACGTCTTGCGTGGAGGGCAAACATCAGAAATGGAATAAAGACAAAGGAGAAAATTATTGCAGATAAGTCACACACCGAGCGTGTGAGACGTAACATGGTGCATGATGGTGGAAATGACCACGTGTTCACATGCACCCACTGTGAACAAACATTTACAGCGCGAATTGGCCTTATCAGTCACACTCGCTACCGCCATAGGTAAAAGTTATTATGCCTTTCTAAAGCACAAACTATCGTCTGTCAAGACGGCAAGATGCCAATGATTGATTTACTTCAAACTCAAGTTTTACGATTTCATATTGTTTCCAATGTTTGGTCTTTACAAGTCTAATGCCTTTCCTGTCGATTTGTAAACTATACAAAGACTTAGGGACGCCTATTACATTTATATATCTAATGATAATAAAATTCAACACTAAACAGTGGTTGCTAGACGTTCTTAAAGCGGTAAAGCTGAAAACTGTCATCATCATCATCATTTTCCACTTTAGCCATCAAGCGTCGTGGGCAGGAATAGCTAGCACACGGTGGGTGGCACTGGACAGTGCCATTGTGTGTGATTGTACAATGTCTTTGATGTCATCAATCCATTTTCTTCTTGTCGTCCTCCTGCTTCCGCAGCAGATCTTCTTCGATGTTTTGCCAGTGCTGGTAGTCGATGGTGTTACATTCTAACGAGATGACTAAACAATGAGATCACCTGTCTTTCAATATATGTGGCACAAGATATTATTAACCCCACTGTCTGCCTGATATTAAAATAAAAACACTATCAAAGTTTACAATTACACAAGGACTCTATGGACACCATCAGTGATCCGGGATTTGTTTCCGGGTCCGGTCAAGGATATGCACTACTGACGAGCTCAAACGAGAGCGAAACTCGAGTGTACTGCTTCCATGTTGACGGGGATAGGCCTCAGGTTCATACCAGAATACGATCAGCGTTGCCAGTAGTGGGTTGTGCTCAATATTTATATGTATGTATCCTTGGTTGTCGGTATTTCATTGCGTCACGACAGCGTCTTCTTCTTCTTCTCCGGGGTGTTCGAGGGGTAGGGGAGGGGGTGCGGAGCGGTGCTTTGCGATGCGTGACACTTAGTTACGCACCTCAAAGATCAGTGTGTTCGACTTCGGCGTGCATTTGTATCAGATTGTGATTATGTTCAGTGTCTTACTGTCCAGCGCCAGTATCCATTGTGGACTTTCAGATATGCTCGGCCTAACGGCGCAAGAACGCAGCTCTGCTGTAAACAGGCACAACGCAGTCACATCCGAAAAAAAAATCCGGATGAACGCAGAAGAAGCAGAAGAAGATATGCTCTCTGTACAAGGATGTTTGGACACCCTGCACACTTGTACACGGATTTATAGACACCCTGCACACTTGTAAACGGATTTATAGACACCCTGCACACTTGTACATGGATTTATAGACACCATGCAAACTGTACATGGATTTATAAACACCATGCAAACTGTACATGGATTTATAAACACCATGCAAACTGTACATGGATTTATAGACGCCCTGCACACTTGTACATGGATTTATAGACACCATGCAAATTTGTACCCGGATTTATAGACACCATGTATACTTGTACACGGATTACTAGACACTGTACAAGAGTACACAAGAGGGGCCGTGGCTGAGAGGGTACAGTTTCCGTAGCAGGCTCATTAGGTACAGGGTTGGATCTTAGCATAGGGCTGGGGATTTATATAACAGCCACTGGTATTCTGTTATGCCACACCCCCCTGATCTCTTGGGCAGTGAGACCGGGCGGCTAACTTTCTCAGATAAACACGAAAAAACGAAACAGGAGTTCCCGTGTAAAAGTTGTCAATGTCAGAAATCACGCGGCAGCTGGAAATCGGAAACACAAAATAGAGTAGGGCGTAAAGTCATTGTTCTGGCACAATTGTTAGAAATGAAAACTCACCCACGGTTAGGTAGGGCCCGTTACCTGGGGTGGGATTTCTGGAGAGGAAGCAGACATTACACAAATGCATACCGGAGTGAGACACTGAAGTGCATGGCTAGGTACGACCCACGCTCTTCAGAAGCTGAACGAAGAAGAAATTGCTCGAGAACTTACATATGACCAGCCAGTACAGTACCAGAACTTACATATGCCCAGCCAGTACAGTACCAGAACTTACATATGCCCAGCCAGTACAGTACCAGAACTTACATATGCCCAACCAGTACAGTGCCAGAACTTACATATGCCCAGCCAGTACAGTACCAGAACTTACATATGCCCAACCAGTACAGTACCAGAACTTACATATGCCCAGCCAGTACAGTACCAGAACTTACATATGCCCAACCAGTACAGTACCAGAACTTACATATGTCCAGCCAGCACAGTACCAGAACTTACATATGCCCAACCAGTACAGTACCAGAACTTACATATGCCCAGCCGTACAGATCAAATCGCACAGACACACATATACACAGTCCGTCCAGCACCAGGACTTATAGACACACATATACACAGTCCGTCCAGCACCAGGACTTATAGACACACATATACACAGTCCGTCCAGCACCAGGACTTATAGACACACATATACACAGTCCGTCCAGCACCAGGACTTATAGACACACATATACACAGTCCGTCCAGCACCAGGACTTATAGACACACATATACACAGTCCGTCCAGCACCAGGACTTATAGACACACATATACACAGTCCGTCCAGCACCAGGACTTATAGACACACATATACACAGTCCGTCCAGCACCAGGACTTATAGACACACATATACACAGTCAGTCCAGCACCAGGACTTATAGACACACATATACACAGTCAGTCCAGCACCAGGACTTATAGACACACATATACACAGTCAGTCCAGCACCAGGACTTATAGACACACATATACACAGTCGTCCAGCACCAGGACTTATAGACACACATATACACAGTCAGTCCAGCACCAGGACTTATAGACACACATATACACAGTCAGTCCAGCACCAGGACTTATAGACACACATATACACAGTCAGTCCAGCACCAGGACTTATAGACACACATATACACAGTCCGTCCAGCACCAGGACTTATAGACACACATATACACAGTCCGTCCAGCACCAGGACTTATAGACACACATATACACAGTCCGTCCAGCACCAGGACTTATAGACACACAATACACAGTCCGTCCAGCACCAGGACTTATAGACACACATATACACCGTCAGTCCAGCACCAGGACTTATAGACACACCTATACACAGTCAGTCCAGCACCAGGACTTATAGACACACATATACACAGTCCGTCCAGCACCAGGACTTATAGACACACATATACACAGTCCGTCCAGCACCAGGACTTATAGACACACATATACACAGTCAGTCCAGCACCAGGACTTATAGACACACATATACACAGTCCGTCCAGCACCAGGACTTATAGACACACATATACACAGTCAGTCCAGCACCAGGACTTATAGACACACATATACACAGTCCGTCCAGCACCAGGACTTATAGACACACATATACACAGTCCGTCCAGCACCAGGACTTATAGACACACATATACACAGTCCGTCCAGCACCAGGACTTATAGACACACATATACACAGTCAGTCCAGCACCAGGACTATAGACACACATATACACAGTCAGTCCAGCACCAGGACTTATAGACACACATATACACAGTCAGTCCAGCACCAGGACTTATAGACACACATATACACAGTCAGTCCAGCACCAGGACTTATAGACACACATATACACAGTCCGTCCAGCACCAGGACTTATAGACACACATATACACAGTCCGTCAGCACCAGGACTTATAGACACACATATACACAGTCCGTCCAGCACCAGGACTTATAGACACACATATACACAGTCCGTCCAGCACCAGGACTTATAGACACACATATACACAGTCCGTCCAGCACCAGGACTTATAGACACACATATACACAGTCAGTCCAGCACCAGGACTTATAGACACACATATACACAGTCAGTCCAGCACCAGGACTTATAGACACACATATACACAGTCAGTCCAGCACCAGGACTTATAGACACACATATACACAGTCAGTCCAGCACCAGGACTTATAGACACACATATACACAGTCCGTCCAGCACCAGGACTTATAGACACACATATACACAGTCCATCCAGCACCAGGACTTATAGACACACATATACACAGTCCGTCCAGCACCAGGACTTATAGACACACATATACACAGTCAGTCCAGCACCAGGACTTATAGACACACATATACACAGTCAGTCCAGCACCAGGACTTATAGACACACATATACACAGTCCGTCCAGCACCAGGACTTATAGACACACATATACACAGTCAGTCCAGCACCAGGACTTATAGACACACATATACACAGTCCGTCCAGCACCAGGACTTATAGACACACATATACACAGTCCGTCCAGCACCAGGACTTATAGACACACATATACACAGTCCGTCCAGCACCAGGACTTATAGACACACATATACACAGTCCGTCCAGCACCAGGACTTATAGACACACATATACACAGTCAGTCCAGCACCAGGACTTATAGACACACATATACACAGTCAGTCCAGCACCAGGACTTATAGACACACATATACACAGTCAGTCCAGCACCAGGACTTATAGACACACATATACACAGTCCGTCCAGCACCAGGACTTATAGACACACATATACACAGTCAGTCCAGCACCAGGACTTATAGACACACATATACACAGTCCGTCCAGCACCAGGACTTATAGACACACATATACACAGTCCGTCCAGCACCAGGACTTATAGACACACATATACCAAGCCAGGCCATAAATAAACACACATAGTATTGTTTGGCTCTCACAGAAGGAGAGAAGGAAGTAGAGATTAGAGGACGCACTAGACAACATACAATTTTAACGCTATAGTTACCGACCGGGATTCGAACCTGTCACCCCCGGGAAGGTTAACCCGGTCAACAAATGCCCGCAGAAGTCGGATATGTCGGCCTAACGGCGCAAGAACGCAGCTCTGCTGTAAACAGGCACAACGCAATCACATCCGGAAAAAAAACTCCGGATGAACGAAGAAGAAGAAGAAGAAGAAGAAGAAGAAGAAGAAGAAGAACCTGTCACTAGTTGGTCGTGCGATGCGTCGAAATACACTTGTTCCTGCAGCGAGGCGCTGTGGTCATTTGGAGATGACAGGTTCGAATCCTGGTCGGTAACTATAACTTTCAAATTGTATGTTGTCTAGTGCGTCCTCTAATCTCTACTTCCTTCTTCTCCTTCTGTGAGAGCCAAACAATACTATGTGTGTTTATTTACAGACGGTATCAGTGGCCTCAAAGGGTTCCCCAATTGATATACCCCGACAGTGCAGTACCAGAACGTATTGACATTCGGTGGCATTTATACATGTAACATTTTCAGTGTAAACCCACACAAAGACAAGAGGGCTGCAGGTCGGAGAGATAACCCCCGCGGCTGGCGCACCTGGGTTCGGATACTTGTGTGCAAGTTAAAAATTTAAATATTGCGCCACGCGCGGTAAAAGAATCAAGCGTGGAATAACATCCATCAATATCTCAACACCTATTCACCGATTGGGCAAACAGTTTGCATCGTTAACTAAGCTGAGAACAGCACCTGCAGATATATTACTTCAATGAATAGTGGCCTAGTTACCCCGAAAGACCCTTGCCTAACTGATAAGTGTGTGTTGTGTTCGTAACACAGGAAGCAGACGCGACTTGGCATTCCCACGAGTGGGGCTGACAAACGTACGCAGTGTCACGGAAAGGAAAGACTCCGATCCATGACCCTCCAACAGTTCACGAACATAGCGACGAGTTCACAACCAATCTGATGTCGAGCTGATATAGCCAACGCAAGGCGTGCTTAATCAACAGAAGCCTTACCTGGTCGTTGTGCGAAGTCAAGCAGAGTTGACGCCCTTGCCTGGCGATAACAAGTTTTGAAGTTGGTGACTATGTCGTGTGTTTCGCTGGCGGTGTCACCCCAGCTGAAGTGGCTAAAAGTTGTTTTCAAAGCTTCAAATGTGGCCTTTAGAAAAGTGTCTTGTGTTTTATTCATGATGTAAGGATTAATAACAACCGTGATTACAGCAATGCCGCTAGCATTCCGAACCATTCAGCCGGCGTTTCTGGGCAGGAGGATTCTGACTGAGGACGAGGAGGGGGAAGATGTGGCCCCTATTGCAGTTTGTCACAACGCTTTCGTCGGAGCAATCGTACAGCTGGCTAGCCTGGTCCGGCATGCCGATGATCTGTTCTGTGATTTGGCTGAAGAATGCCAGCGTGTCTTTGAAAAAACGGAATCGATCTTTACCAAGATTCAAAACATCGAAAGGATAACGAAACAGTTGGATTCCACGCAAGTCACAATCCGTAAGTAATATTATTAAATAACATTACAAACGTTGTTGTTAATGAAAACATTCATTTGCATGTGTAATGTTTATCTACTGTCGTTTGGTTAGATAGTGACGTATGTTCATAACATTTTATTCAACGGGCGTGTTCATTTTTAACTGCCTCATATACATGTACATGTGTGCATGTAACGTATGAGAGAGAGAGAGAGAGAGAGAGAGAGAGAGAGAGAGAGAGAGAGAGAGAGAGAGAGAGAGAGAGAGAGAGAGAGAGAGAGAGAGAGCTGGAAAAGTCAACATTTAACTTGATTGCCACAGACAAGGTCAGAATTCTACATACACATCTTCTTCGTCAGCCCTTTTTTGCTCATTGGGCTATCGGCCGTCAACCAAACAACGCCATCTGAGAACGTGAACACGTCATAAGGAAGCAGACACATGAATCTTTTGCCTTACTTTTACCGGTTATGGTGTTACGAATGCATACCGCGGTCGGAACACAGCTGTGGGCGATTTGGCAGCAGAGCGCCTTGCGTTTTTTTTTCATACAATGGTATGAGTGCTTGTCGTAAACTTGCTAAGTAATCACAAGCAACCAAAAAATGCTGGGATTGACTGCGTCGTTCTGTGAAGGATATGCAGCTAATCTGTATCTTCCACAAGTTCCTCCATGTCTTCCCAGTATTATTCATCTCTGTCTGTAATTATCTTCTCCAAGTGTTTTAGGTTTCCTGCTGTTTCATTTACCTTGTGGATCCAGACGTTACATTATCCTCAGGTTTCCCCAGTGTGTGCCCTATCCAATGCCAGCTTACTTTCCCCGCCTCTTGGTTCTAGTTCTCACCATGAGCTCCACATCAGTGATTCTCACACACACTTTTAGTCATCGTCCATTCTGTTCTGTCAAGCGTGATCAACGGTGATTGTTCGCTAGTAACCGGCAACAAACGAAATCGAAGGTAATCGGATTGGTACACATTTAAGTAACCGTTGACCAACAGATTGGTACACATTTAAGTAACCGTTGACCAACAGATTGGTACACATTTGAGTATCCGTTGACCAACAGATTTGTACACATTTGAGTATCCGTTGACCAACAGATGTGTACACATTTACGTATCTCTAGACCAAAGATAAGAGCGCTCACTCTTCAACTCTCGCCCCGCTGATGGCGGGTATGCGATAAAACCCGTACACCTTCATTAGCTTGGACTTGAACGTTGATTTCTCGTTCAGAACGCAATTACTGTCAGAAAGTTCAGAAAGAAACTACTGAACATACAAATGCCTTGAAAACCAACATTGATTCCAAGGTTCTGCAAATGATAGGCAATTCATTTTTACACCAACGATCTAGCCAGTGAGTTGATAGACATGGAGATATATACCTTTGTTTTCTTAATATTTCCTCTTCTACACTAGCGGGTAGAGGTGAAAATACTGCTTTTATTATGTTGTCCTGATTGCATATACTTGTTGATTAGCCGGGTCTAGATAGACGTAGTTCAGATATTTTGTATAGACCTTACTACCTTTGTAGCCTAGCATGTGTGAAGACCTGACATTTCACACTCGTAGTACAGTATATGTCATGTCATTATCTTTAACTATATACACACGCGCGCGCTCTTGTGATTTTTAATTATGGTTATTGTCTTTTGGCTTCTGCCAAGAAATCTTTGGGTACTAAAATATTTAACCTGCACGCACGCATGCGCGCATAAGTGTGCTCGCGCACACATTTTCATTTGTTGCGTTTAAAGACAGAAATGAAAAGTGCCCTCCCCCTTTTTTTAAATTCCGGAGGGGGGGGGGGGGGGGGGGGGAGAGAGAGAAGACGGTGTGGGTGAGAGAAAGCGACTGAAAAAATAATAAGGATGGAGTCAGAGAAACAGAGAGGGGAGATATAAATAGAGACAGGCAGACGGAAAGAAAGAGAGAGAGAGAGAGAGAGAGAGAGAGAGAGAGAGAGAGAGAGAGAGAGAGAGAGAGAGAGAGAGTCAGAAAGCGCGACAGAAAGCGATAGAAGTGGTGGAGTGGATATTTTTATTCCTTATAAGTTCCATTGTGATTTTGACAACACCGGTTCAGGCCCAAATGTCTGTTGCTTTCAGTAACACGTAAGCGCTCACGTTCAAACTGGAATGACTTGAGCTGTTTCATTAGATTAACTCCAGCTTATGTTTGAAACTAGAATCACCGTAGATGTTTCAATGCGATTGTCTTTGTGGTTCGGTTGAAAATCACTCTAGATGTTTCAAAATGTTTGCTTTGGTTCGGTATGTTCAGCTTAAGATATTTCAATATGTTTGATTTGGTTTGGTTTTTATAACTTTAGATATTTCATTATTCGATTTGGTCTGGCTTTGGCTTGTGAACGATCAGTTTAATTGCACATAAAGACTCCTACTACAAGTGCATCATGTTGTTGATGGTAATTATGTTGTTGTTGTTGATCAACGATGTACAACATTCTATGCTGAATGTTTGCATTTATATATGAACCGTGTTTCCATAATTTGGAATTACCTTTCGATATGGAAAAGGATAGATATCAGACGATAGAATATTGGATATTAATCCCTGTTGGGTGGAGAACGCCTATTCTATGAATGAGTCGGTTCTCCGAGATAAGACATGTTTCGTGGTTACTAGGATACGGTTTTAAGGTAATGATAGACGTGTTCTCGTTGGTAATGGGGTTACTGCTGCTCTGTGAAGGAAAAAGGGCAAAAGGAAGACAAAGAACGAGCGAACGAACTTTATTTTTAAAAGGTTAAGAATTAGGCACACAGGCCCGTCTGACATTCAACCCTTCTTATTTCTCTGCTCTCATACATTATTTCATTCATACATCACCTATGAAGCTAATCGATACGCGTGGCCGGTCATATTTCGCCATCTCACACGATCACCAGAGTCGTGGATCAGCTCTGTGTTTTTGTCTCCATTATGCCATGTGGCCAAGCCATCCAGATATTTACCCCTCTGTCTTCCCTTGTTTCCTTTACCCTTATCCCTGCCATCTGTTACCAAGTTCTCTAGTTTGTTTCTTCTCATAACGTGATAGTTTAATATTATCCATTTTTAAAAAAAAAGCAAGTTAAATATTTCTACCACTTTAAAAGACATAACACACTTATTCAAAAGATACTGGAGGGTAAGGTTAAGGCAAGCGAGCAAGAAGTAAACAATGTTACAAGTGGGAAGATAACATCAAGAGATTGACAAACAGCAGCTTGACAGAATGTACAATCAAGGCGAGAGACAGTGTTGGAGATCCATTGCAGCCAACCTTCATCGTGGAGACGGCACTTGATTCATCGATTGAGGCTCATATGGTTCGACCAGTCGCCACTCGATGGGAAATGTCCGCAGTTCCACCCACAACTTCCCAGAAGAAGGTTCGGTAGCCATTTTGTGTCATCGGGTTGATCACGTGGTCACGTAAACGAAATTTCCGCTCCCAGAACACAGGCCGACAGACGGGAGCACTACTGTTGCTACTTGCATTACTACAGACTAAACATCAAGTTTAGCGTGATTTGATGAGGTGACTACTGCCTTTTTTTCTCAATCAGAAGCAGTCAGGTGATTATTTGGCAGCTCGATACACCGAAGCGACTCCGCCACATGGCTGTCTGACCGATTCCGATTTGTAGAAATTTAAAAAAAAAAAACAACTTTCCACCACGTTCAACTAGCCTCCATGGCGTTGGTTATAGTTGTGGTGGTTCATGTCTGGCCAGCACTATCAAGCTTATATACCCACGAGAGACAATCCAGTGGTCGGGAGTTCGAGAGCACGTGGAGGCGAAGTTTAAAGATTAGCCTGGAGACAAAAGTGACAAGACGCAAGAAACCCAGATAGCGGCCGTTCAGCGCATCCTGGACGACCTGAAGCAAGTCCAGCAGAAGATAGAACACACCAAGACGAAGACGCCCAAACGATCACAACTACCTGCACAGAGATAATGAGACGTAGAAGCTCCCTGAAGGAAACAGCACCATATGACGGGGTGAGTACATAATAACTCCAGGCCTCAGCAAGTGCGCGACTCTGACCAGACATAAAATACTCTATCAAGACAGGAACGAACAAAATTAACCAATCAGAAGCCGGGAAGCTGATAACAAGCAACCAGATCTACGAAAGATTCAAAACAAGCTGCACAATAAAGGCCTCAAATACAACAGAGCAGAATAGACAGCGGTTGAACGGGACCATTCGTATCCGAGGATGAGATGAGATGAGATGAGATGTCTACCCACTCTAAAACTGGCACCAGGAAATGGCTTGGGAAGTAGAGGCGGACGACCTGACAGTGACCACATCATGGTTAGAGTGTCGCTTGGTCTATAAATATATGGGGCGAGAACCATATGCTCAAAGGCGGGCACGTTGGTGTAGTTGATATGGGGCTTCGTTGATAATGACATGTCATAAGCGTGGTCGGACTAGGATTCGACGTCTACATTCGTCGCCTGCTAACAGAGGAAAATAATAGCCAGATTTTCCTCGCGCGTTCATCATCATCGCCATCATCATCATCCACTGTCTTACCGGTTGGCGTGGGCGATCAAGCCTCTCCACAAATTGCGATCTCCGACGTCCCGGATCATGTCGTGTGTTGACTCCCTTCCGTGCCATGACACAAGGCTGTCAAGAATCTTCTCCCGCTGTCTTCCTCTATCTCTCTTTCCGCAAATCTTTCCAGTTGTCGCTACATGTTCCATTTTTTGTCTTCTCAGAACGTCGCCAAAAAACGGCGGCTGCCTCTTTCTGATGTTTGTGATTCGTTGTCTTTGCGACTCACCTTCCCTTACACCGTCCTGATTGTTAATTTTGGCTGTCCAATTAATATTAATCATTCTTCACGCATTCAGACCTACAAAATATGAAGGTCCTATGATATCACAGGCCCATAGTAAGTTCATGCTTCGAGGCCATATACCCAACACAAGGCGGTTAAAAGGGGATGTTTACTTATCTGTACTTCATCCAGCAAGCACCAGTATAAATATAGATGTTCACAAACAGGTTTTACGACAGTGAAAAATAGACTCTTTGAATGTTTATAGCCCTGTTGTCTTTCTATACGACCTTGTAGAGTCATCGGCGGATCTAGAGGATGGGTTCTTGACACTTGAGCTGCCTTATCAACGGAACATGTAGGTAGTTCAACATGGGCGGATCTACAAGTTGGGTTCCGGACACTTGAGCTAAATTATCAACGGAACACGCAGACATGGGGAGACCCTGCCAGTAGCCAAGCTACCGTCGGAATGAGTGTGAGAGTGCAGTAACACGCCGGTCACTCTAACGCTGCAGGTAATAGACACGGAACAGGGGTCGCACCAACCATGTAAATATAAAACTAGCCATAATTGTAACATAACGCATGTATTCAGACTCCCGCATACAAAACCATTTACCACATCTCTAGTAATTGACGTGATCGAAATGATAAGAGCGCTTGCCTTTAAACTTCCGATGCGCTGATGACAATCTGGGGGTTCAATCCCTACACCGGCATTAATTTGGTCTTAAACGTTGAATGACAAACCACTGAGCGTCAAAGTACCAAGAAAATCAAGCTGGAGTTGATGGCAACGTCCTGCACAGTGCATGCAACATTTATTTACCACTTCTCTGGCAGCAGATGTGAAGCCAGCACGCGCTGTAATTAACAGCCATGTGACACATGATAGGATCACGTCAGAGATACTTTTGCTCGCCAGTGGCTCGATAAGTGAAGCCAAAGCGCCAGCTCAATGGCGCTAAATATTTGATAACCTTTCTAATTATTTATTGAATTGTTTTTATTTCTGTAATGATTAACACGATCATTCAGTATGTTCTTTACAGCTGGACCATTCTAGATGCATTAAGAAAGTTAAAAGTAGAATGGCCCAAGCCAAGACAGGATTTAAACAGATGAAGAGTGTTCTCTGTAATTTATCTTTGTTAGTGGATGTAGGGAAAAGAGTACATAAGAGCTATATATACTAATCCTGATGTATGGGATCGAGTCATGGACAATTGACAAACAAGTGAGGTATTATATGGAGACTCCGGAGATGTGGTTTATAGAAGAATGTTGAGATCGTTGTGCACGGATAGAACGAGCAATGAATATCTCTTGAAAGAAGTTGACTCACAAAGAGAACTGGACACTCGCATCAGAAGACTACAGTCCACATTGGTTGGGCATGTCGCGAGAAGAGGAAAGCTGGGTTAAGTTGTCATAACGGGAAAGCTGGGGGAGGGGGGGGGGGGGGTAGAGGCAGGGGGAGACACGAGAGGAGATGTTGGACAGTTTGACATCACGGCGTGGAGGAGGAATACCAGTATCGGAAATGATTGACAGCGCATTTGACAGTTGGCTGTGGGTAGACATGACAGTTGGCTGTGGGTAGACATGACAGTTGGCTGTGGGCAGACATGATTCCCAACGTCACAGAGTAAGGACTATAAGAGGAATACCATTCTGTGTTATGGTTCAAGTAAAAACACAAAATATGACAAAACATTTCCACGAATGGGAAAATACACACAGTTACTGGCACACGTTTCCAACGAAATCTTTATCAACGAACACGAAAAACAAAATGAAACGTAAAACAAAATACTTTTCGAAGCAGTCCGATCTCGGATGTGCAGATAAGTAAAATTTTGTTCCATTTGTTTTTTATTGATTTGTTTCACTTGTTATTTGATAAAGATTTCAATCGAAACGTTTAACAGTACCAGTGTATGTTTCCCCATTCTCCAGTACCCATGTGTGTTTTCCCATTCTCTGGTACAAGCGTGTTTTCCCATTCGCCGGTACCCATGTGTGCTTTTCCATTCGCCAGTATCCATGTGGTTTCCCATTCTCCAGTACCCATATGTTTTTCCATTCTCCAGGACCAATGTGTGTTTACCCATTCTCCATTATCCATGTGTCCCAATTCTTCAGTACCCATGTGTTTTCCCATTCTCCAGTACTCATGTGTGTTTTCCCATTCTCCAGTACTCATGTGTGTTTTCCCATTCGCCAATACCCATGTGTGTTTTCCAATTCGCCAGTACCCATGTGTGTTTCATGACATCTACAGGGGACTCAACACCAGAAATATAATCTAGAATCGCACTGGCATCTAGTACCTTCAGTAAACTGTCAAACATCTGGAAGTCAAAGACACTCAGCAAACACACAAAACTTAAAATCTTCAACTCTTGTGTGATTCCAGTGTTAACGTATGGATGTGAAAGTTGGAAATCAACGGTAGCTTTAGATAAAAAATTAGACAATTTTGAGAACAAATGTCTTAGAAGACTTCTAAACATCCACTGGACAGACTTCAGAACCAATTCGCAAATAAGACAAGAGACTAAGCAAGATACAGTATCCAATTTCATAAGAAGACGCCGTTGAAACTACATCGGCCATGTACTCAGAATGGACAAGACAAGACTCCCCTACCAAGCCCTCATATGGTCACCGGTAGGGGAAAGAAAACGGGGAAGACCAAGAGAGACCCTGCGTAGAACCATCATTAGAGAAGGCTCATTCAATGGCCAAGTAAATATCCAAGATCTACAACAGATAGCAGCGAACCGCCAAGCATGGAGAGCCATGACTTCTGCCCTATGCGCCGCCTTAGGCTCAAGAGGAAAGACTAACATGTGTGTTTTCCCCTTCGCCAGTATCCTTGTGTGTTTTCCCATTCTCCAATAGCCATGTGTTTTCCCATTCTCTAGTATTCATGTGTGTTGTCCCATTCATCCGTATCCATGTATTTTCCCATTCGCCAGCATCCATGTGTTTTCCCATTTGAAAGAATCCACGTGTTTTCCCATTCGAAAGTACCCACGTGTTTTCCCATTCTAAAGTATCCATGCGTTTTCCCATTCGCCAATATCCACGTGTGCTTTTTCCATTCACTAATATCTATGTGTGCTTTACCATTTGCCAATATCTATGTGTGCTTGCCCATTCGCCGAGCTTATTTGTCATATGTTTTGTTTTTATTCGGACTGATATTTGTATCAGTTTCTTCTTCTGCGTTCATCCGGAGTGTTTTTTCGGACGTAGTTGCTTTGTGCCTTTCGGTCGACACATCCGACTGTTGCGCAACCACATCTGATTTACCGTACCACAGAGCTGGTCGATACTGTACCACAGAGATGTCAGTACTGTACCACAGCGCTGGTCAATACTGTACTCAGAGCTGTCAATACTATACCACATAAATGTCAATATTATACTACCATAGACCTGGCCTTCACGCCAAAACCCGCCCAGCCAGCAGATCTGTGTTTGCCGTTTCCCCAGATTTTTCTGATATCATTTTCTCACGCTGTCGGGATCACTTTATTCACTCCGCTCATCGCATCTCTACAACTTGTACATTCTTGCTCTTTCTGAATAAATTTTCTATTCTCAGCCAGCCCAGAACACGCACACAAAAGGTGAAATCAACCGTGAAGACATTGTGGATTTGCTGCAAACTTTTCACGGCCCAAGTGAACTGCTGTGCCACATCCGGCCTCAATTGTCCCTTGGAACTTATTGTTTCTCCCTCCATCTCTAAGCCAAATAGATTAACTGTGACAATGGGCATGTTGCCTGGAAAACGGTTTCATCGCCAAGAGTGTTTAAAGACAATAGGTGGATTTTGTTGCCAGAGTGAACATGTTTTGTTTGAAACTTTACGTTCTAGTCGTGGTCTGTATTTGGTGATAGTTTTAACATATTTATTGCACTGTTAATCTATCTATCTATCTATCTATCTATCTATCTATCTATCTATCTATCTATCTATCTATCTATCTATCTATCTATCTATCTATCTATCTATCTATCTATCTGTCTGTCTGTCTGTCTATCTATCTATCTGTCTGCCTGCCTGTCTGCCTGCCTGCCTGCCTGCTCTGGCTGGCTGGCTGGCTGCCTTGTTCCGTCAGTCCGACCAAATGCCTCCTCTCTCTCTCTCTCTCTCTCTCTCTCTCTCTCTCTCTCTCTCTCTCTGTCTCTCTGTCTCTCTGTCCGACCGTCCGTTGATCAGTCAGTCTGTCTTGTCTATCAGTTTGTCTTCCTACCAACCTACCCATACAGGAACACTTTCAGTAAACTTTTGGCCCAGCGTGGTTGAGAGATTGTGGTGTCTGACTGAGGTTTCAGAAGTCACCGTGTTCGATTCCCAACACAGAGCTGGTAATTTCTACGAGATCTATTCAATATGTAATATAACACTCACCCGTGATCTCTCGGACAATATCGGGTGACTAGCCTTTCTTCTTGTTGACGAAACAAAGGAGGTTCATTGTGCATGTGGCACGCCGTAAAATACCAAGGATAGCGGAAATTGTGAAGGGTAGATGGCACAATTGTTAGGATAGAAAACCTACCCACGTGTGGATAGAGCTCGTCGCCGTTGATGGAGTCTGTATAGAGGAGGTAAGCCTACACGAATGCATGCCGAAGTTCGTGCACAGACACCCCTTGAAAGAGCAGCGTAGAAGAAGACGTAAAATCAATCAGCCATTGTTTATAATTATATTTTCATATTTCCCTCTTGGCGGGACACTGGTTTGTTGCTGTTATTATGACCCAGTTCGGCGAGGGAGTCTCGCATCAAAGGAAATTGTTAAATCAAAGTAATTGTTATTTCCTGGGCTCAGGCTGTGTTGATAGTTCATCGATTATCGTTATTTTTCTTCCACAATAGACTGTCATGGTGGAAGTCTTATATCTTTGTGTGTGTGTGTGTCTGTGTGTGTGTGTGTGTGTGTGTGTGAGAGAGAGAGAGAGAGAGAGAGAGAGAGAGAGAGAGAGAGAGAGAGAGAGAGAGTTCCTCTATGTGTTCCTGCATACGTTCATTATTGGCTTGATTTGACCCACCCGGCCTAGTTCTGCATCGCACATTGGTATTATGCACTCCCCATAGTACTTACTCTAACAATGGTATTATGCACTCCCCATAGTACTTACTCTAACAATGGTATTATGCACTCCCCATAGTACTTACTCTCTCATTGTGTACTCCCCATAGTACTTACTCTAACAATGGTATTATGCACTCCCCATAGTACTTACTCTAACAATGGTATTATGCACTCCCCATAGTACTTACTCTAACAATGGTATTATGCACTCCCCATAATACTTACTCTAACAATGGTATTATGCACTCCCCATAGTACTTACTCTCTCATTGTGTACTCCCCATAGTACTTACTCTAACAATGGTATTAAGCACTCTCCATAGTACTTACTCTCATTGTTATTATGCAATTCTCCATAGCACTTATCGTCACACTGGTATTATGCACTCTCTATGTACGTCGTTTCGTCACTTCTTGATTCTCTTCTACATTCTCAAATTCCTTCAAATGTTGATGATACAGTGGGAATAAAATAGACAGTACGTCAACTTAGTAGACAACACGGTTGCACGCACTGAGGCCTACTGGATGCAATATGCTAATTCTTGTGTGTAGAAACTAGGTCAGGGATGTGGTGAAGGTCACGCCTGCTGCCTTTACTCTCCATGACATTTTCTCGTACCAATGTGAGGCTGGGTCGACCAGGTCAAGGTCAACAATCCGCTTTAGTCGCGATTCGAACAGATTAGAGGCTGGCCGAGTGGCTAGAATGTCGGACTCCCCTTTAGGAGACGCGGGTTCGAATCCTTGGTAAGGTGTGGCTATTTTCTTGTCGGGGGGAAAAAAGAAAATGCTAACCTGCACAGTTTGCGGCGACTGCACTAGCCAGGCGGCCTTAATTCCTCAGGCTCAAGACCCCTCCCCCCGCCCCGCCCCCGTCCTACAGCGCAAGGTACTGTAGGACATAGATGGCACGACCACCGGGACAGCAGGCACATGTTGTAGTCACTGCGCCACCGCGGGTAGTCTTCAGCATTGTATGCCCTCAGGGAATTATGGGCCATAGACAGCCCATGCCAAGCACCCCTCCCCTCCCCCTCCACACACACACACACACATACACACACACATTAGACGTGTGTGTGGTAGGTTGGATTCTGCAGCTGAAGTGTTCAAGGGCCTGCGATCGCCAGCTCCATGCCAACCCTCTTTGATCGCCCCCTACGGCATGCATGGTAGGTGAAAGTGCTACTATTCTTTGCCTTCTTCATAGCCCTCTTCCCCCGCCCCTCCCATCAACACACGGGCGGACGTCTAATTTAGCCCAGTATGAAACTGTTGTCTTTGTGTTCTTCTACTTTCCTCTTCTACCTCGTGTTTCTGTGTGATCTTGTCTGCTGTCGCCATTTGTGCGCACACGGTAGACATTCGTAGTGGATAGTGCGTTGTCTGCCGCTCCACTAGTCCTGGGTTCACACACACCCCGCGGGCCCTCCTCCCCCCCCCCCCCCCCCGCCCGAGGGATTTTTCACCTGTTACCACATAACGAGGAGCGGCTGACCGAGTGGCTAGAACGCCGTATTCTCCTTCGGGAGACCCGGGTTCGAATCCTCAGTAAGGTGTGGGATATTTTTCTGTCAGAGGCAAACAGAAAATCCTATCCTGCACAGTTCGCGGCGACTGCACTAGCCAGGCGGCCTTAATTCCTTAGGCTCAAAGACCACTGGCCAGGCGGCCTTAATTCCTTTGGCTCAAAGACCACACCGCCCCCTGCCCACCTTGCCATACACCGCAAGGCAGTGACACGCAGTTTCACAATTCCCCGACATATCGATTCGAGAGTTCGAAATAAACTGTTAGTGATTTGGAAGCACACTGCTTTGCGTTGTTTTCGATGGCATGAGGCGTCGGCGGTTCATAAAGCAATGGCAAACTATTGAACTAAATTACCTATTAAATAACAAACAGACAATAAATGGTGGGGTTGACTGCAACCCTGTAAAGGACATGCAACTAACTTAAACATGACTCGTGGTCGATCCTCCGTTAATAACATTGTTATTAGATCACGTGTTGCGTGGTAATACGTCGCCGTCATAGTGGCCACGTCAAGGGACATTCCTTCAAGATGACACTGTCCTCAAACTTTCTCCCCACTAGAGCACAGTAACTATCTCCTTGACCAGGTTAGGCACGTCTGGATTTCATTAGCCCGTGGGAGGTCAGCTGGGCGCCAGGCGGGGAACTAGGCCACAGATGTTCATACAGTAGGCAGGCGTGTTTGCTTGCTTCTATGGAGTCATCCTCTAATAAGAAGTCGCTTGCTTTATGTCCCTGCATCATTGTCATGATCGCGTAGTCCCTGGGGAGCATGCTTTTCATTGTAATTGCTGACCCAAGATCAGCCAGTGGCTGAATCCCACATATTAGTGACGGGTCGGTAGCTGAAAACAGTGGAGTGAGTGGAGGGGGGAAGGATAATAAAAACTGCTACTGTCATTACTGCCTAAAATATGAATAAAATTTGGTGGAACTGCGGTAAAGCTGTGAAAATGTAAACAATATAAAATGACACAAAGTAGTGCAGCTTTACATAACAGATCACGACACTTATAGGACTTTGGGGCGATTAGCTATCATCAGCACACAAAACACAACATATAGTCACGGAGAAGATCTCCTGTGACTACATTAAGACGTGACAACAGGACGAGAAGAATAAAAAGATGGAAAAAAAAAATGAAAGCAATGAAGAGAACATGAAAATTGGGGGGGGGGGGGGGGGGGGGGGGGGGGGATAAAAAATTTCCAATTTTAATTTTCTCTTCATTGCTTTCAATTTTTTCATCTTTTTTATTTTTCTTGACCTGTCGTCACGTCTTAATGTAGTCACAGGAGATCTCCTTGACTATATGGTGTGTTTTGTTGTGTGTTTGTTTGCTGATGAATGCTAATCGCCGCAACGTCCTGTATGTGTCGTAATTCTGTTATGTAAAGCTGCACTACTTTGTGTGATTTTATATTGTTTTCATTACTGCCGATTGTACCTTTAAAAACTAAGTGACAACTGACAGGCTTGACGGGGACAGATATAAGGTGAAAACAGAGAAATAAATATCTGGTTAGTTTAGTCACATGGCTGAATGTAGACAAGAACAGAGAATTGATCTAAGGCTGGAGATCATGTTGAGATGGTGAACAATAACCAACCACGTTTACCAGCATGACACGTGATGATGATGATGACATAATCCTTTCATAATCAAAAGATGACTGTAATTTTCTAACGAGCTATTCTCGTCTTTGTTTGTTTCTTTTCTACCCCATTAACGTGCCCATATTATGTCGGTGTCTCGTACGTTTCTCAAACCAGGTTCGTTAAGTAGCCAGGACAGTTTCCCTACCAGCTTTCATGGAGATTATACTTGCAAATGGGCTTCAATGGCTGGTTTATTGATTGTCGCGTGTGCTAATCTGCTTTCTTCCACCACTAATTAATTGTTTACTGCACGTCTGCTAGTCTACATTAAAGTGTCCGTTATTTAAATCGGGACACTACTTCAGTGTGGTACTTTTCATGGGCGTCAATGTTCCTTTTTCCATAGCCAGACATTACTTTAGCGTTGACATCCAAACACCATATTACAAAATATGCTGCCGTCTTTTTTCCTTCAACGCAATACAAGTCACTTGTCTTCAGCAACAAGCATCCAATCACATTTTTATCCTTCAGCAACTAATCACATTTTTCCTTTAACATCGAGCAGCCAATCATCTTTTTCCTTCAGCATCTAGCAACCAGTCACATTTTCCCTCCGGCATTGAGGACACAATCACTTCTTTTCTGGCAATAACGAGCACCTAATCACGTCATTTCCTCCAACATCGAGCAACCAGTCACATCTTTCCCCCCACCCCCCAATCGAGCACCCAGTGGCTTGTTGTCCTCTAGTACTGCTCTTGCAGACACTTGCAGTCTTCAGAAACGAGAATCCAAACACCCGTTTCCTTTAGCGCGGGATAGGCACACAATGTCTGCCTTCAACAAAGCCATGGCATGAACTGGGATGACAGTTTCACCATTCCGGTCTGCCTTGAGCTCTCGGATGCTTCTGTGTTTGACCTACATATTGGGCACGATCATGTTGCCCAGTTTATAAGTTTAAAAAATGTAAATTAAATCAAATTGCAGATGCTGCCTTAGCATGTGAAATGTTAGGCCTTCACCACAGAATGCACTGAAGCAACAAGCTCATTTCCTCGCTCATTTACTTCCCAGATAATTTCTGGAGCAATCCGAAAACCGTCAAGTGCCCAATTTTCAAGCGTAGATCGACTCTGAAAACATACTGATAGAACACGGATTCCTCTCAGTAACTGTTAGAAATCGGGCACAAACCACTGTATTTATAATCAATGTTACATGGGGTACCCTAGAGGTATCAAACAGCATTAGCATATACATCTGCTGATTGTAAACGTGTGACACACTGACATACATTCGCCCTGGGTTGGGTATCCATCTGCACCTGCTAACATGTTAGAAGTTTGGTCCGAGGCTAACGCTATCACGGCATGTGTCAATCATACTTTGCTCTCCAGATAGCTCGTGAAGGATTGAGTGCAACTTGTCACGCAACCGTGCTACTGTTTTATTTGTGACAAGTCCGTCTGTATAATTTAGAGGATGGGTTATTGTAGACAATGAGCAACCAGGGTTAGAAATGAATTGTAAGAACACACAGAAAGTATGGGCATCCCCAAGAAGAAAGGAACATCACAAAGTAACATCCAACTAAAGCTGGCGCGTTGGTGGAATCGCTAGTAGGTTCGCCTTTAGTGTCATGAGCGCGGCGGGATGAGAGTTTAGGTCTGTTTTCTTCGTCCGCTAAGAGAGGGAAAGACAGACCACCTATTTTGTCATGCACTCACGCCTACAAAATGTGATGGTCATGAACACTTTACAGCAGTTTCCTGCTACGGTTTTTTTTTTTTAAATTGTATGAACATCCAAGTAAATGGGGACATTCTTAAACGGGTGGATGGTACAATTATCTCGATACAGTCATAACATCCAAGTAAATAGGGACATTCTTAAACGGGTGGATGGTACAATTATCTCCATACAGTCATAACATCCAAGTAAATGGGGACATTCTTAAACGGGTGGATGGTACCATTATCTCGATACAGTCATAACATCCAAGTAAATGGGGACATTCTTAAACGGGTGGATGGTACAATTATCTCGATACAGTCATAACATCCAAGTAAATGGGGACATTCTTAAACGGGTGGATGGTACAATTATCTCGATACAGTCATAACATTCAAGTAAATGGGGGACATTCTTAAACGGGTGGATGGTACAATTATCTCGATACAGTCATAACATCCAAGTAAATGGGGACATTCTTAAACGGGTGGATGGTACAATTATCTCGATACAGTCATAACATCCAAGTAAATGGGGACATTCTTAAACGGGTGGATGGTACAATTATCTCGATACAGTCATAACATCCAAGTAAATGGGGACATTCTTAAACGGGTGGATGGTACAATTATCTCGATACAGTCATAACATCCAAGTAAATGGGGACATTCTTAAACGGGTGGATGGTAAATTATCTCGATACAGTCATAACATCCAAGTAAATGGGACATTCTTAACGGGTGGATGGTAAATTATCTCCATACAGTCATAACATCCAAGTAAATGGGGACATTCTTAAACGGGTGGATGGTACAATTATCTCGATACAGTCATAACATCCAAGTAAATGGGGACATTCTTAAACGGGTGGATGGTACAATTATCTCGATACAGTCATAACATCCAAGTAAATGAGGACATTCTTAAACAGATGGCTGGTACAATTATCTCGGGACAGTCATAATGGCTATTTTAAAAAAAAACTGTGTTTAAAAGGCCACCGGATGGACTTTATTGCAACGGGTTTTTATCCCGCTTGGCTCTTTCTCTTTCCTTGGGCGGCCAGCCGGAAATGTCGCTCAAAGCACGAACTCCGTAGCTCCAGTGACGACCCCTAGGAGTCTATGAGAAAACTGCTGAATCAAACGAATAGGCCGGAATCGATCCCATAACCAGGCGTTGTGACCACTTCACCGCGGAGAATTCCGGCACCCCAAGAAAGATGCCTTGTAGAGATTAGAACAATAATCGCTCAAGCGAAAGTTGGCTTTTTTTCTGTTGGGAGCATGTGAGTACGGCACTATTTCGTCATAAATAATATAGGCAAGCAGCAGTGTGTGATGTGTCATGAGATCATAGCAGTTTGCAATGTGAGGAATTACTACACTACATCGCATTAACAACATTTGACGAAACACTGAGGGAGCTACCAGAAGTGTAGTTTTTCAAGGCTGTGTCTTGGTGGGCTAAACACTGGAGACACTCATTGGCACTTTGCCGCCTTGACAGACGATAGTTTGTTACACTCATCCCATCTCATCTAATCTCATTGTCGTGTCCTCCTTTAAAGTGTCGTCCCTGGAGTGAGGAGATCCGACACCCACATTATAATATTATTTTTTTTCCCTCTCAATATTCTGGAGAATCCACCAGCTTCCGTCCAACACACTCCATCAGCCTATGGACACCTTTTCCTATCACTCTCACACTGTCGTACTATGCCCCCTTCTCATACTTCCCCAACGCACATACTCAACAACTCTTGCTTCTAGAAATTAATAAAGATTAATTTATTAAAATAAAAGTGTACCGTGTATGAGACGTGTATGCGAAGAAAATGTGTGACGTGTTCTATAAAGTGTGTAGACTCTGTCTCTCAGACATCAACTCAGTCAGCTGATCACAGCAAAGATAGACCACAGCACGTTACGTCAGAACAAGTACGTCTCACCCGTTGCCGGAACCATCTTGCCGGATAATGCTTGCCTCTGTAGACCTCTGGTAATCCAATTTCATGAAACATCCGAAATAGACACCGGTGGTATTAAGAGTTAATCAGGACCGGTTGCACTCTACACAATGTCCGTTCCTAATGTTCCTAAACAAACTGCACAAGTCTTTTGCAGTGTGTACGCAGTTAGTTAGTTAGTTAGTTAGTCGACAGATCATCCTCGTTGCACATCGAACCATTCAGTCCATAAGTGCTAATTACTAATGTTAATTGTTACTGTACTAACACTAGGTACTCTTAGCCAGTTCTCGGTTCGTTACTACTGTCTAATGCTGTGTGGTGCATCAGTATGCATCACTCTCTTTGATGAATCAATTTCCTTCTAGCGTAAGTTACGTTTCTGTATGCAACTTTATTGATTGTTGAACTGGTGTTCTTCAGAATGGGTTTTTTTAATTCTTTCCCGAAACTTGTAGAGTTTCCTTGGATCTGGTAGGGAACCTAGGATAGAAACAACACATCTGGTGATAGTACTAGTCACTGATCCCTTCGGCTGAGTGTACGCCTATCACCTTGCTTAATGAATCTTAGCTAACTAGACTTAGTCATAGAGCAGATTAGCTACCCACCTAGAGTCGAATCAGGCTATGACAAAGAAAAAATATCAGCAAACAGAATGCGGAACCCCGCCCCACCAGGGACACCTACGGGAAGATCCCAATTACCCTCATTACTCAACTAGTAAAGCTTATCAACACTTCACTAATCTATTCTAGCCAACAGAGCCAAGTATCACTTCACTACTCTAGCTAGTTTCCACTAACAGTGCTAATCATCACACTATAGTTTAACAAGGCTACTGCCTAAAGTAATTATAACGAATATATTATAATAGGTTATACCTTAAATGGCACTACCGCAGTCCTATAAAACATATCTACATCTGCCATATAGGCACGTGTAAAATTAAGTTCACTAATTAACACACGGTAGATATTATTTCCACTGGCACTGCAGTGCCCCTGCACTCTGTCTAGAGCATTATTCAAGTCCACCCTAGTTGATCTCAACTCGAGTTTATATGGCAAACTACCAAAGTTGTCCACGTGACGTTATCTTTTACTCCCCACACAGGTGGCACAGTGGCAAATCATCCCCTGTCAAGAACTATTTTCCTGGCTTAAATCCTGTCAAAGTTGTCAGTAATTGCCTAGATTCTCAAAACAAGCCAGCTAGTTTTCTGTAAACTCCCCAACAAAGAGTTTCGATACCAAGCTGCCAATCATCTTGATGTTCCGGAACCCAAGAATTTAAAGATGCACTGTT
>JACEFZ010019757.1:0-55000 GCA_014155875.1 Cepaea nemoralis
ATGAACAATGAAGGACCTAGAAACAAACAATTAACAATTAAACAAGGAAATGCCTTGCTTACAGGAAAAAAGGCAACAAATGCACTAATGGAACACTATGCCAGTGCAAACCACATTGATATTACAACCGAACAGAAGAAAGCAATCAAAGACAAACAGATACATCATGGTAATACAGAGACAGCAGCAGAATATATGATGGCAAATCTAACAATGGTAGAAATCAAAGAGGCAATGAATACCCTACAAAAGAAGAAATCACGAGGAAAGGATGGAATCACAAATGACATGCTAATAGGACTAGGCACTAAGGCAAAAAAGAAACTACTAGCAGTCGTAAATTACAGCTGGAAGAGAGGAATAGTCCCACAGGCATGGAAGGAAGCTATACTAATACCAGAACATGTAGCAATCTTCAGATTCTGCACAGGACATAACATGCTGAAATACCACTAGTTCAATAAACTAAAGATAAGAGATACACCGATGAATGTAATTGTGGAACTGGTAAAATGACAGCGAAACATTTGCTACAGGAGCGCCCAATATATGCAGAACGGAGAGAGATATTTTGGCCCACACCTGCTTCAGTTGAGGACAAGCTCTATGGAGATATCAACAAGCTTAAGTTGACTGCAGCTTACTTTAACTGCATTCAGGTTGACATTTAAAGGTGCATGAAGAAGTATTTAGATTGCCACACTTCATACCACAGGTATGTCGGTTACAAAAGCGTCCCAAAGGCATGAAATGGAATATTGATTGGATAGCAAATCCATTACGTGGAAAGTCCGAATCAAAAGCTCACTGTGTGGGCTTCATAAGAGGTCGACAAAGTGTCCCAGTGGCACGAAATGGAATATTGCTTGGATAGCAAATCCATTGCGTGGAAAGTCCGAATCGAAAGCTTACTGTGTGGATGTCATCTGCAGACTGCATTCTTCTGGTTTCCGGAAGAACAGCCTATGGTGAACGGAGGCCCCAATATACGGAAGTGAGGCAAAGCAGCCATATCCAGGACGTGACGATTCCTCGTGTGAGACCAGTACCAGAGCGCTGTGTGTCGCCTCTGCAAGTACGGTAGCTTCCTTGGATGGCGGGGAATGCCCATGGTCTGCCCCTGCCTTCCCTTGAGGGCTGACTGGGATGTCTTTGACTGTTCTTAGTGGGCCAGCTGGGATGGGGGATAACACCACAACAGTCAGAGTCAAATATCCTAAGAAACCTAAGAAGCCCCCGGGAAGGTTAACCCGGTCAACAAATGCCCGCAGAAGTCGGATGTGTCTGCTTAACGGCGCAAGAAAACAGCTCTGCTGTAAACAGGCACAACGCAATCACGTCCGGAAAAAAAAAACTCCAGATGAACGCAGAAGAAGAAGCAGAAGAAGAAGAAGAAGAAGAAGAAGAAGAAGAAGAAGAAGAAGAAGAAGAAGAAGAAGAAGAAGAAGAAGAAGAAGAAGAAGAAGATAATAAATCATACAATTCAACTGCGCTTGCATTTCCCTAGTTGCTTAGAGCATATTTAAAAGAACATAATAACATGATAGTAAAGCCTTGATTGATCACTACACTTAATAATTATGATCAAGCATTCTGCGAAATTACAAGGTATCTAAAAGAAAAACACTTAGCCGGTCTCCCTGGCCAAGGTGTTAACGACGGTGTTTGTAATCCCGTATATCCACGTGGGGGAAAAAAGCTGCACGAGATCCGCAGCGGATCGCGACTCGCTGGTAACTTATGGGGGTATGTGAGCCAGTCCTTCTTAAATCAATGGCAAACTACTGAATGTAAAGCTTGCCTAGTACATCAACAGCAGCTGAAAAATGTTGGTGTTGACTGCAACGCCCTGTAAAGGATACCCAACATAAAAAACAAAAGCATTGAATAAGGGACATAAACATCTAATATTGTAACAAGGGAAATTACTTGAATTTTAAACAAATAAAGCATATTCTGGCAATAGTATTATTAACTAACTATATTCTTCTACATTATTTTTGTAGAAATATAAAATGTAAACACTAAAGTAAAATATTTTAATGCCATATATGATATTGTTATTATTCTTACAGAACTTGTTTTTAATCTTTACATACTTACATTTTATAATGAACTGTTTACTTAAATAATTACATTTTAAACATTATGTGCATACTTTCAATGTAACTCGAGGAGCAGCTCGTTTTTGAATCGATCCCTCTAATGTAAAAAAAATAAAAAATAAAAAAAATAAAAAATATATGGGGGAAGAACATTTTTTTTACTGGCCTCCTAGGGCCACAAAAGAAACAGAAAATAATCACACCCATCCCTCTCTTGTGCCTTCTCTTTTACATGACATATATAGACAATATACGCAAGGAGAACAGCCAAAAATAGACGGAAAGAACACCGCATGTCGAGAACACAGAAGAAGAACTACATGTATCTGCAAATTACACCATTAGAGAACTGTTTGCATACGACCAAGCACTAATAGCAAAATCAGAAGCTGAATTACAAAACCAGTTGTGTGTCAGTATTTGTTTGCTGATGAAGGATAGTCGCCGCAACGTCCTGTGTTTTCTGTAATTGTGTTTTGTAAGCTGCATTACTTAGTGATGTTTTATATTGCCTGACACTAGACATGTGGTAGTCTCAGTGGTCATGTGGCCAAGTGGCAAAGCAATTTGCCTCGAGCTCCAAAGGTTGTGTGTTTAATTCCGGGCTACGTCTTTTAGTTCACATGTGCATTTTTCTTGGAGAATCCTAGTGGTCATCACTGGAGCTATGGAGTTCATGATTTGTGCGGCGCTTTCGGCAGGCCACCCTGTGGAATGAAACTGAGCCATATAGGATAAAACCTGGTGTAATGTAGTGTGATCCTCTCAACGTTTAAGACTTTTTAAGACACTAGACATGGAGACCGGTGCCGGCAGATGAGAACCTGTCCGACATACTCTTCCAGTTACAAGTATACTTGAGGCCAGCACGACCGAATGGATAAGAGTGCATGCTCTTTAACTTCCGGTGCGCTGTTGCCGAGGTAGTGGGTTCAAGCCCTGCACTGGTCAGTAGGACTAAAATGTTGACTTCTCATCTTTGACTTGGGGATGTAAATTACAAGTACCTCAGAAGTCAGAGTAGGTTCGCCTGATGGCGAGGGACACTGGTAATAGGGACAGCTAATCCACACTCAAACATCAGTCCAGTGCACTAGAAGTATTAGTAACATGTATAGGGACTACGCTTGAGTTTAAAGTAAGCGAACTAAAAGTGAAACAAAAATAAACAGGCAGACTGGTTTATGAGCCAAATACACAACAAAAATAAACAGGCAGACTGGTTTATGAGCCAAATACACAACAAAAATAAACAGGCAGACTGGTTTATGAGCCAAATACACAACAAAAATAAACAGGCAGACTGGTTTATGAGCCAAATACACAACAAAAATAAACAGGCAGACTGGTTTATGAGCCAAATACACAACAAAAATAAACAGGCAGACTGGTTTATGAGCCAAATACACAACAAAAATAAACAGGCAGACTGGTTTATGAGCCAAATACACAACAAAAATAAACAGGCAGACTGGTTTATGAGCCAAATACACAACAAAAATAAACAGGCAGACTGGTTTATGAGCCAAATACACAACAAAAATAAACAGGCAGACTGGTTTATGAGCCAAATACACAACAAAAATAAACAGGCAGACTGGTTTATGAGCCAAATACACAACAAAAATAAACAGGCAGACTGGTTTATGAGCCAAATACATGACAAAACAAGTGATGTGATTGACAAGGTAAATTTAGTTGCATATCATTTGGAGGACATCGCAGTCAACCCCACCATTTTTGGGCTGTTTGTGATTTCTTGGCAAGTTTATGTTCATAGTTTGCCATTGCTTTTTGGTCTGCTACGAAATTGCTTGCAATTGAGCTTCAAACGCAGTATGCAGGATTACGAATTGCAATCCTAATCCTTTTGCCACAGTGACAAACATGATATTATTTCTTTCACTTACAAATAGAGTGAACAGTCTTTAAAGGCACGTCCTAGGGTGCCAGTATATTCATGAACCATGTCAGTACAAACATGATATTATTTCTTTCACTTAAAAATAGAGGGAACGGTCTTTAAAGGCACGTCCTAGGGTGCCAGTATATTCATGAACCATGTCAGTACAAACATGATATTATTTCTTTCACTTACAAATAGAGGGAACGGTCTTTAAAGGCACGTCCTAGGGTGCCAGTATATTCATGAACCATGTCAGTACAAACATGATATTATTTCTTTCACTTACAAATAAAGGGAACGGTCTTTAAAGGCACGTCCTAGGGTGCCAGTATATTCATGAACCCTGTCAGCACAAACGAGCCAGTCTTGATACCTTGAGATGATAGAAAGTGCAAACATTAAAATCACACTACAGTGGAGTGGACAGATGCTGAATTTTCTCCCTCACCAACAGCCTTGCATTCCACCCTAGCCAAGAATCTGATTTCAGGACTCTGGCCATGAAACATAAATCCATTAGTGCATAATGTGGTACCAGCTTCTCCAGTTTTATCTTTTGTCTGCTGCCTGATTTCTAAGTGATCTTGAGTCTGGACAGCAGATGCATTAGCACAGTTGATAGGAAACTGCACTGATAATGTCATGGGAATGGTTAGACTAATGGCTCTTTTCTACCTATAGAAGAACTACAGTTTATCATTCAAATAACTAAAATAACAGAATGCAATTTACCTTTCAGATCAAATGCTGAAATCTGAGAAAACATTTTCTTGTTGTTTTGTTTTAGCTCGCTTTTACCTAAAGCATAGTCCATACACGTGCTACTACTCCTAGTGCACTGGATGGATTTTTGCTTGTGGATTAGCTTTCCCTATTACCAATGTCCTTCATCATCAGGCGAACCCACTCCAGCTTGAGAGGTACTTGTGATTTATATCCCAATTTCAAAGACGAGAAGACACTTTTTTTTAGTCCAATTGACCAGTGTAAGGGTTGAACCCGCTCCCTCGGTATAGGTACACCAGATGTTTAAAAATGACCTCTCTTGTCCATTCGGCCATGCTGACCTCCTCCTACTCCCTCAGCTTCTTTTTCTTCTCTTCCTCCATTTACCTCAGTGAATGTTGGGGGGAGATGTGAAGATCATTTATGAGATCTTTCTGATGCTCTTTGTATGTTGCTATTCATTTCTCTAAGGGTGTTCTTGATACCACTATCTTTTACATGGTCTTCCCCTTGCGCTGTATCTATTACATTTCCTACAATTTTTTTTCTTTGTGGCATATGGTACCAGGGCATTTTTGTGAGGCATCCAAATCATTTAATCTGTTATTCTTTAGCGTAGTGCATGACTGGTTTCAGACCTAACCCTCTTCTAATTTATGAATACCTAATTTTATCTCTCACTGTTACTCTTGTAGCTCTTCTAAGGTATCTAATCTCTGTTGTTAATTTGTGCTCATTAGTTGTGTAGCGAATTGCACCACGGGGCATGTCTTCGCGTAACTCCTCCTAGTAGTCGGCGTTTTGCAGGATTCCCAGCAAAGTTTATCGGTGGGGGAAACCGATGAAATTCGAACTGTAGAGAAGTTTCTAGTAGGTTCTGGATAGAGCTATTCTTGTCCACTGCATTGTGTAGAACAATCTGGGCACGGAGCTAACATGAGTTTCTCGTGCTAGAACCATGACCCATGGGGAAGTCTTCCCGAGAATAACACATTTTGAGTTTGTCTGAGATTTCGGTCCAACTCGAACATCGGCATTGTTTCTGTCATTCACCGACTTCACTCCATACAGAACAGTCGCTTGTTTGTCAGCCTCTATATTTTCTCCAGAGAGATGTTGTGACGAAACGACTGCAGATAGGCTGGTCTCTGAGTTATATCCCTTTGATGGGATGGCGAAGGGTTAGTCTCCCTGGAATTAGTAACCATAAAAAGGGGGTTTCCCGTCGAAAGTAGTGCGTGACGTCACTATTCTGGTTATTTCTAGAGAAATCAAGAATGTCCCCCAGTAAGTGCGTACGTGGTCAAGATCACGCTAGACTCACAATTGCCTCATGGAACACGGGATGGTGAAACTATCCGTGACTCAGGACTTTTCCGTGGCTCATGGAATTCACTCGGCCCGTGAAGGCATGGTGAATACGCACTTAGTTGGTCGTGATCAGTCGCCAGTAGGACCTCAGAGTAGACAGATCGTAGAAATGTGCTGCTGAAAGTTGATGTCAGTGTTCGCAGCCAGAGCGGGACATCAGCAGGCAAGATTGTGATTTCGGAATCACAGGTCAGTTGAATACTTTGTCCATTGTTTAACTGTTGTCCTTATACCGCGCATACCTTCCCGAGAGAATGATTTGCAGACCGAGATCGTCTTCGCGAAACGCATAAATTCACCGCCGGCCGTCTGCATTTTTAATTAGCGATTATTGATCGGCTAGGTAATGTGTTGACCAACGGGGCCAGCCCTGCACAACAGCTGGGAGTGTGTATACACAATAGGCCGGAACGTGTGTTCTTTCTAGTACTGGTGTAAAACCTTTGTTTGTAGATTGATAGAATTATAAACTGTTTGTTTACAAAGGATTTGCATGGTTAGTGATATGTATGCACTTATCACTGCTTTGTGCAAGGAAGATTCCGGTACTTTACCAAGTGCGTAGCAGATACTTGTTTGGTTTAGTAAGTACACACGCAAGGCAGGATGTTTGTCATTGTAGTGTGTGTAAAGAATGAATGTCGTATTAGTTACTTGTTCTTCTTTACCACTTTAGTGTCGTCCCTGGAGTGAAGAGAATCGATACCCACATTTGTTTTAATTCAATATCTCTATTCTGGAGATATCCAGCGGACTCCGTCCACACACTCCCTCAATTTGAAGACACCTTCCTCTCACTCTTACTCACCCCTGGATCATGCCCCCTCTCATTCTTCTCCAAGATAACACACTTGACAGCTCTCGCTTCAACAAATAAAAACAAGAAATTTATTAAAGCAAAGAGTATATGTAGGAGAAGTGTATGTGTGTATAAGGTGTAGAATGTGTGACGTGTATTCTAAATCGTCTATAGACTCAGATCAGTGTTCAAGAGTAGTTCATTCTCATCCCTGTGCTGAAGACACACCAGCACCATGTATCCCACACAGGTAGCCTCACCCAGGTGATGCTCCTCAGGTCACGTGAAGACTTCCTCCGTTGTCTCTGGAACCACTAGGATGCTGGGACACCCCTGACAAACACTGTCTAATTAGAGTCTGATTCACACTATGAACTTCCTCGGTTATTTAACGGATTGTTAATCAGGAAATTCTAATCCTATTGTCACTGTTAGTGGAGAAATCTTAATGGATCTAGAGTCACTGGTTCTAAAGATTCCTCATATTAACACCACAATCTAACTGTTCTGGGTATCAGTATAAATTATGCAATGTTCTGACTGTTTATTGGTACATCTATCACTTGGCTAAACCTCCCTCTCGTCAACATGTCCTGCTCAGCAGAAGCCAGGTTCCCGCAAACCAACTTGGGTATAAGCCCTATGTAGCGGCCTCTCAGCAACCTCTGTCTTCAGATGCTGAGCCATCATTGTCAAACTTTGAAACTGCTTCTTCGAAGTAAATCCTCTCCCACTCACGTGGAACACTCAAGGGGAACTGTACATGGAACCTGTAGAGCAGATAACATCATGGTGAGGGCAACTCAGTCCTGGCCAGAATTGGGCAAATGTAGGACAATAACAGCACTCAGATCTATAACAGAGATCCGATCTCTGTCATACGGCCAAATAACTCAATCATATGATCTGAGACATGGAAACACCAGGAAAGACTAAAGGAACGGGTAGAAACCCAGCAGATGCCCTACTGAAGATCCTACCATTACACATTCCCCTCCTCCCTCTCAACCATCCTTAATCTCTCTAATTATTATTCCACTACATTGTCCTCAACTTCCCGAGTAAAATGATATATAACACAAGCTACATGAAGCCACACAATAGAATACTAGTGCCGACGCTCCTATGATACTTTCTAGCACCGCACTTATAGAACATTCTATCACTAATCATAATACATTATATCACTACACAGTACTGTACTCTATTCATAATCATACTCTTAAGTTAGATATAATTAATTGACTACCATATGTCTATTCCTGTTGTTACTCGAGAAACTAGGCAATCCGATTGGATCTATGTCCGTGGATAACTATCACTACTAAGATAGGCTAGTCCCTCTAATATACCACAACTCGGAATTATCCCCAATTCTAACACTTCAGAATGTTTTCCTCGACTCCATCCACCTGTTTACTGCACTGGGTTTTATATAGGTGCTTGAGTGAGTCACCGGAAAGTCCAGACGCCAATCAGTCCAGAATCTGGCTTTGTCCTCCAGTTTCCAGACTAACCAGAGTCAATTAGCAGTCAAGTTTCCTTTTCATCTGGGGAGTTCTTTGTCTCATCCAACAAATATCCGGGTTGTCTGTAAGCCGGAGACCTTTCTCCCATTACAGAATCCTTCTGACCTCTAGCAGGCATTCTGTCTATCACTTGCAACGACCAACTTCCGTTTTGTAGACAAATGTCGCCAGTACACACCTCTCGAACAACATCCTGTCATCAACTGTCGATTGTGTGTAGACAACTCTACGTGACTCCCTTTGATCTCATACACACTGTTGACCAGGTGTCGAGAATCTGTACCGACGTATTTCCCTCAGTTTGTTCACCATAACAGAGTCAATTGTGTTAGCAAAATAATGTCGGGTTTGGTTATCATTGATCGACTGACAAGTTAATTTTATCCCGTGACATAGGCCCCCTCCTAAGAGAGTAGTCCGCAACAACTCTTTCTTCTTGGAGGTTCGATCCAGATGATCTATTCCTCTTCTTCAGGAGCTGGATGTCTAGACAGGAAATCAGCTCCAACATTTTCTTTTCCAGGTATATACTCCACTGTAAAGTGGTATGGCTGAAGTAGCAACGACCACCGCATCAAACGGGCTTTGAGCTTCTGAGAAGTGGCTAGGAATATCAACGGTTGATGATCCGACTGAACTCGAACTGAACTCCATACAAATAAGGCTGGAATTTTTGTACGGCCCATACAAGAGCCAAACACTCTCTCTCAACGGTCGAATAATTCCTCTCAGCCGGGAGAAGTTTCTTGCTTGCGTATGCCACTGGTTTTAAAACTGAAGCATCGTCTTTTCCTTCCTGTAACAAAGCTGCCCCAATCCCAATCCCACTTGCATCCGTTCTCAACACAAATGGTTTGGAAAGGTCCGAAAGCTGTAACACAGGTTTGCTGACCAAGGCCTCCTTTAACTGACTATAGGCATTCTCACATTCTGGTGTCCAAATGATTTGGTCCGGGAATCCCTTTTTCAAGGTTTCCGTCAATGGAGCTCCCAGTTCAGTGACATGTGGGATAAATTTGTGGTAGAACCCACACAACGAGAGAAAAGATCGCACATCCTTCTTCGTTTTTGGCCTTGGAGCAGTTCTGATTTTCTCTAGGTTCTTTTCCTCTGGGACAATGTGTCCTGGAGTGATGGTGTGACCTAGAAATTCCAGAGTCTGGTAACCGATCATGCACTTGGTTGGGCGAGCTGTAAGCCCCGCTTCCTTGAGCCTATTGAAAACACTTTCCAAGGATTGTAAATGGTCATCCAAACTGTCACTGGAAATCAGAATATCATCCATAAATGAGATGATGGACGGATCCTTTAAAGGATCTAGTAAAGTCCTCATCATGCGAGTAAGCACACTAGGTGCATTGCTGAGTCCAAAGGGCATGACCTTGAATTCATAATGTCCACTGGTGGTACTGAAGGCCAGTAGGGGTCGAACCTCTGGTTTGACCGGAATCTGATAATACCCGCGACTCAGATCCACCTTAGAGAAATACCTTGCCTTATGGAGCCTCGCGAATAACTGAGTTGGATTCGGCAAAGGTTCCACCTGAAATTGTGTATGGCTGTTCAGAAGTCGGTAGTCTATACACAACCGGTGTTCTCCACTTGGTTTTCGTAACAAAACTACCCCCGCATTGTATGGGGATGTGGAAGGTGCAATCACGTCATCCTCCAACAGTTTCTGTATTTCCTCCTCCAGGGCCTTTTCCTTAGAGAATGGCACTGGGTAAACCTTTTGGCGAACAGGCTCGTGAGTGGTCAAAGTCATCTCGAACTCCACCAACCTCGTTCGTCCTGGTTTATCAGTCAATATCTCCTTATGAGACATCCTCACTCTGGGCAGTTCGCAACTGCCATTGCCAGGAGGTGAGCTGCTTTTTCTCCTGGTCTCTCTTCGTATTTCCGCAAGAGATTGATATGGAAAATCTTCGACTTTCCCCGTATCCGGATCTGATAGTTCGTTCTGGATATCACCCTTTCCAAGGGAAATGGTCCTTGCCAACCTATCTCCAGTTTGTTGTTTCCCGTTGGGAGTAGCAACAATACTTTGTCTCCCACCTCTAGAGATCTGTCTTTCGACCTACGATTGTAGTAAGCCGCATGTCTTTTTCTGGCCTTTTTCAAGTTTTGATTCGCCAGAGTCCATCCCTTGTGAAGTTTTTCTTTCAGTTCCTCCACATATCTGTAAGAAGAGATCACTTCTTCTGATGTCCCCTCTTCAGTCCAACTCCTCAACATGGCTTCCAACGGTCCTTTGATTGGACGACCAAACAGCAACGTAGCGGGTGGTAGTCCTGTTGAGCCATGAGGAACTTCCCGATAGGCAAAGAGGGCTGCTGGGATATATTCATCCCACATATCAGGTTTTTCCTGCGCTAGTTTCCTGAGCATTGTCATCAACGTGCCGTTGAAACGCTATACTTGTCCATTGGCTTGAGGGTGGTAAGGGCTGGTATGGATATGGTTAGAGTGGAATACCCTAAATACCTCCTCCATAAGTTTTCCACAAATCTGGGACCCATTGTCCGTCAGTATTTGATCAGGAAAGCCTAATCTAGTAAAGGCCTCCATCAATGCGTCCGCCACTCGTTTCGAGTCAATCTTGGTCAACGGTATGGCTTCACCCCACATTGTACAGCAATCCACCATGGTGAGTATGTACATGTTCCTCTTCCTAGTCCTAGGAAGTGGACCCACAATATCGATGGCTACCCTCTCGAAAGGAGATTTCATGGATATGGTTAGAGTGGAATACCCTAAATACCTCCTCCATAAGTTTTCCACAAATCTGGGACCCATTGTCCGTCAGTATTTGATCAGGAAAGCCTAATCTAGTAAAGGCCTCCATCAATGCGTCCGCCACTCGTTTCGAGTCAATCTTGGTCAACGGTATGGCTTCACCCCACATTGTACAGCAATCCACCATGGTGAGTATGTACATGTTCCTCTTCCTAGTCCTAGGAAGTGGACCCACAATATCGATGGCTACCCTCTCGAAAGGAGATTTCATGATGGGCATTTCACCCAAGACCACCGGCGCTGTCCAGTGTTTCGGTGCCACCCTCTGGCACTCAGGGCATGACTTCACATACCGACGCACATCACCTGTCATTCCCGGCCAATAGTAATGGCAGGAAATTCGCTGCATCGTGGCGGCAATACCCATACGCCCACTGAATGAGATGGTATGCCCCATATGAAGAATCTGGGAACGATGGGCCTTTGGGACCACCAACTGACCATGTAGGTTGTCTCCCCTTCCGGCTCTCCTGTAGAGTATCCTATTCTTCATATAGTACTGTCCCCGTTTGGGTGGATCAGCACTTTTCTGCAGCTTTTTGTAGCAAGGACGTAGAGTAGCATCCTCACTCTGGGCAGTTCGCAACTCCCCTGGCAGTGGGTTAGTCACATTGGCTTCTGCCTCATCCGTTTTCGTCTGAGAGCGAGTCTGAATTGCTCCCATATGGATTGGCTCCCTGGGCATTCCCAGAAAGACATACCGGCAACCGAGGATTACCGGAAAAAAATGGGATCAGTCAACACCGCGGCCTTGATGGTGCCGGTGAAATATCTTGACCGAATCTCCACTCTGGCAATGGTCAATTTCATGGCTACAGCACTCTTCTGTGCAGGCTGTATCTCCATGGTTTCACCTGTGAATTGTTCTGGATGTACCAGATCCGCAGAAATCACGGCCTCCCCGTCCAGTCCTGTGTCGTATAAACACTCCACTTGACGACCGTTAACTTCGACCAATTCCACTACAGGTGGTTTTTCCTGGTCTGGAGTCTCTTCTTCGGCCTTGACCTGTTCGGTGGGCTCCACCTTAGGTTTTCCGGGGCACACGATGAATTGAGTGTCTCCTGACTTTCCTCTGCAGTCAATAGCATTGTGTGTATTCGACCTGCAGTGTTTGCACCATTTCCCTGCCCTAGATTTTCTTGTGCCGGACTTGAGTCGGGACCACCAACTGCCCGTGCAGTTCATCTCCCCTTCCGGCTCTCCGGTAGAGCAGCCGATTCTTCAGATAGTACTGGTCCCGTTGCCATGGGTCAGTACTTTTCTGCAGCTTCTTGTAGCACGGACGTAGTGTCGCGTCTTCGCTCTGGGCCGTGCGTAAATCCCCTAGCTGGGTTTTCGAGCTGGTTGGGTTTGTCTCGTCTTTCCCCGTGTGGGCGAAGGTATGTATGTCGCCTAGGTGGATTGGCTCCTTCGGCACCCCTAGAAATACATATTTACTCCCCAGAATCACGGGATATAGGGGATCGAGTAATACCGCGGCTGGGATGATGCCCGTGACGTATCTCGACCTAATCTCTACGTTAGCGGTTGGTAACGTCATGGCTACTGCACTCTTCATAGCCGGCTGTATCTCGATGCTTTCCCCAGTGAGTTGGTCTGGCCGCACTAGACTGGCGGCAATGACGGCTTCCCCGTCTAGGCCAGTGTCATAGAGACACTCAACCTGCTGGCCGTTGACTTCTATCAGTTCAACCACAGGTGGCCTCTCTTGATCCAGAGTCTCTTCGCCGACCTCGACCTTTTCGGTGGCAACAGCCTTTGGAGCCACTAGGCAGGCCGCAAAGTGTGAGCTCTTAGCCTTCGATCTGCAGTCCCTTGTATTGTGCGAGGGGGACTGGCAAACCCAACACCACTTCTCACTCCATTTCCGTTTCGGTGGAGAGTTATGTGGGCTCTTGCTACCATCCTTCGACTTCTCTGGACTCTGGTCAGAGGATTTTTCATAAGGTTCTACCTTCTTGGCATGAGAGTTCTTCAGTTTCTTTTTTTCAGTCTTGTCCTGACTTTTACCCATGGAGGGATGGGTTTCCCCACCTTCACCATGCACCTCGACGAATCGTTCTGCCATTTTGGCTACTACCTCTAATCTTTCCGCCCCTTGTTCTCCCAAGAACTCTTTGAGCGGTTTCGAAATATGCTTCCGCATCTGGTCGACGATTATCAGTTCTTCGAGACTGTCGTAATCGTGTGCGAACTGAGCTAAGTCCATCCATTTATGGAGGTAGGATCTAAGACGCTCGGCGTACGCAGCAAATAACTCACTCGGCTCTCGTTTCGCTACTCGAAACTTCTTGCGGTAAGTATGCGACGTCATCTCGAACCGTTTCAACAGCGCTGCCTTCAGTTCGGCATAATTATTCTCGTGTCCCGCCGGTAAACGCGAGTAGACCTCGTAAGCGGTTCCGCGCAATCCCTGGGACAGTTTCAGACACCACTTGTCTCGATCGAGACCCATGGCGACAGACATAGCCTCGAACTTTTGTAAGAACTGGTCGATCTTTTCCTTATCTTCCTCAAAAACCGGTAGAGGAAACTTCATGGCATGATAACCATGTCGACCTAAGGTAGGTGAACCAGGGAGTGAAGACCCTCCTACTGCTCCCTCAGTCTCTCTTCTTGATTGTGCCCTGAGCTCGAGTTCCCGCATACGGTACTCATGCTCTCGCTTCTGAGCCTCTTGTTCGGCTTCGAACTTTTTAGCGGCTTGTTCGACTTCGAACTTCTTCAACTCAAAGGCCATCCTTCGATCCTCCGCTTCTTGCTGTCTTCTCTCTCTCACTTCCTGACGGAAGTCTCTCTCAACCCCTTGGATATACTCTGTTAGTGCAGTGCCGGTGAAGCCCATTCCTTCGCCGGTTGCCCACACTTCATCCATATTTAATTTGGGGGATGCCATACTTAGAGAGTATATGTTAGTAGTGTAAGTGGTAAGTAAATAACGCAATATATAGATATGCAATACACCAATCTAATATATATGACGTCCAAACACACCACACGTCAATCTGTCTTTGTCCAGAGAAGAAACCGGACCAAAGACCTATGTAGACCTGAATAGAGATACTAGGAATGAAATGTCCTAACCATAATCACCAGAGCTGTCTCATCAATCTCCCGGACGAGCCCCCAAATAATGTCGTAGTATTTCCTGGGGTGAGGGAAGCATACTATTACATCTTAATAACGGGATAGATGCACTCTGGGAATACAATAAATCTCAGTCTACAGACCCCACCAGCCCTTGGATTCCTGTCTCTCTCCCTATCAACCGCTGGACAATACCTTTTTCACCTCTCATCCAGAACAGATGACACGACTCTGGTGTCTACACATAATGACTAGATGATATAATGTACAAGAGGATTATCAACAAGGGGAATGTTCATGAGAGAATCCTGGCCACCGCCAGGAGATAGAAGAAATGGCTATCTGGATTAGTCTCAGGCCGTCTCACTCATCACTGTACACTGGGTACGATACCACAAGGTTAAAGAGGTCACTCATCTGCACACGTAGCGTGGAATGTCTCTGCCGAGGAGTAGTCTCAACTGGAATGACTAGCACGTCAATGTGGTGACTCCAATTTGCAGTGGTACGTGATGACTCCGGACTAACATCCCGGTAGAAGTTCTGAAGGCCGGTCCTTCAAGCTTCACTGGTAAGACCTGTGCTAGACAACGGTCCTAAGAAGCCACCATAACATTTAACACAATGTAACAATGTCAAAGTTCTGGAACCAGATGGTGGTCTCTAATGGGATCAGGATGGGTATAACTGGGCCTATCAGCACAGAAAGTTGGCACAGTTCAAGTTGACTCTGTCACTCAAAGTCAGTACTGGTAGCGCGTGACTCGGTAAGGAATGTCACAAATGTTCATATTCCTACATGGTAGACTGTTCCCGGAACACCAGGCCATCATGAAATAAAGGGTAATGTAGTTCTTCTCTGCCCGTTTGGCTAGTGGGTCACAATGTCAAAATTGATCACAGACAAGAGGACACGATACTCGCCCGTGTGTAGCCATCATAATCTTGGGTGGAATGACTGAAGATCATTTAACGGTTGAGACGGGACTGGACTGTGGCGTAGTGACTTCCCGGCACGTGGTGTGGTGTAGAAGCCTCACTTCACGTCCTATAGGTAAGCCAGCCATTTAGCAGCCTTCACCAAGTCATCTTCCTCGGGTCCCGTCACGTAAGTCTCTCAGAAAGTAGAACCTGCCAAAGATAACACCCTGTGTGAATATCGTGACACAGACTTACCCCCAGAGGTACACGTTACCTATGTGTACTCAGTATAGGCCGGTGTCGCCATGACCCGGCCAGCAGCCTCACAGACCAGGATCCACTGCCAAACTGAACTAGGTCTGGGTCCTAACAAGTTCTGGCTGAACCGTCCTCCGTCTCGAACCCGCCCAAGGTAGGGCTGTGTATCTGGCCATGGTGTCGGCGAAATCCTTCTGTCCTAAAAAGATTTCTAAGGACACAATATACCAGGTTAGTAGGTTAAAGGTACCTAGAGACAGAATGGCCCTGAAGGAGAGCCGGTGACCACCGAATTCCCCTCCCTCTGAGGTAGCCCCCTCTCCCTGGTTCGATTTTATGATTACCTACTATACACCAGGTTTCCCGGAGCTCTAGCTCTGATCCAGGAATTTATTAGATTATACAGGGAAATCCCCCTGTAGCGGAAGTCCACATCCCGTTCCCTCCTCCCCTAGTTAAGGTCAGAGCATTTGGAACGGTGTTCAGCTGGCTGTGACCAGCTCTGTCGCATTCCCCAGTTTCTCCAGTGTCAACCTCTCGGGAACCAACTGTCTCTCAAGATGGTGTTCCGTTACGGCAACCAATAACATAAAGAGTAAGCAGAAAGTCCAGCCAAGCCAGTGGTCGCCACACCAAAGAATTCGACTTTAGACACCCGCAATGTCCTTCGAATGACCTTCGACACGTCCGGCGACCTTCGCATGGGTTTCGTCTAGTTTGGCCGAGTTCCCTGATACCTCACTCGACCTATGTTCTACAACGCCTTCGCCAACTTCCGTTTGTGTCGACTACGTTAGAGTTCTAAGGCCGCCCAGGAGTGAACTCGGACTACTAACACTATTGGGCCTGTCCTAAATTTCCCTAACGACTTGTAGCAGTGATAACACGCCTTCACGCACGTGTACAATTGTAACGTAAAAACAGGCCTACAATCCATCGTGTTCAACTAGCCTGCAGTTGTAAGTTAAAACACAAGCCCACAGGTTCACCCCTGACTGACCTTTGTGCGCCGGGCGGGACATGCGGTCGAACAGCTTCGGTTCAACGCGGTAGCGACACACATTATTTATCTAAATATGTTTCACGTACCTTACGACAAACTGTGCATTCAGAATTGAGGAGCTCCCGTCCCAACACTGGACGTTCTGTCAGTTTTCTTTGACAAACAGCAAGACACTGGCTTCCTCTTTCCCATTTACGAATTAACACAGTCGTCCCAACAAACCGTCTGGCTCGCAAGGCCGAATCTCAACTGAGCCTCTCTTTGTTCTGAGAAGGTTCTTGCGCATGCGTTAGCGGATTTGGTTGGGTTGAGCTTTCGTCACCCGAACAGTCGAGAAGTCAAGGGCCACCAATCGCCCTTGCGTGGGGTACATTAATACCTCGGTTGTATCCCTTCGACTAGATCTAGACTTACTGAAAAAGGGGAATTGGACTTGTGGCAGTATTGCTAGGTGAATTCTCAGCCGTTCCATGACAATGATCCGACTGAACTCGAAACTGAACTCCATACAAATAAGGCTGGAATTTTTGTACGGCCCATACAAGAGCCAAACACTCTCTCTCAACGGTCGAATAATTCCTCTCAGCCGGGAGAAGTTTCTTGCTTGCGTATGCCACTGGTTTTAAAACTGAAGCATCGTCTTTTCCTTCCTGTAACAAAGCTGCCCCAATCCCAATCCCACTTGCATCCGTTCTCAACACAAATGGTTTGGAAAGGTCCGGGAGCTGTAACACAGGTTTGCTGACCAAGGCCTCCTTTAACTGACTATAGGCATTCTCACATTCTGGTGTCCAAATGATTTGGTCCGGGAATCCCTTTTTCAAGGTTTCCGTCAATGGAGCTCCCAGTTCAGTGACATGTGGGATAAATTTGTGGTAGAACCCACACAACGAGAGAAAAGATCGCACATCCTTCTTCGTTTTTGGCCTTGGAGCAGTTCTGATTTTCTCTAGGTTCTTTTCCTCTGGGACAATGTGTCCTGGAGTGATGGTGTGACCTAGAAATTCCAGAGTCTGGTAACCGATCATGCACTTGGTTGGGCGAGCTGTAAGCCCCGCTTCCTTGAGCCTATTGAAAACACTTTCCAAGGATTGTAAATGGTCATCCAAACTGTCACTGGAAATCAGAATATCATCCATAAATGAGATGATGGACGGATCCTTTAAAGGATCTAGTAATGTCCTCATCATGCGAGTAAACACACTAGGTGCATTGCTGAGTCCAAAGGGCATGACCTTGAATTCATAATGTCCACTGGGGGTACTGAAGGCCAGTAGGGGTCGAACCTCTGGTTTGACCGGAATCTGATAATACCCGCGACTCAGATCCACCTTAGAGAAATACCTTGCCTTATGGAGCCTCGCGAATAACTGAGTTGGATTCGGCAAAGGTTCCACCTGAAATTGTGTATGGCTGTTCAGAAGTCGGTAGTCTATACACAACCGGTGTTCTCCACTTGGTTTTCGTAACAAAACTACCCCCGCATTGTATGGGGATGTGGAAGGTGCAATCACGTCATCCTCCAACAGTTTCTGTATTTCCTCCTCCAGGGCCTTTTCCTTAGAGAATGGCACTGGGTAAACCTTTTGGCGAACAGGCTCGTGAGTGGTCAAAGTCATCTCGAACTCCACTAACCTCGTTCGTCCTGGTTTATCAGTCAATATCTCCTTATGAGACTTGAGAACCTGGGTTATCTTTTCCCTCTCCTGGGAAGTCAGATCAGGGTTCACCTGTACATCCTTGTAGGTTTCCTGGTGTACCAGGGGATATTCCCTTCCCTCGTTGGTTCCCACTTCTGTCTCCACTGCAACTGCCATTGCCAGGAGGTGAGCTGCTTTTTCTCCTGGTCTCTCTTCGTATTTCCGCAAGAGATTGATATGGAAAATCTTCGACTTTCCCCGTATCCGGATCTGATAGTTCGTTCTGGATATCACCCTTTCCACGGGAAATGGTCCTTGCCAACCTATCTCCAGTTTGTTGTTTCCCGTTGGGAGTAGCAACAATACTTTGTCTCCCACCTCTAGAGATCTGTCTTTCGACCTACGATTGTAGTAAGCCGCATGTCTTTTTCTGGCCTTTTTCAAGTTTTGATTCGCCAGAGTCCATCCCTTGTGAAGTTTTTCTTTCAGTTCCTCCACATATCTGTAAGAAGAGATCACTTCTTCTGATGTCCCCTCTTCAGTCCAACTCCTCAACATGGCTTCCAACGGTCCTTTGATTGGACGACCAAACAGCAACGTAGCGGGTGGTAGTCCTGTTGAGCCATGAGGAACTTCCCGATAGGCAAAGAGGGCTGCTGGGATATATTCATCCCACATATCAGGTTTTTCCTGCGCTAGTTTCCTGAGCATTGTCATCAACGTGCCGTTGAAACGCTCTACTTGTCCATTGGCTTGAGGGTGGTAAGGGCTGGTATGGATATGGTTAGAGTGGAATACCCTAAATACCTCCTCCATAAGTTTTCCACAAATCTGGGACCCATTGTCCGTCAGTATTTGATCAGGAAAGCCTAATCTAGTAAAGGCCTCCATCAATGCGTCCGCCACTCGTTTCGAGTCAATCTTGGTCAACGGTATGGCTTCACCCCACATTGTACAGCAATCCACCATGGTGAGTATGTACATGTTCCTCTTCCTAGTCCTAGGAAGTGGACCCACAATATCGATGGCTACCCTCTCGAAAGGAGATTTCATGATGGGCATTTCACCCAAGACCACCGGCGCTGTCCAGTGTTTCGGTGCCACCCTCTGGCACTCAGGGCATGACTTCACATACCGACGCACATCACCTGTCATTCCCGGCCAATAGTAATGGCAGGAAATTCGCTGCATCGTGGTGGCAATACCCATACGCCCACTGAATGAGATGGTATGCCCCATATGAAGAATCTGGGAACGATGGGCCTTTGGGACCACCAACTGACCATGTAGGTTGTCTCCCCTTCCGGCTCTCCTGTAGAGTATCCTATTCTTCATATAGTACTGCCCCCGTTTGGGTGGATCAGCACTTTTCTGCAGCTTTTTGTAGCATCCTCACTCTGGGCAGTTCGCAACTCCCCTGGCAGTGGGTTAGTCACATTGGCTTCTGCCTCATCCGTTTTCGTCTGAGAGCGAGTCTGAATTGCTCCCATATGGATTGGCTCCCTGGGCATTCCCAGAAAGACATACCGGCAACCGAGGATTACCGGAAAAAATGGGATCAGTCAACACCGCGGCCTTGATGGTGCCGGTGACATATCTTGACCGAATCTCCACTCTGGCAATGGTCAATTTCATGGCTACAGCACTCTTCTGTGCAGGCTGTATCTCCATGGTTTCACCTGTGAATTGTTCTGGATGTACCAGATCCGCAGAAATCACGGCCTCCCCGTCCAGTCCTGTGTCGTATAAACACTCCACTTGACGACCGTTAACTTCGACCAATTCCACTACAGGTGGTTTTTCCTGGTCTGGAGTCTCTTCTTCGGCCTTGACCTGTTCGGTGGGCTCCACCTTAGGTTTTCCGGGGCACACGATGAATTGAGTGTCTCCTGACTTTCCTCTGCAGTCAATAGCATTGTGTGTATTCGACCTGCAGTGTTTGCACCATTTCCCTGCCCTAGATTTTCTTGTGCCGGACTTGAGTGAGCTCTCCTGGTGGTGAGCTTCCTTGTCGACCTTGGCATTGTCAGTGTCCACCTGCGTTGAAGTCACTTGACATGCCGCGAAGTGAGGGTTCTTAGCCTTCGATTTGCAATCCCTCGTATTGTGAGAAGGTGACTTACAGATCGAACACCACTTCTCCGACCATGGTCGTTTTTGTGTAGAGCTCGAAGTTTTCTTACTTTCCCCCTTCGTCTTCTCCGAACTCTCCTCTGAAGTTTTGACATATGGTTCCACCTTTTTAGTTCCTGTGCTCTTGCCTTTCTTCAGGTTATGTTTTTCCTGACTTTTGGTGTTTGTAGAAATGTTTTCTGCTGCCTCCCCATGGACCTCGACGAACCGTTCTGCCAATTTCGTCACCATGTCGATTCGTTCCGCCCCTTGTTCTCCCAAGAATGTCCTGAGAGGTTTCGACATTTGCTTCCGCATCTGGTCGACTACCGTGAGCTCTTCCAGACTCTCATAGTCATGCGCGAACCCAGCCAAATCCATCCACTTATGGAGATATGCTTTCAGACGCAGACTATAGGCGGCGAACAACTCCCCCGGTTCTCGTTTCGCTCCTCGAAATTTTTTCCGGTAGGTATTTGACGTAACTTCAAAACGTTTCAGCAAAGCCGTCTTCAACTCGTCATAATTGTTTTCATGTCCTGGTGGCAGGCGAGAATAAACCTCGTAACCGGTTCCGCGTAAACCCTGGGATAGCTTGAGATTCCATTTGTCACGCTCCAGACCCATAGCAACTGACATAGCCTCGAAGCGTTGAAGGTACTGGTCAATCTTCTCTTTGTCCTCCTCGTAGATCGCTAGAGGGAACTTCATAGCATGGTAGCTATGTCCACCTACTAGTGTTGAGCCAGGGAGAGAGGAACCTCCCACTGCTCCCTCAGTTTCCCCACCAGATTGCCTCTTGAGCTCGAGTTCCCGCATCCGGTACTCATGCTCCCTTTTCTGAGCCTCTTGCTCCGCTTCCCGTTGCTTAGCAGCTTGCTCAACCTCAAGTAACTTAGCAGCTTGCTCTGCATCCAGTTTTTTAGCTTCTATTTCCAGCCTTCTCATGGCTTGCTCAGCCTCAAGTTGCCTAGCAGCTTGTTCTGCTTCCAATTTCTTAGCTGCTTGCTCTGCCTCCATCCTTCTCAATTCCAACTCGGCCTTCCGATCTTCCCTTTCTGCTTGACGATACTCCCTCTCCACTTCCTGTATGTAATCCGTTAGAGCAGAACCCGACAATCCCATGTCTTCCCCCTTTGCTCTAAGTTCCGCCGTAGTTAATCTAGGAGTGGCCATTTTACAGAGATGTAACTCAGCAGATAGAGTATAGATGATCTCTAAACCAATATATAGCTAATGACAAAATACTATTAATCTATATATCTATAACACACCATACCACACAACACAATCACTCAGTGACAAGAGTAGAATCAGGACCACAGACCTATGCAGACGTGTGAAGTGTGAACAGGTAAGATAAGTCCTAACACCTATCCACATTCACTCTAGCTGGATTCTCACTAATAGGATATCTCCATCCTCTAACAAAAGATCCCGTGTAAAAAGATCCCATTGTCTAAAGATCCCGCTGTCCAAAGATCACGTTTACGAGCCCCCAATAAATGTAGTGTGTGTAAAGAATGAATGTCGTATTAGTTACTTGTTCTTCTTTACCACTTTAGTGTCGTCCCTGGAGTGAAGAGAACCGATACCCACATTTGTTTTAATTCAATATCTCTATTCTGGAGATATCCAGCAGACTCCGTCCACACACTCCCTCAATCTGAAGACACCTTCCTCTCACTCTTACTCACCCCTGGATCATGCCCCCTCTCATTCTTCTCCAAGATAACACACTTGACAGCTCTCGCTTCAACAAATAAAAACAAGAAATTTATTAAAGCAAAGAGTATATGTAGGAGAAGTGTATGTGTGTATAAGGTGTAGAATGTGTGACGTGTATTCTAAATCGTCTATAGACTCAGATCAGTGTTCAAGAGTAGTTCATTCTCATCCCTGTGCTGAAGACACACCAGCACCATGTATCCCATACAGGTAGCCTCACCCAGGTGATGCTCCTCCGGTCACGTGAAGACTTCCTCCGTTGTCTCTGGAACCACTAGGATGCTTGGACACCCCTGACAAACACTGTCTAATTAGAGTCTGATTCACACTATGAACTTCCTCGGTTATTTAACGGATTGTTAATCAGGAAATTCTAATCCTATTGTCACTGTTAGTGGAGAAATCTTAATGGATCTAGAGTCACTGGTTCTAAAGATTCCTCATATTAACACCACAATCTAACTGTTCTGGGTATCAGTATAAATTATGCAATGTTCTGACTGTTTATTGGTACATCTATCACTTGGCTAAACCTCCCTCTCGTCAACATGTCCTGCTCAGCAGAAGCCAGGTTCCCGCAAACCAACTTGGGTATAAGCCCTATGTAGCGGCCTCTCAGCAACCTCTGTCTTCAGATGCTGAGCCATCATTGTCAAACTTTGAAACTGCTTCTTCGAAGTAAATCCTCTCCCACTCACGTGGAACACTCAAGGGGAACTGTACATGGAACCTGTAGAGCAGATAACATCATGGTGAGGGCAACTCAGTCCTGGCCAGAATTGGGCAAATGTAGGACAATAACAGCACTCAGATCTATAACAGAGATCCGATCTCTGTCATACGGCCAAATAACTCAATCATATGATCTGAGACATGGCAACACCAGGAAAGACTAAAGGAACGGGTAGAAACCCAGCAGATGCCCTACTGAAGATCCTACCATTACACATTCCCCTCCTCCCTCTCAACCATCCTTAATCTATCTAATTATTATTCCACTACATTGTCCTCAACTTCCCGAGTAAAATGATATATAACACAAGCTACATGAAGCCACACAATAGAATACTAGTGCCGACGCTCCTATGATACTTTCTAGCACCGCACTTATAGAACATTCTATCACTAATCATAATACATTATATCACTACACAGTACTGTACTCTATTCATAATCATACTCTTAAGTTAGATATAATTAATTGCCTACCATATGTCTATTCCTGTTGTTACTCGAGAAACTAGGCAATCCGATTGGATCTATGTCCGTGGATAACTATTACTACTAAGATAGGCTAGTCCCTCTAATATACCACAACTCGGAATTATCCCCAATTCTAACACTTCAGAATGTTTTCCTCGACTCCATCCACCTGTTTACTGCACTGGGTTTTATATAGGTGCTTGAGTGGGTCACCGGAAAGTCCAGACGCCAATCAGTCCAGAATCTGGCTTTGTCCTCCTGTTTCCAGACTAACCAGAGTCAATTAGCTGTCAAGTTTCCTTTTCATCTGGGGAGTTCTTTGTCTCATCCAACAAATATCCGGGTTGTCTGTAAGCCGGAGACCTTTCTCCCATTACAGAATCCTTCTGACCTCTAGCAGGCATTCTGTCTATCACTTGCAACGACCAACTTCCGTTTTGTAGACAAATGTCGCCAGTACACACCTCTCGAACAACATCCTGTCATCAACTGTCGATTGTGTGTAGACAACTCTACGTGACTCCCTTTGATCTCATACACACTGTTGACCAGGTGTCGAGAATCTGTACCGACGTATTTCCCTCAGTTTGTTCACCATAACAGAGTCAATTGTGTTAGCAAAATAATGTCGGGTTTGATTATCATTGATCGACTGACAAGTTAATTTTATCCTGTGACAGTCATTCATTACATAGAAATGCTAGACGCTGTTAATAATGATAAGTTAGGGCTTGTTATTATTATAGATGTATAATTTGCTTCGTTAGATTAGGATTGTAACTTAGATGTTAGATCAGTGGTGGTGATTATTCTTGGAATCAAGGTGTGATTCATGGGAAAGATCGGCAGGTAAGTATTTGCGGTGTAATGGTACCAGTGTTATTCCACGTAGGAAGAATGGTGTTACATTTATTGGATAAGCGTGGATAGGAAGTATTTATGAGACCTATTGTCACTGCTTGTTTACATGTCCGGCTGCTAGAGTGACCGTGCGTGTTCATTGTTGCGTATGTCTAGTCAACCGACTGGGAAGTAGGCAAGTCCGCCCGACCCGGTAGGTTGCAGGTCCGACCCACATCGATAGTGCTTATCCGATGGTTGAACATACCCGACCGAGAGTGATGCGGCGCTCTGTAATTCGAGGCCGTTGCGTCTAGGTAGATCCAAGATAGGAACCGAACCGGGTCTGTCTCTATTATTCTACTCTTCCAGAAACCTGACTCTGTTCATGGAGTACTTGAGGTACTGCCGTGAAGTAGGAGTAGTATGTTAGGGGAATGAACCCCCAAAAATGAGGAGCTGAGTTTTGGTAGAGGAGAGGCTGGAGGACTTGCTACATTGGATGTCGTGACCTAAGTCGTCACGGGACAAGATGCACGGGACCCACAGTAGCTGTGGGAAAGTGTATTGGTGGATGGCCACCAAAGCTGTGCTCGACCGGCACAGAGATGACCGACCTGAATGGAAGGTCAGTTAATAAAAGGCAACTCAGGTTCTGGGACAGGGATCCCAGGACGGAGCGATGGCTGTGATATGAGTTTGTTATTTAAGTTTAACAATTCATGAGTTATCCTTTGTTAATACTATAGTAATGAATTATAAGGAGTATAGTTTATTATGGTCATATAGTTATTAATGTGTGTAGTTGATCAATCCATGGGTGAAGGGATTGGTTAATTGGTGAGTATGTTTGGAAGGAGATGTCCGGCTGGGCACCTCCTGGATAAAGTAATCACTACACTGAAAGGGAAGTAGGTGTATTTGTTGATTGATGATGGGAGATGACACAGGAGTGGACTAGCACCAGGCGAAGGATGCTTTGACAGAGTCATACAGTCGACTCTGGTGCTAGGGGGCTAACTGTAGCCCAGACGAGTTACTTGACTATGCACGGGTGTACTATTGCTTTCTCTTACATCATCATGCCTATACATTATAGTTAAGAGTGGATCTATGATGTGATGATCTCATACATATATATTTATTGTAGTATGTATAACTGAGAGGCAGGTGTAATGGTGGAGATGCAGTTAGTTCTTGTTGTAGTTGAGTACTCACGCCACCCCCTCCATGTTTCAGGATTTGTTATTGCTATACCTAAGGAGATTCCAGAGTTTAACCATGAGATCTAAGGAACCGGCTCATTCCAGTGCCTATCAAGATGATGGTTGAGGCATTACTGGGAGCGGTCATCGGAATCTGCCGATATCAACGATTGAAAAGTCTGAGTACAGAATACGTCGGTAGGTCTATGCTATGACCGCCGCAGAGAGTCCGACCAGTGTCAACAGATCCAGGTAGGATCCAAGACTGAAACATCTCTTGATTCTAGCCAGTGGAGCACTGGTGGAATTCGAACTCAGTGAGAACCTTGATGATTGTAAGGTAGTAAATTTCAAAGTTGATAGGAGTGATCTGTTACCAGTCACCATGGCCTGTTTGTTATGCTTCCGGCCCGGCTGGGTCGTCATGGGACACCTTGTATATTATCATGCTTGACTGGTGTGTACCTACAATGGTTTACCTTAATGAAGCCTAAACTTGGTCCAGTGTCCGAAGACATTGATTTACTTATTGGTGTGAACACCGGGGTGACATGCTTGCTAGGGTAGGGATATACCTCATTCCGGAGGTGTTGAACATTGACAGTGTATGTTAGGATGTGATTGATACCCATCGACCAGGGTAGTTACTTGTGAATTTGTGAAGATCTATTATTCCAAAAGACATGGGAATAGGTGAAGTGTTGTATTCACCGGTTAGACTTTGCAAGTGACATTGTGTTTATGTGGAATAGGTGACGGGTTGTATTCACCTGTTAGACATTGCAAGTGACATTGTGTTTATGTGGAGCGAACGCTCATGTTATAGGTGACGTATCAGTGTGTATGTCACTTACGAGACAGAAGAGCATCATGGCTCTTGAACATTATGGTACGGTGCTACACGTACTTGTCTGCAGTTGGGAGACAGCTAGAATTCTAGGGTCGGCCCAGACTTCATCCGTAGAGTGTGACGGTGATATAGTACGACATCAAGGGAGAATCCTTGATCACCGGTGCAGTGTCGGTCAGGCAGTGGTACTACGCTTGATTAGCCCGAGATTTGGATCACTGTAAGAAGAGGGAACTTTGGAGAGGCATCAGACCTGGGAGTTCCTGTCCACTGGAGGTTCCTGGGTGAGGACGACCGCACGAACTATAGTCACAGTCTCTATGATGAAAAAGAATCATTTGTAGATCTGCTCTTGTACATATTGTCTTATAGTCCGGCTTTCAGCCATCCTTCTCTGTGTTGCAGTTGACGTAGTTATGAATTAAATTTTGTTCTGTTAGCTATGACTTTGTGCAGTGGTATGACTTGTGTTTTGTCCGAGCCCCCTTGGGGTAGGAAACCCTAGGTTGGGGAGGGGAGATTCAGCTGTCCCGGCTTGTGTGGGGCCTGGTAGATGTGAAGTGCTAGTGAGGTAGTTGGAGCAAAGGCTGGGGATATTATCTATAGTAGCAAACCAGTTCAAGCCCCGGCGGTCTTGTTACAGATGTACATCGCTCGACAAGGGTTTGCTTCTGCTCTAAGGTAACACCCTCTTTTCTCTGTTTATTGCTTGGTGTACAAGTATTTTGCGAATATAAGCGGTGATATTGGCAACATTCACGTGGCAAGTTCATGAATAATTAATTTAGGCTATCGATCGTTGTGAAATGTAAACACAGGCCAAAGGCGGTTTGTGCAATACATATTTATTACCGTAGTTCTGTGAATACGGAAGGTATATAGATATTTATCAAAGTCCATTCCTACTGGCAGTGTGTTAGATTGTTCCATGGGTTGATTATGGTGAGAATTTGCTTTGATTCGTGAAAATATTATAAGTGCTGTAATTTTATTACTGCTAGTATGAAGAGTCCAGTTATGGGACAGAGAAAGCTTTGGAAGTGCAGTTAATGTGTTCTAATGATGATAACTTAATTTGTTAGGATGCTGTAGTGCTGATTTGTGGCAAAACGGTTGTCGTGTTGTGATTTCAGCGGAGCGTGGTGTAGTTGTATCTCATAGTTCTTGTTGTGATGTGTATTCTGATTCAGAAGTGGTGTTGATATTTCCGAAGGATGTGCTAATGTGTAGTGACATTGTGGTAGTGTTATTTCGTGTAGAATTGTGATATGTATATTCTACTAGCGATTCGGGATGAAACGTCATGTGATGCGATCGCGCATGTCTGGGACGGATGGCGTGTGCATATGGTGTAGTACTTGTGAAGAACGTTCGGACCTGTACACGACCCGTTACTCTATCCTATCCTCACTGTCTGGGGAAACATATACTAGGGGTCTGGTGAAAGGGGGGTGGGATCGCTTCCATACTTCAGCAGAAGGAAATAATTATGGGATGGGAAGCAGGATACATTCAAAATAAATAGAGGATGTCTGGTCCTAATCAGCCAGTGGAACTGTTCCTACTTTAGTCTTCGCCTAAACCAAGGGGTACAGGGACTGGAGTGGATATATACCATTTAAATGTGGTATATAATACAAATTGAATTTCTATTTGCTTTCCAGCAAGAAGGGTGTAACAAAGAGGACATGTCTTGGATCTGGGGTAGAATCCCTAGAAGAGTTATTGTTTGATTAATTAATTAATTAATTAAGTATTAATTTCATTGATTAATTATGTGATTATGGTGATATGGTTGATAACCATGAAGGAGATTGGTCTGAACGGACCTTGCCACCTGAGAGAAACCTATACCACAGTGTATATTTACATATGTTACTATATTAATGGTAAAGGTGTAAGAGAGAGAGAGGTAGAGGAGAGAGAGAGAGCGGGAGGTACTAGCATCCCATGACAGGGACCGAATGACCAGACCGGTGGTACTTGAAACTGTACCTCCCAGACGAGCAAATTCCCGGTGCTCTCTGACCACTGACTTGCAGTCTTGCCTTGAACCTTTTATATAATGGAAGTGATCCAATAACCCTTGATATATGGTTATTTAGTCTGATTACGTTGAGATAAGATGCACGGCATGTATGTCAGTGTTGGTGCCAAATGCTCTCACTAAGTCCTCTCCTTGCAGAGTTGCCTTTAACAGTGGTAATCCAGAGTTCACATGGAAGAGATAATTTGGCCAGAGATGCTTTTGCCAATGTGGACCAGCCATGTGGTGCTGAAGTCTATACACCGGAAGCCGGCCTGATAAGTATCCTTCACGTTACATCCACCTGATATTATGAGAAGTTAGTAACCATTGCTCACTACATGCAGTGACTTCTCATTAAGTCCAACGAATAATTCTGTCAACACGTCAATATGAGTTATGATAAGGCCCGAAGGTGGCCTATTCGACAGAATCGTCTGCACAGACTTTGTACATTGTGAATCTTCAAGATGGCTGTCACGCTACATGACACTATTCAGTTGAGGTCCTTCTAATCAACAGAAGAGTCTTGTTTAATATTGACTTTAGACACAAGGTCAGTGATGCTGCTTGTTGGAACTTACCAGACCCAGAAGGGGTAATCTTAACTGATATCTATTAGATCCAGTATTGAAGCTTTCCAGTAAATAACCGACCCTGAAGGGTTGAACAGGTTGAACAGACTTTTGTGATTAGCAATCCATTGACTTTAGGGGATTTCCCACTCTCTACGAGTTAGTGCCTCAGTTGGAACTTTGTGGGGAGACAGCTAGTATTATAAGGGTCTCCAATCCAAGTTAGAATTGTGCTCACGACTTTTGTTGTACGTCTACGCCACCATGGGACATTTTGGTAATGAATGGCGTGTATATCTACATCCTGGTTGTGAACCTCAGGATAGGTTCTTGGTAATTGATAATCACCGGAGACGGGAAGGAAGCTGGAAGGGACCGCAACTTTCCAGTCAGCTCAGATGGGTGGGATCCGGTCAGTCAACAAAACCGACCAGACGCACATCTCACTGATTCTAACGTGCTTCCTGAACCTCTTCTACATTCTGACGTCACAGATGTAGAAAGCCCTAGTCTCTAACCATTTAGTTATCATTCGTATTTGGATGCTTTTGGTTTATTACATTTTGCATTTTCTGTTACTATGGTTTGCTTGACATTATCTGTGTTGTCCAGGGGTATCGGGAAGGGTATCTAAGTAGGGATGAAAGGACAGTTAGTGTCCCGAATCTGGTAGGGGCTGAGTAGACTTTCAATACTTGGGTTGTGGTCAGTGCAGGGCGGGAAGATCTAGGTGTACCACTACATGTCTAACCCCAGGGGTACAGGTACAAGTTGCAGCAATTGTTCATATTTGACACTGACAGCATAATATCGTCCCAAAAATTGTTCTCATGAGATTTGCTTTAGTACTTAGATGAAATGTAAAGCGAGTTGAGTTGAAATGATATCAGAACAGAATAAGAATGTAAAATATGTGTTGCTGGGGCAACAAAGTGGAAGAGACAATAGAACTTATGGAAAAACATCAAGAGACAATTTTAGATTGAGCAAAAAACAACATTCGCCGAATAATGTGAGCTATATCACCATCAATGTCATACCTTGCTTTATGAAAACATATTAAGATTCTCTAATCCCTGTCATTGGAAAGCAAATATGACCAGGTCTAGTTAGGCTCTTCAAGTTTGATCTCATGTTTTAGCTTGGATTGTCTCTATTGATCCAGTAAACAGGAATTGTTAGATAAAAGTAACTTACCCATTAAGTTCCTTAACAAGTTCCTCAGCACTTGGTAAAGGAATATTTGCTGTAACATTTGATCGCTCAACTCCACTCTTGAATGGAGATCTGCTTATTTTTGTATGCCATGTCAATAGAGCTGTCAGATTAGCAAGGGAAGGAATCCTGGTCACTGTATCAGAGATCAAATCTGGCATGCTTTCCCATGGAAAATGTACCAATTCCTGAAAGCAATATCAATTTTGAAAATAACATTCGCAAGCAAGAGAAGGAACTTGACAAACACACACAAATTAATATGTCATTTTATCTTAGCTGTAATGTTTCCATGGTCGTTGTCTCTCAACAAGATATCAATGAATAAAGTTAAAGTCCGTAACCCCTTTGCCACGAAGCCGACATATCAATAATTGAATCACCAAAAAATGAGAAGTAGACAGCAAGCTTTACTGGAATATAATCTCAAGTAACAAAATGGACGTTGCAGCCAAAGCCTTTGTCAGGACAGAAACAATAAACTCACACTGACACAACTACGTGAACATATAAATATACAAGTTACTATCTGTATTCTTGTTGTGGACTGGATATGCGTTTCATGGAATCCATGTGTATGATGATAACAACAAGATAAGAAACCTTTCTAAGTCTTGAAATGCAACAATGACTTTATTTGTGTTCAGTAATCTTTTCTCATAGTATCTGTAGTGCAAAGATTGAATACGACACTTCTTATTCTTTCTTAACCCTATTCGCCGATTTACCATCAAGTCGTTTTTTTTATAATGGAAGGGAATTTATATTTCCTCTAATATTTTGCTGAATGTTTTCCAATGAGACAAAACAATGACATTCTTCTCATAATCATCATGTGCCTTGCCAGTAAGTGTGGGCGGTCATGTTTTGCCATCTCTATCACCAGAGTCATGGATCAGCTCAGTGTTCTTGTCTTGACCATACAACGTGGCCAAGCCATCCAGGTATTTACCTCTCTGCCCTCCCCTTGCTCTTTTCCCTTCGATCTTGCTAGTTGTCACCAAGTTCTCCAATTTATTTTTTCTCATAAAGTGACCAAAAAATTGTGACATTTCTCTACATGTTTTGCAATCTTCTTTACTGCTATTATTCTTCCAGATGATGATGTTGCTTTCATTTCTCCAACTTTCTTATGCTTCTTGTTGAATCATATAGATAACATAAGTATATCTCATTACAGAATCCAAGTCACTGTACTAAGGGCAAGTTCACAAATATGCAGTCTCTCTTAGCAGACGTACATATTAATCATCACTACCAGCAGCCGGTACTCATTGGTGTTCTCTCTCTTATGTACCACGAATGATTGCCACCTTGAACAACTCCATGTTCTTTCTCTTTTTTTTGCTCTTGCTCGCTTTGATTTCGAGCGTAGTCCGTACACACTACTTCTAGTCAAAGTTCTTCGCTCTCCACATCTCTCTAAGGGCTTTAATAATATCAGCATGATCCATTGGCTTGCCATCTGCAGGGGATGCCGAGCCAGCTTGTTTATCAGCTCATTTTCGAAGTCTGTTAGTAACACATTAAGTTCTTGAAAGTCATAGAAAACTGGACTAAACACTCTTTTCTATGAGAATAAGTTGTAGTCTGTCAGTAACAAATTAAGTTCTTGAAAGTCATAGAAAACTGGACTAAACACTCTTTTCCATGAGAATAAGTTGTAGTCTGTTAGTAACAAATAAAGGTCTTGAGAAAGGCATAGAAAACTGGACTAAACACTTTTCTTCATTAGAGTAAGTTTTACCAAAGTAATTAAGAAACCTTGTAACTCACACTGTCCAGAATGAGAATCACTGGTCGTCTCTTCTCACGCCACTGACCTTGACATATTTTAATCACCTCTTTCTGGATATTCATGCAAATGTGAGTCATGGTACCAGAAACATGCGGGGGCCACATGCACTCTACAAGAGACAGTATTTCTCTCTCACTGGCTTCTAACAAGATTTCTAGCAAGCTCTGCAAGTAACAACAATAACTTATATAATTGTAACTAATTAAAAGCCAATAAAATATAAAATCCAGCTTTTAAAGATAAAACCTAAATAAAAATAAATAAAGCATAGCATCCAGGTCTTGTAGATAAGTAGATAAAACCAATAAAACATAGCATTTAGCTGTTGTAGATAACTAAAATAGGAGTCTCTGTGGCGAAGTGGTCAAGCCATCTGACTTGGGCTCCAAAGGTCATGGGGTCGATTCCGGGTCGCGTCATTCGGTTCACAAGTAAAGTTTTTCGGCGGAGACTCCTGAGGATCGTTGCTGGAGCTACGGATTTCGTGCTTTGTGCGACGCTTTCTGCACTGTGGAAAGACACTGAGCCATTTGGAATAACAACCCGGTGCAATGAAGTCGACCCTATCGACTTTTAAGCGACTTTTTAAGATAACTAAATTAAACATCAGTAAGCAATGGCAAACTACTGAGCGTAATCTTGCCTAGTACAACAACAGCAGCTGAAAAATGCTGGTGTTGACTGCAACGTAAAGTAACGGATATGCAACAACAACAACAACAAACATAGTACAAAGCTATTGTAGATATTTAGATAAAAACCAGTTAGTTAGTTAGTTAGTCGCAGTTCCAACTTCACAGCAACGGGTCGTCCCCATTATGCTCCGTTCCTGTGCCAGTGAATATCACACAAAACGCTCCCCACTGCCCAATGTGAAAAGTGGAAAAGACAGGAGTCTCGACAAACAACAACCCGCATAGATACACTGTGCATAATGCCGCCGCCAAAATGTCAACACACCAGTCCCCCACGAAACACCCAATTCATCTCTGATGGAATCGGCAGTCATTTTCCTATCTTGATGTTTCCTAGATGTTCACCTACACAGTCCACGAACATACAGTTCATCACCGACGGCAGTGGCAGTCAACCAGAAGCCTAGCAGCCACGCATTTCTGCATAAGGCAAACACTGGTCAACTCTGGGACATAGCCACCTGCCATCGCTCCGAACATGCAGTCACGTTCCAAAAATAAAAACGTTGGCAGATTCAAAAGCACTTCACACGAAACTCACAGCTCACAGTGTCGCGCCACGCACTCACTCAGTAGCAGGGCGACGGAACCATCAAGCCTCCTTAGTCGCCTCTTACGACATGCGTTGTAGGCTACATAGTTGCTATTCTTTGCTTCCCTTATGGGCCCAGGCAACACACGGGAGAGATAAAAACCAACAAAACAGCAATTAACTGATGAAGATAATTGGATAAAAATCTATAAAACATATCCTCCAAATGAAGATAAACTAGATAAATGCCAAAAATTACATTGTATCAATATGCTATAGATAACTAGATAAACACCAATAATAAAACATTGCATAAAGCTGTAGCAGATAACTGGATAAAAACAATAATAAACCAAAGCATCTAAAAGCTTCAGATAACAACAAGATAAAAACCAAGAACACTCAGTATTCAGCTGTTACAGATTACATAAAAACCAAAATAAACATAACATAAACCTGCTGCAGATAACTAGATAACAACCAATAATACAACAGCATGATGCTGTTGTAATAACAACTTAATTAAAAACCTATTTAACATATTACAGATATAAATCAAGGAAAATAATACTGTACCCTTAGCTCTGTGTAGCTGATATGATAACCATGTTCTTTCAAAATGGTGCTAACAGCTCTCCTTCCTGCATCATCTAAATATGTCTGTACAGAACGCTGTCCAACACAATCTAGCTGACCTCGCAACAGCCACTTATGACCGGCCAGAAACACTTCTTGCAGATATGTCAAGATTTCCTGTCCAGTAAAATTAGATTCTTTGTTATGTAAAAATCATCCTTAACTTGTTTGTTGTATATCCTTTACAGGATGTCACAGTCAACATTAGATTATTTTGGGCTATTTCTGATTTCTTGGCAAGTTTATGTACAGTAGTTTTCTATTGCTTCTGAACGACCAGGATTCATACTGAATTGTATGAAAACCAACACAAGGCAGCCTACTGCCAAATCGCCTGCAGCTGTGTTTCGAACATGGTATGCGGCATTACAAATTGTGTCCATAACCCCTTTGCCACAGAACTGCTTAGGGTAACTTTAGGGTAACTGATTTTAAATTATGTTTTAATTTAAAGGGCACTTTATGATACCATGAGTCCCAATAATTGTGTTGATCACTCCCCACTTGATCATTGTGTGGTCTTTACGTCCCAGAACATCTCCTTGTACCCTTTTTAGACATGGTCTACCATGTGTACAGTTCACCATGTGTACAGTTCACCATGTGTACAGTTCACCATGTGTACAGTTCACCATGTGTACAGTTCACAATGTGTAAAGTTTACTATGTGTAAAGTCACTATGTATAAAGTTCACTATGTGTACAATTCAGCTTGTGAATTTTATAATATTTAAATTTCACATTGTGTAAAGTTAATAGTATATTAACTGATTCAGTGCCAAAACAAAACGTAGGTTTAGCCCCGTCATAATACACAATCAAATGAACAAGTATTATAATGTAAATGTTTGTTCAATAAGTATTGAAATTGTGGAAGATACTAAGTTTTAAAAAAACAAATAACACCATGGCCCTACTATGGTGATATATTGTCCTGCCCACATGGGAGATCAAATTTGGTCATTTGTTATCCTTCAGCACTGAATCAGTTAAGTTCACAATGTTTTAGGTTCACTATTTATAAAGTTCACAGTGCATAAGGTTCTCAATGTTTTAAGTTCACAATGCGCATATTGTAACTGACTGTATAAACACACATGAATATAGTTGACTTTACAGACTTTTCTTCCGTGTCTTGTGGCGATGGTGATCATGTCTGCCTACAGCCCTGTCTCGTGTGCTGTCTATCATTTCTGATACTGGTGTTCCCCGATGCCATGATGTCAAACTGTCTCTTCTCCCCTCAAACTTTCCAGTTCTGATGACATAATCCAGCTTTCTCTTTCTCCTGACTTGCCCAAAGGATGTGGATTGTCTTCTGATGCGAGTAACCAGTTTTTATAACAACACATCTGACTATAGTTGACTGTACAGACACATCTGACTATAGTTGACTGTACAGACACATCTGACTATAGTTGACTTTACAGACACATCTGACTATAGTTGACTGTATAGACACATCCGACTATAGTTGTCTGTATAGACACATCTGACTATAGTTGACTGTATATACACATCTGACTATAGTTGACTGTATAGACACATCCGACTATAGTTGTCTGTATAGACACATCTGACTATAGTTGACTGTATATACACATCTGACTATAATTGACTGTATAGACACATCCGACTATAGTTGTCTGTACAGACACATCTAACTATAGTTGACTGTATATACACATCTGACAATAGTTGACTGCATAGACACATCCAACTATACTTGACTGCATAGGCACATCTGGCTATCGTTGACTGTATAGACAAATCTCACTATAGTTGACTGTATAGACAAATCTCAATATAGTTGACTGTATAGACACATCCAACTATAATTGACTGTATAGACACATCTTACAATAGTTGACTACAGATACATTTGACTATAGTTGACTGTACAGACACATCTGACCATAGTTGACTGTATAGACACACCCAACTATAATTGACTGTATAGACACATCTTACAATAGTTGACTACAGATACATTTGACTATAGTTCACTGTACAGACACATCTGACCATAGTTGACTGTACAGACACATCTGACTATAGTTGACTGTACAGACACATCTGACTATAGTTGACTGTATAGACACATCTGATTATAGTTGACTGTATAGACACATCTGACTATATTTGACTGTATAGACACATCTGACTATATTTGACTATACAGACACATCTGACTATAGTTGACTGTATAGACACATCTGACTATAGTTGACTATATAGACACATCTGACTATAATTGACTGTATAGACACATCTGACTATAGTTGACTATACAGACACATCCGACTATAGTTGACTGTATAGACACATCTGACTATAGTTTACTGTATAGACACATCTGACTATAGTTGACTGTATAGACACATCTGACTATAGTTGACTGTATAGACACATCTGACAATAGTTGACTGTATAGACACATCTGACTATAGTTGACTGTATATACACATCTGACTATAGTTGACTGTATAGACACATCTGACTATAGTTGACTATACAGACACATCCGACTCTAGTTGACTGTAGAGACACATATCCCTTAACTGATTAAGTGCCATGAAATGATTAATTGTCTCAAGCGACTTCCTGTATCTGTTATGTGTTCATTAAAAAAAAAGTATGCTGGGGGGAGGATCTGAGCACCTATGGACATGTCCGGAGTGCAATGAAGATACCCCAACTGATAACTGATAACTGAGGGAAAAAAAAGTGTCACTTAAAAGTCGACAGGGTCAACTTCACTGCACCGGGTCTTTATCTCATATGGCTCGGTCTCTTTCGACAGCGCGGAAAGCACCGCACAAAGCACGAACTCCGTAGCTCTAGCGATGACACACAGGAGTCTCTGAAAAATTTTACTCGTGAAACGAAGGACGCAGCCCGGAATCGAACACACAACCTTCGGAGCCCGAGTCAAATGGTTTGACCACTTCCCCACTTAGACCGTATATCACAGACAGTTGTCACTGCATTATAATACATGTCTGCTACCATATTAAAAAATGTTAAGTCATAACTGTGACACGCCCTACTTCCCATTTTCCGCCATCCATGTTTGTTTGGTGGAAACCCACTTTTTATTTGTCACTGAAGCCATTAATATATGTTTAAATATGCACAAACACAACCAGATTGTGTTTCAGGTTATATACAACCTGCTCAGTATGTTGTCTCCATGCACACATGAAGGCACACAACATATTTGTGAAATATTAATTACAAACAACCAATAGTTGTCACAACTGATGTTTTTGTTTTAACCTTTGGCATGGAAGACCAACCTGGCATGATCAACAAAAGCAGAAATTGCTGCCCATTTGATAGATTCTGTCTATGTACCTTACTAACTCAGGACGTGTGCTGATTTCTGCTGCATGCATTTAAATGCTAATGTATTTTTAATGTTCATTTTCTGGAGAGGTTATCATTTCTGTGAGGTCAAATGCATAAAAAAACATTGAACAAATTTGACAGAGGATATCAAAAAAGCAAATAATGCAATATCAATAAGTGGCAGTATTAATCAAGAAAACAGATACCAATATGGGCTGCATTTCTCCGTGAGGACAGTCCAAAGGCAAACAGCTGATTACCGTGTTGAATGTTTTATTGGCATACTTAAGCTGAAAAACCCAAAAATATGACAATGTTGATAATTTAAAGGTGATCATTAGCAAATGGGTGCATTATAAAGTAAAAGCATCCATCTCCTCTCTCTCTCTCTCTCTCTCTCTCTCTCTCTCTCTCTCTCTCTCTCTCTCTCTCTCTCTCTCTTTCTTTCTCTTATAAAGTGAATGCATACATCTCTCATTGGTCTCCCTGGTGTAGAGGTTAAGGACGTTGTTCGTATCCTGTATGCTCTTGTTCGAAACACAGCCGCATGAGATTTGGCAGCAGATCGAGTCACGTTTGTTTACTTATGGAGGTATGTGAGCTGGTCGTTCAGAAAGCAATGGCAAACTACTGAACGTAAAACTTGCCAAGACATCAACAGCAGCTGAAAAATTCTGGTGTTGGCTGCAATGTCCTGTAAAGAATATGCAGAAAAAAAAATACATCTCTCTCACTCTTATAAAGTGAATGCATACACCTCTCTCTCTCTCTCTCTTTTAAAGTGAATGTATGCATCTCTTTCTCTCTATCACTTATAAATTGAATGCATGTGAATATATGCATCTCCCTCCCTCCCCCCCCCTCTCTCTCTCTCTCTCTCTCTCTCTCTCTCTCTCTCTCTCTCTCTCTCTCTCTCTCTCTCATAAAGTGAATATATGCATCTTTCTCTCTCCCTCATAAAGTGAATGTATGCATATCTCACTCTCCCTCTCTTTCTTTGGCATTATCATGACAAGAACAATGGCTACAAAATCTAGCCAATCAGAAACAAGTTTAAAGATAAGGAAAGAATAATTGTTCCACCAACCAAGATGAATGAAGATTCTTCTAGAAGTATGATGAGGTGCAGAAAAAGCAGGAAGGAGTGGATCACCAACTTACGTTATTTCGTTGAGGAAAACTTCCAGAATTGACACCTGGAATGTTAGAATTATGAAGGTTAGAACTATATAGGTTACAACTACGAAACCTTTCTCATTCTGTTCAGCTTTAAGAAAGTATATCCACTCAGCCCCAACAGTGGTCCCCCTGTTTGCTTGCATTCTTGCTACCTCCACTATGGCTGCCAACACTGAGTACTTTGTTATAGCACATCGTGAATCGTCCTTGTCCAACGGTTACCTCACACACAGACAGCACATTGTGAATCGTCCTTGTCCAACGGTTACCTCACACACAGACAGCACAATGTGAATCGTCCTTGTCCAACGGTTACCTCACACACAGACAGCACATTGTGAATCATCGTTGTCCAACGGTTACCTCACACACAGACATCACAATGTGAATCGTCCTTGTCCAACGGTTACCTCACACACAGACAGCACATTGTGAATCGTCCTTGTCCAACGGTTACCTCACACACAGACAGCACATTGTGAATCGTCCTTGTCCAACGGTTACCTCACACACAGACAGCACATTGTGAATCGTCCTTGTCCAACGGTTACCTCACACACAGACAGCACAATGTGAATCGTCCTTGTTCAACGGATACCTCACACACAGACATCACAATGTGAATCGTCCTTGTCCAACGGCTACCTCACACACAGACATCACAATGTGAATCGCCCTTGTCCAACGGTTACCTCACACACAGACATCACAATGTGAATCGTCCTTGTCCAACGGTTACCTCACACACAGACATCACAATGTGAATCGTCCTTGTCCAACGGTTACCTCACACACAGACATCACAATGTGAATCGTCCTTGTCCAACGGTTACCTCACACACAGACAGCACATTGTGAATCGTCCTTGTCCAACGGTTACCTCACACACAGACAGCACATTGTGAATCGTCCTTGTCCAACGGTTACCTCACACACAGACAGCACATTGTGAATCGTCCTTGTCCAACGGTTACCTCACACACAGACAGCACAATGTGAATCGTCCTTGTTCAACGGATACCTCACACACAGACATCACAATGTGAATCGTCCTTGTCCAACGGCTACCTCACACACAGACATCACAATGTGAATCGCCCTTGTCCAACGGTTACCTCACACACAGACATCACAATGTGAATCGTCCTTGTCCAACGGTTACCTCACACACAGACATCACAATGTGAATCGTCCTTGTCCAACGGTTACCTCACACACAGACATCACAATGTGAATCGTCCTTGTCCAACGGTTACCTCACACACAGACAGCACATTGTGAATCGTCCTTGTCCAACGGTTACCTCACACACAGACAGCACATTGTGAATCATCCTTGTCCAACGGTTACCTCACACACAGACAGCACATTGTGAATCATCCTTGTCCAACGGTTACCTCACACACAGACAGCACATTGTGAATCGTCCTTGTCCAACGGTGTCCTGTTAATTTCCCGAGAGGAGATTGGAATCAACAGCACATCTTTAAACTTAGTATCTGTTGGGATTATTGACTGACTTTGGTCTACACTCCTCTCTTCTGTCTTCCATTCCATATATCTATTTCTTTCTCTCTCTCTCTATTATTCCCTCAACACATACTCCGACAACAGTTCCTTTCAACGATAAGATAAAAGATTTATTAATAAAAACTATGTCTGGTGTATGTATGGATATTGTCTATGTAGTTGGTATGTTCTTCTAGTGTGGCTGCCAGATAAGATGTTGATAGATAGTCTCCGTGTCTTCTCTCGCCTCTTCTCTCAGCTAGAGTACAGGACATGACATAGATACAACAGAACGGTCTCACCCTGACAGCTCCGTCTGCTTGAGTCTGTAGATATATCCATTTTTTGTAATGAAAAATGTTCACCACTGTATGAATGTATTTAACCCGATCACCATATGCTGTCAGCTTAAACTGGATGTTCTTTATTATTTTATATCTTTCTTAATTCCATCATGGAAAACACGTCGAGTTTCTAGTATTCTCTATTTTTGTCCGGTAAAAGTTCTACACTGGATAGTTCTTAATTGGTATAGGCACTTTGTATGCACCTTGCAACTCTTCGATACTGAGTCCATTGGGTTTTTCTATTAGTTTAAATGGTCTCTATTTTCCGTTCTCTGTCCTCCTTACTTCTTACGATGACAATTCGTTTCTTTCCTTTCTTATGCACAAGTGTCGTGCTTTATTACTTTAAAGGGCTTTCTTGTGGGTTATCAACACTGAGTGATCTTGACCACAGCCATCTGTGTTATCTCTTAGTTGATAAGTCCCGCACTGGTATGGAAACCTGTGTGATATACATTTAATAATGAGATCTGTGTCTGCTTCCTCTTCTCTCCTATGTGAGTGTCTTTTCCTCCAGCCGAAATGAAAAGGCTTCCGAAAAAACCCACTCTGACATAGGATAGAAGATTCACCTAATCGTCTATACTATTCCTACTAATAGAAAGCAATGTTAAATGCACTTCACGCCCATCTATATTCCTATGCTAAACTATACTCTAATATATGAATACCTTATAAACATCCTTTACTGAATTGGGAGTACTAATGCACCATAAATACACAAACGTTCTTCTGAACGCAGCACATCCCTTTTCATAATCCTTCTCTCCCGAAACCTAAGAAACACACTCTCCCTCACAAAGACGTAGCCACTCTTTTATAGGTCATCTTTGCCGCATAGTCCTTGACATTGCTGGACACCTCACATCCAGACTTCATTATCATCGTTAGTGGAAAATTACAGCTCTGAACCGTTTCACATCCATACCGCAATATGCTGTCCAATAATACTTTCTGCTTTTCGTCGCAAACCAATTTTTCCACTCGACAGTTTACCTGTGCCGTTAGCGGCCCCCTTTCCTGTCTTGACCTATAAACACATGCGCCTGGTCACTCCTTTGTTTTTTTACCCTTACTGCTTCGGTTGTTAACCCTTCTTCTACCTGGTTAGTCGGTGTATACAGTCGTCTATCTGGGAATCATTAACTCTCAGTATTTCACGACAAACGGTTACCTCACACACAGACAGCACATCGTGAATCGTCCTTGTCCAACGGTTACCTCACACACAGACAGCACAATGTGAATGGTCCTTGTCCAATGGTTACCTCACACACAGACATCACAATGTGAATCGTCCTTGTCCAACGGTTACCTCACACACAGACATCACAATGTGAATCGTCCTTGTCCAACGGTTACCTCACACACAGACAGCACATTGTGAATCGTCCTTGTCCAACGGTTACCTCACACACAGACAGCACATGTTTGAGTGTCTGCTTCCTTCAACTGCCTTAAGCATCAAAATGGTATGAACAAACAAACTCTGTGTGGTAACAAAGGCAACTTACAAACTGGCTTCTGTCATGTGGTAGACCAATAGTTATAGGTTCCTACTCATGGTTTATCCTGGTCACAAATATCTGTCCCCTGCCTGGGTTTGAGGGCTCAAAATTAGCAATGGTCATCTGGACCACTGTCCAATCTGAAATACCAGATTATACATATTTATTACAATATGTAGGATTATATATTTTTTTTAAATTTAACAAGAAGAATCATGGCAAATTACTTAAAGACACTGAGTCTTTCACCTCGCTTATTCCTTTTAGCCAAGACACTACTTTTTTTTATTGTTCCGTTTTGTAGTGCTAATGTTTTCATTGTCTATGTTTGCATTCCTCATATTTTCATTGCTTACTTTTGCATGAAAGTCTTTGAATAGCAGAGTTATTTCAAACATGTTGCACTGATCCAGAACAATCTGTAATTATGTGGCCAAAATATTTTAGTTTCTGAGACATGATACAGTTTGTGAGCTAGGTTTTTTTTTAAATTTTATGTTCACATCTGGAAAGTGTCATTATTTTTTCCTTCTTACTGGTGCACAGTAATCTAAAAGTTTGGGATGTGGCTCAGTGATAGAGCATTGCATATGAAAGGCCCCAGATTCTTTTTTTTTTTTTTTTGGTTTTTATTTTCTGCGCTCGCTCGCTTTGAACTCAAGTGTAGGCCATGTATACTATTTATAGAAGTGATGAACTGAATTTTGCGTATGGATTACCTTTCCCTATTAACAGTGTCCCTCGCTTTCAGGCGAACCCACTCTGAGTTCAGAGGTACTTGTAATTTAGGTCCCCATGTCAAGGACGTCAGGTCAATATTTTAGTCCAGCTGTCTGGTGTAGGGATTGAAACACTTACCTTGGTATCAGCACAATTAATGTTAAAGAACATGCGTTCTTACCCAATCGGCCATGCGGCCTGGCTCCAGGTTCAATCCCCGGCATCTCCACAAGTTATTTTTTTAGTAATGTGTGGCTGCTGGTTTTCTAGTGACTGCCACTTCCATCGATGATGAACTGTATTTTTCGTGACAGACTTTTGTGTTGGCATTCTGGCGACGGCATTATGCATAGTATACCTGTGCAAGCTGTTGGTTTGTTGAGACTCTTGTCTGTTCCACTTTTCACATGGGGCGGTGAGGAGCATTTTGTGTGATATTCACTGGCATGGGAACGGAGTATTATGAGTGACCCTTTGCTATGAAATTGGAACCATGACTAACTATCTAACTAATCTAGAAATGTTTCTGTAAAGACTAACTAACTAACTAACCAATCTAGAAATGTTTCTGTAAATTGAAGTTCTAAATCTGTTAGTAATTGTTAACACAGTGATTATTCACACTGTTACCAGAGCAAAGAGATAAATGTTCTCAAAATTTACAATGAGAAATATTCACATTTCAGCTACCAAATACAAATCATTATATGTGAGAAAATGAAATCGAATAAGACCTAAAAGCACATGAAGAAGAGAATTAGAGACATGATTAATGTGAGGAATACATGGAGGCAAGCTGCAGGAGATATCAATAACTGGATGGCTTGACATGATGTTTGCAGTTTATGAGATATTTCTCATGTGTCACTGTACAAGAGTCAGCCACAATGTGTGGACACATGATACATCAGCATTTATGAATGAGCCATGGTTGGATACAGTTAACCAAATAGTGGACACCACATATTCTGTTGGTTGAATCTTTATTAATGTGATAGTAAATTCGGTAGTGCTCTGTTGGTCCAACACAACAATTACAGCCATCATGACGCATGTGACATTGGAATATTAGTGTCAGTTCTATGATCTTATAGCGACTGATAATTGTGTACATTCTACAAGTGGTTCCTCACCGTTACAGTTCTGTGATCTTATAGCGACTGATAATTGTGTACATTCTACAACTGGTTCCTTACTGTTACAGTTCTGTGATCTTATAGCGACTGATAATTGTGTACATTCTACAACTGGTTCCTTACTGTTACGGTTCTGTGATCTTATAGCGACAGATAATTGTGTACATTCTACAACTGGTTCCTTACTGTTACAGTTCTGTGATCTTATAGCGACTGATAGTTGTGTACATTCTACAACTGGTTCCTTACTGTTACAGTTCTGTGATCTTATAGCGACTGATAGTTGTGTACATTCTACAACTGGTTCCTTACTGTTACAGTTCTGTGATCTTATAGCGACTGATAGTTGTGTACATTCTAAAACTGGTTCCTTACTGTTACAGTTCTGTGATCTTATAGCGGCTGATACTTGTGTACATTCTACAACTGGTTCCTTACTGTTACAGTTCTGTGATCTTATAGCGGCTGATAATTGTGTACATTCTACAACTGGTTCCTTACTGTTACAGTTCTGTGATCTTATAGCGGCTGATAGTTGTGTACATTCTACAAGTGGTTCCTTACTGTTACAGTTCTGTGATCTTATAGCGACTGATAGTTGTGTACATTCTACAACTGTTCGTTCCTTACTGTTACAGTTCTGTGATCTTATAGCGACAGATAATTGTGTACATTCTACAACTGGTTCCTTACTGTTACAGTTCTGTGATCTTATAGCGACAGATAATTGTGTACATTCTACAACTGGTTCCTTACTGTTACAGTTCTGTGATCTTATAGCGACTGATAATTGTGTACATTCTACAACTGGTTCCTTACTGTTACAGTTCTGTGATCTTATAGCGACTGATAATTGTGTACATTCTACAACTGGTTCCTTACTGCTACAGTTCTGTGATCTTATAGCGGCTGATAATTGTGTACATTCTACTACAGGTTCCTTACTGCTACAGTTCTGTGATCTTATAGCGACTGATAATTGTGTACATTCTACAACTGGTTCCTTACTGTTACAGTTCTGTGATCTTATAGCGACTGATAATTGTGTACATTCTACAACTGGTTCCTTACTGTTACAGTTCTGTGATCTTATAGCGACTGATAATTGTGTACATTCTACAACTGGTTCCTTACTGCTACAGTTCTGTGATCTTATAGCGACTGATAATTGTGTACATTCTACAAGTGGTTCCTTACTGTTACAGTTCTGTGATCTTATAGCGACTGATAATTGTATACATTCTACAAGTGGTTCCTTACTGTTACAGTTCTGTGATCTTATAGCGGCTGATAATTGTGTACATTCTACAACTGGTTCCTTACTGTTACAGTTCTGTGATCTTATAGCGGCTGATAATTGTGTACATTCTACAACTGGTTCCTTACTGTTACAGTTCTGTGATCTTATAGCGACTGATAATTGTGTACATTCTACAACTGGTTCCTTACTGTTACAGTTCTGTGATCTTATAGCGGCTGATAATTGTGTCCATTCTACAAGTGGTTCCTTACTGTTACGGTTCTGTGATCTTATAGCGGCTGATAATTGTGTACATTCTACAACTGGTTCCTTACTGTTACAGTTCTGTGATCTTATAGCGACTGATAATTGTGTACATTCTACAACTGGTTCCTTACTGTTACAGTTCTGTGATCTTATAGCGACTGATAATTGTGTACATTCTACAACTGGTTCCTTACTGTTACAGTTCTGTGATCTTATAGCGACTGATAATTGTGTACATTCTACAACTGGTTCCTTACTGTTACAGTTCTGTGATCTTATAGCGACTGATAATTGTGTACATTCTACAACTGGTTCCTTACTGTTACAGTTCTGTGATCTTATAGCGACTGATAATTGTGTACATTCTACAACTGGTTCCTTACTGTTACAGTTCTGTGATCTTATAGCGGCTGATAATTGTGTACATTCTACAACTGGTTCCTTACTGTTACAGTTCTGTGATCTTATAGCGACTGATAATTGTGTACATTCTACAACTGGTTCCTTACTGTTACAGTTCTGTGATCTTATAGCGGCTGATAATTGTGTACATTCTACAACTGGTTCCTTACTGTTACAGTTCTGTGATCTTATAGCGGCTGATAATTGTGTACATTCTACAAGTGGTTCCTTACTGTTACAGTTCTGTGATCTTATAGCGACTGATAATTGTGTACATTCTACAAGTGGTTCCTTACTGTTACAGTTCTGTGATCTTATAGCGGCTGATAATTGTGTACATTCTACAACTGGTTCCTTACTGTTACAGTTCTGTGATCTTATAGCGACTGATAATTGTGTACATTCTACAAGTGGTTCCTTACTGTTACGGTTCTGTGATCTTATAGCGACTGATAATTGTGTACATTCTACAACTGGTTCCTTACTGTTACAGTTCTGTGATCTTATAGCGACTGATAATTGTGTACATTCTACAACTGGTTCCTTACTGTTACTGTTCCAGCCAAACAAGTCTTCCTTTCTCCACTGGGTTCCTACTTTCACCTACATCCCATAGTGTTCCCTGTTCTACTACCTCATGCCTTCCTCCCCTTGTGTCTTAAATACCCTTGCATTGAAATGTTGCTTATAAACCTTGCTTCTTTTAGATTGTTCCAGACTAGCAATGTGCTCTGGAACCTGTTATCTTTCTTATAAGATTAATAGGAGTGTGTTCAAGACTCATGTTCTGCTGTGTTTCCCACGCACTAATTTATTTATTGCTACTGGCCAAGTGTAGTAAACAGTTTATTCTTCTTCTGTGTTTGTCCAGAATGTTGATCTAGACATAACTGTTTACAGCGGAGCTGTGATATTTGCACTTTTCATCTGACACATCCGACTTCTTCAGGCATTTGTTGACCGGGTTAACCTTCCCTGGGTAAACAGTTTGACCTTCTGTACTCCCATATGCAAATTTAAGTTTTCCTATTAATGCTTTGACCTGACCCCAGAGTACTGGTTGACCTACGTACATCCACGATTTGTACCCAGTCCTCTCTATTACAATGAGTGGAGTGAGAGTTTATTCTCCAGTGAGGGATAAGGGACAGAAGAAGAGCAAGAACAACATGCTTTACAGTCAACATGATAGAAAATACTTCAATATAAATGAGACACTTAACAAGAATCAACTATACTTACAACAGATACAGTATTCACAGACAATATTTTAAAAATGGCTACAAACCAGCAGGTAAAGAGACCAGCCTCTCTTTGAATTTCTCAGTCACATCACTCCCAAATCTGAGCACATTCTGGGCCTCTTCCATCGCATTTTTATCAATTGGTGCCTCATCTTGGTTCACCATTTTCCAGAAATTCTTACTTAAAAAGCAAACCAGAAAACACAAACATTTAAGAACTACACCACTGCTGTCTGTCTTTATAATTTACTGTATCATACACTTCTTTAGCTGATGTTCTTAACAGACTTCTACTCAGGGAATATTTACTAACTCTATCTTTAAATAACTTCTATATCTAGACATATTTTTTCCTAGACATTATATTTAAAGCCAAGTGATCTCTTGTCCCTTGAAGTAATAAAGTGATCTCTTGTCCCATGAAACAATAAACTGATCTCTTTCCCCTCGAAAGAATAAAGTGATGTATATAATAATAAAATAAATGTGCACATTACGTCACCTTGAATCATGTTTGATAAAGAGGCTAATACATTTTTGGAGAAAATTTTTGTAAACTATGGGCTCGTGGTTCCCCAGGAGCAAGAGCCACCCCATAAGGTTCCACGTCCCTGTGTGCCATTGTGATGACCACCTCTGCTGGTGGCCTTGGCTAGAGCCAGTGCAAATAAATCTGTACTTCGATCTTAGCCAAATGGCCGAGAAGCGATCAACAGCTGGATTATTTTTATATGGGTTGGTATTTGCTTATCTGCATGCTTAAATTACTTATTGTCATCACCACTTAGTTTTATCTCCACTTAGTATTATCTCCACCTATTTTTCTTTGAACATGTTATCTTAACTTCATGTTATCAAACATTAATGTTATCTCCACTTAGTGCTATCTCTGCTTAATGTGTTATCTCCACTTAATGCTATCTCCACTCAGTGGTCACTTTGGTCACTCAAATGTTATCAGTTAATAATAAACTGCCACTCTGACAATGAAGTCAGATAGAAAAACAAGATGTCCATGGCTGGGTAAGCTCCATTACTAGCAGCTTTCAGTGTCTTGTGAAACTCTTCTTTGGTATCAGACCAAGAACTGAATTTTGTTGACAGATACAAATGATTTGCAAACCTTGGGAATATTTAATAGATCAGAACTTATGCTGCACCTGTACTGCCAACTATGTCAACTTTGGAGCAGTCCCTAAACACAGAAATATTCCAACAACTGCCAGACCCACAAAACATAACTGTTTTGCTTACCTTTCTGACAGGCAGCCAAAGACGGATAGTTTTCAGTTAATTTCTTCAACCAGAAAGATTTTTCAAAATGTGAATATGAATTAAGATCTCGTCCATCACTGCTACTGTCACTGCAAGATGATATCGCTTCTTTTGACATTGATTCAGTACAGCTTTCTCCTGCTAGATTTATATGTGACTGCTGTTTGTTTTTCCATTGAGCCTCTTTGTTATCATCTTCCCTAAGAGACAACTGCAGCAAAGTTGAAGTAATAGAGTCAAACGCATTGGGAAAGATGTCTGAGCTGCTCTTTGTGTCTCGCACATCATCATTGGGAAGTTTTTTAAGAACTGTAAGATAATTAATGCTACTCTTCAACAACAAAGCTGCAGCCACAGTAGCATTACATGAGTGAAATCCACCTAATTTTTTTCCGGCTGTTTCAGCTGTGTCCAACAATCTTTGAATGTGTCCAATATCTGGCGCCAGATGATCACATGACATCAGGTTATCTGAAGATTCTAGGTACAAATTCTGGAAATATATTTCTACACATCGATATGCAGTCTCAGCTAAGACTCTGTTGCTATGTTTTATGTTGTGGCTCAGAAAAGAAACTTTCAAACCAACATTTATGAAGGAATCCATTATGTCGTTAGATTGGGACATTTTTGCAAACTCATGGGCCATGTGCAAGGAGCGCTGAAGCAGACAGGAAGCAGAACAAATGGATTTTTCCTTCCTCCACAAAACCTAAGGAAAAATATAAAGCAAATTGGTAGAGTTAATATATAGAAATCATGGGTGAATGGATAAGTGCTTGTTCTTAAACATTCAATGTGCTGATGGTGAGGTAGCGGGTTCAACCCCTACACCGGCCAGTTGGACTAAAATATTGACTTCTCATCCTTGACTTGGGGATGTAAATTACAAGTCATAGTAGGTTGGCCTGATGGTGAGAGACACTGGTAATAGGGAATGCTAATCCACATGAAAAAATAAGTCCAGGGCACTAGAAGTAGTAGCACGTATATGGTCTATGCTTGTAGGTCAGCGTGGCCGAATGGATAAGAGCACATGTTCTTATTAAACATCTGGTGTGCTGATGGCAAGGTAAGGGGTTCAACCACTACACACAGATACATAAACATGTGCACACACATTATATACATTTACATATATTTATTTATGACAAATATTGTAATGCACATATATCTATTTGTGACAAGACCGCCGGGGCTTGGTCTGGTTTGCCACGATAGATACTATCCCCTGCCTTTGCTCCAACCACCTCAATAGCACTCTACATCTACCAGGCCCCACACAAGCCGGGACAGCTTAACCTCCCCTCCCTCACCTAGGGTTCCAAACCCCAAGGGGGCTCGGACCAGACACCAGTCATATCACTGCACAAAGTCATAGCTAAGAGAACAAAAATTTAATTCTGAACTACGTCAACCACAACACAGAGAAGGATGGCTGAAAGCCAGACAAGAAGAACTATGTACAATATCAGAGATGCAGATGAGTAGTCATCATCATGGAGGCGGACGATAGCTCGTGCGGTTGTCCAGTCGTGGTAGCGACTCACCCAGGCTCCTCCAGTGGACTGGAACTCCAAGGTCTGCTGCCTCTCCAAAGTTCCCTCTTCCCACAGAGAACCAATCACGGGCTGATCAAGCGCAGTACCACTGCCTGACTGACACTGCACCGATGAACAAGGATCCTTCCTTGCTGTCGTCCTATATCACTCGTCACACTCCTGATGAAGTCTGGGCCGACCCTAGAACAGTAGCGGTCTCCCACTTGCCGAAAAAGTACATGTAGCACAGTCTCAAAATATACAAGAGCCTGGTCACTCTTCCATCTCATAAGTGACCCACACACTGATATGTCACCTACAAAATGAGCGGTTGCTCCACATGAACACACAATGTCACTGGTAAAGTCTATCAGGTGATTAAACACCTCACCTTATTTCCATGTCCTTGGACAAATAGATCTTCACACAGTATCATGTATCTACCCTGATCAATGGGTAGTAATCACAACTTAGCATACACTGTCAACAGTTCACCACGATGGCATGAGGTAGCTCCCTACCTTAACAAACATTGTCAACAGTTCATCACATTGGCCTGAGGTAGCTCCCTACCTCAACAAACATGTCACTCTGGTGTTCCCACCAATGTTGTAATCAGTGTCCTAGGTCACTGGACCACATGTTGGCTTCATAAAGGTAACCAATGTAGAAACACTATTTAAGCATATATTATACACGGTGTCCCCTGACAACCCAGCCGGGTCAGAAGCATATTACACAGGCCATGGTGACCGGTATCAATGATCACTCTGCTCAACTGGAAGTTCACTACCTTGCAATCATCAAGGTTTACACAGAGGTTGAATGTCACCTCTAGAATCACCAGACGTTTCAGTGTTGGATCCTCACAGGATCGGATGACACTCGTCGGACTCTTGACGGAGGTCCTAACCTAGACCTACCGACTTATTCAGCACTCAGCTTCTTCCAACATTGAACTCGCAGAATCAGACGACCACTCCCAGTATGGCCTCAATCAACTTCTGGATAGGCACTGGAATGAGTGGGCCCATAGAGCTCATGGTGAAGCTCTTGAATCTTCTTCTGTATAGTAATAACAGATCCTGTGATTGAAGAACCACAACCTTGACTGCAGATGTCCGCACTGGCCGCGATTATTGACATCAAAATTACATCAGCCTGTTGGCTGCGATCTGTTCACGCTGAGATTTGGTGGGCGACTGCTCACGACAATGTCAGTGCGGCTGCCACTCGCCTACACGGGCCGCGTGACTTTCATGTTTCATGAAGAAAACCAGAGTCACGATAAGTTCCACCAACCCGTGCTGCCTGAAGCACTCGTGAACTTCGAGCTATTTCCCACGTACGCACTTGAGGGAACATTCTAGATTGTTCTATATATAACTAGAATAGCTCCGCCCCGCACGACGTTTCTAGGGAAATCCCCTATTAATTGATATTAATTTCAAGGGAGACCAACGCCTCGCACTCCCTTCAAAGGGCTATTATGCAGAGATTTGCCGATCTGTAGCCGTTTCGTCACATAGGCCCCCACTTAAGATGGTCGACCCGGTCGAACTCACTAGACAAAGATCGGTCTGAACTCTGAACCTCTACTCTATCGAGATAGGATTTCCCGGAAAAGACGTTCCATAACGTTCACTTTCTCTGGGGAGATCCACCAGAATGGTATGGATGCTGGATCCCCAACCACCGCCTCAAACATACGTTATCTCCAGCGATTAGGCCCGAAACGTAATGGCCTGGTGATTGGCTTACAGGATCTGTCTACACTGGACTGTTCCGCATCCACCTGGTGTAGGCCAACGGTTACTTTACTGAGGGTTCGCTCGTCCCTTCCGACAATAGGATATGTCCTATCCCGACTAGGCATCACCCTCGTGGACTGTTCGCGGATGTCGACCGAAATGAATGGTCGCTTACTCCAGGTTCGTCTGGAGTACCCCTGCTCCTGTCTTCTCTCCCGCGAGTAAAGACAGTGAGCCTGTCGGCGTATCGAGTCACCCGACGATCCCGTCGTGCCAGATGTGACTTCGCCCGTCCGACCTCGATTCCCAGTGTGCTTAACACCATGGGCCTCTTCCCGACGGAGCCTGTTCGCCCTATCTACGGTTGAACGCTCAGGAGACCGCAGACCCTCCCCACAGGATGTACTGCGTAGGACTGAGTCTTCCTCGCCCTCGTCTGGACCCAGAACCGAATCTAGCGCGATGGTAGTCGCACTATCTGGTGGAGAAACTACCTCGGACCTCTCCAAATTCTGAAGGAGAGTACAATGGAACTTACGCAATTCCCCGCGGACCTTCACCTCATACGTGGATCGGGACATTATCCGTTCCACAGGAAAAGGGCCCTGCCATCCGAGTTCGAATTCCGCCCCCTCGATTGGGAGAAGCGAGAGAACCCTATCTCCAATCTGCAGAGACAAACCGTTTCTGGTCCTGTGCTTTGGTGCTGCCAGACAACACGTTGGGCACGACCGGATATATCTCCGCACGTCGCCTGTCATTCCAGACCAGTGGTAGTGGCTGGAAAGACACTGGACCGTTGCCCCCACATCCTTATGTCCGGTTAAGGATAAGGTATGCACTCTATGTATCAAGCGGGATCTGTAGTCAGTAGGGACTACCATCTGACCGTACTGGCTATCCCCTTGCCCAGCTCTACGATAAAGCAACCGGTTTTCTACCTAGAACTGACCCGGAGTTGGCGGGACAGAACTTTGGGACACCTCCAGTAAGTAAGGACGCAAAGTCTGGTCCCTACTTTGAGCACTGCTCACTAACCTCGCAAGAGAATGGTCTATTTCCTTACTACACTGCCTTTCTCCATCCTTAGCCCTGGCCTGCCTAGCGCTCACTAGACAATGTTCCCTGGGGTCCCCCAGGAATACATGCGGACGACCGAGGATCAAAGGGTAAATAGGATCAGGCAGCACAGCCGCCTGGATGCTACCCGTAACATACTTGCACCGAATGTCAATCCGAGCAATCGGCAAGTCCATAGCTACGGAGCTCCTCATGGCCAGCTGAAATTCTCTTGTCTCGCCGGTGAGCTGCCCTGGGCTCACAAGGTGGGATGAGATTACAGCTTCAAACTGTAATCCTGTATCGTATAGACATTCCACCTGCTTCCCATTCACCTCTATCGTTTCGATCACAGGTGAGTTCTCAGACTTTGGTTTCTCCCGACCCTTAGGTGTGGTCTCGCTAGGTCTACCCCTAATAGAGGCGAGACACGCAAAGTGCAAGTCCTTTGGCTTCCTCAGACAATCTACAGTATTATGGGAAGGAGACTTACAGTGCTCACACCACCTCTTACTCCACTTCCGTTTTGGGGAGGCGGGAGGGCTTTGCTTAGCGGGTTTCTTACCAGAGTCTTTTACCACAGGATCTGCTACATTGGATGATTCTTTGGGACCTTTGGTCTTGGGCTTCTGATCACGCCCCTTCTGCCTTTTCTGTGAATCAGTCTGACTGGAATCCCCAGTCTCACCATAGACTTCCACATACCTTTCAGCTAACTTATTTACTATGTCTAGCCTTTCCGCCCCATTTTCCCCTAAGAAATTCCTTAAAGGCTTGGACATCTGCATCTTCATTTGATCCACCACCATCAACTCTCTCAGACTCTCATAATCCTCTTTGAAATTGGCCATCGCCATCCATTTCAACAGGTATGAATTCAGCCTCACACTATAGGCCGAGAACATCTCACCTGGTTCTCTCTTGGAAGTTCTGAACCTCCGCCTGTAAGCATGGGCTGTCATTTCGAATCTTTTCAAAAGAGCCGATTTCAGGGTTGGATAATCATTCTCCATCCCTGGGGGAAGACGCGCATACACTTCGTACGCGGTGCCACGGAGTCCTTGTGAAAGCTTAAGATTCCAACGCTCAGGCTCTAAACCCATAGCTTTACACATTGCCTCGAACTTCTCTAAGAATTGATCTATCTTCTCTTGGTCCGGTTCAAATGGTGGAAACGGCCATTTCATAGCATGGTAAGCTGGTCTGCTGGCTACTGATGAGCTAGGTAAAGCTACTCCACCTACTGCTCCCTCAGACTCACCAACAGATTTAGCCTCTACCTCAAGTTGCTTCATACGGAACTCATGTTCCATTTCCAACTTCCTAGCATCTAATTTCTTAGACTCTAGGTCAGCTGCCAGTTTTTGTGCCTGTTGGTCTGCCACCAACTTTTGCTCTTCAAGTGCTAACTTTCGAGCTTCCAGCTCAATTTCTGACCTTCTTCGCTCACTCTCCTCTGCTCTGAAGTTTCTCTCTACTTCCAGTACATAGGCTTTGAACTCCTCACCTTCCAATCCCATCTCAGTTGCAGATGCCCGCACCTTAGCTAAATCTAAAGTACGAGTAGCCATGCTTAGTGTAACTTAGTATCAATATAGATATGCAATCCCCAATCACAATGCTAACTGTACTCCAACCAACACTGTAACTATGTATCTATACTAACTTAACTAAATGTCTGTCCACGTCGAAGAGAAAGGTATCAGTAGCCCTACTCGTCAAGTAGACAATAGGTATAGGACAGATGACACTATAACCTATTCCTACGAGATGTCAGAACAAAGAGAAGATCCCGGACGAGCCCCCACTCTATCTTGTGACAAGACCGCCGGGGCTTGGTCTGGTTTGCCACGATAGATACTATCCCCTGCCTTTGCTCCAACCACCTCAATAGCACTCTACATCTACCAGGCCCCACACAAGCCGGGACAGCTTAACCTCCCCTCCCTCACCTAGGGTTCCAAACCCCAAGGGGGCTCGGACCAGACACCAGTCATATCACTGCACAAAGTCATAGCTAAGAGAACAAAAATTTAATTCTGAACTACGTCAACCACAACACAGAGAAGGATGGCTGAAAGCCAGACAAGAAGAACTATGTACAATATCAGAGATGCAGATGAGTAGTCATCATCATGGAGGCGGACGATAGCTCGTGCGGTTGTCCAGTCGTGGTAGCGACTCACCCAGGCTCCTCCAGTGGACTGGAACTCCAAGGTCTGCTGCCTCTCCAAAGTTCCCTCTTCCCACAGAGAACCAATCAGGGGCGGATCAAGCGCAGTACCACTGCCTGACTGACACTGCACCGATGAACAAGGATCCTTCCTTGCTGTCGTCCTATATCACTCGTCACACTCCTGATGAAGTCTGGGCCGACCCTAGAACAGTAGCGGTCTCCCACTTGCCGAAAAAGTACATGTAGCACAGTCTCAAAATATACAAGAGCCTGGTCACTCTTCCATCTCATAAGTGACCCACACACTGATATGTCACCTACAAAATGAGCGGTTGCTCCACATGAACACACAATGTCACTGGTAAAGTCTATCAGGTGATTAAACACCTCACCTTATTTCCATGTCCTTGGACAAATAGATCTTCACACAGTATCATGTAACTACCCTGATCAATGGGTAGTAATCACAACTTAGCATACACTGTCAACAGTTCACCACGATGGCATGAGGTAGCTCCCTACCTTAACAAACATTGTCAACAGTTCATCACATTGGCCTGAGGTAGCTCCCTACCTCAACAAACATGTCACTCTGGTGTTCCCACCAATGTTGTAATCAATGTCCTAGGTCACTGGACCACATGTTGGCTTCATAAAGGTAACCAATGTAGAAACACTATTTAAGCATATATTATACACGGTGTCCCCTGACAACCCAGCTGGGTCAGAAGCATAT